>JAXCLR010000105.1:43391354-43403561 GCA_035584095.1 Annona squamosa
CCCCCCCCCCCGCCCCCCCCCCCCCCCCAACCCCCAAAATTATATGCAAATATGCATTATACATAAGAGAGAGAGAGAGAGAGAGGAAACAAAATCAGTCATATTTAAAATTGTTGGCTTATTTGCAATAATTTTATTTTTCAAGTTGGTATAGGTGCAAATAACTCTTTAAACATCTAATTTCGTTTTAGTATATGAAAAATGAAAACTATGTTGTGTTGGCGTGAATTCAAATATCTTAACATTCATTGGCATGTACACAATAAAGTTTACATCGTTGGCATGAGAGCAATTTACATAGAAGGTCATAGATTTGAGCACAAACTCAACAATTTGTTGATTACGAGTCTAATATGCTTTTAAAATGCAAATGTGTGGTAAGTGATAACTCCATGCTTATATTGAAAATTTTTCTTTACAGTCGTGAAAAAATTAAGCCAGAAAAGGAGCTACAAAGAGCTATGAGGCAGATATTGAGATGTAAACTTGGTATCCGTGAAGCAGTCCACCAGCTAGAGTTGCTTAGTTCTGAAGGATGCATCGAGGATGCAGTGATGAACTCAGATGGATCTGTGTTCCATGAACATGTCTGTGATTACATTTTCTCTTGCTAATATGTTCTTAAGAACCTGACCCCACGAAGAAGAATCATGATCTTACGATTTTCAAATGATATCTTTGTCCTCAATACAACATCGAAATACTTCTATTGCTGTGGGGAAAGCCATTGTTATCTCAGAGATGATTTTTTTCTACTTCTTTTGACATTTGGAGAATATCTTATTTACAAATATATTTTGATTGCTAGATTTTCTGTGCAAAATGCAAGTCACGTGATGTTTTCCCAGATAATGACATCATTCTATGTGATGGGACGTGCAATTGTGCTTTCCATCAAAAGTGTTTGGAGCCTCCATTGGCAACTGAAAATAGTGAGCAATTCTTATGAGCTTTCTGTTGAATTTGTCTAATAACTATGTTCTTTTCAATTACTTGAATGGATGTAAATTTGTCTTTTCTCTAATGTGAAATCTTACCTAGCTGACTATGGGCTTGATGTTTGCAGCTCTTTTCACTGATGATTGTATCTTTTTGATCTTAGCATATGTGTGATGATTTTTTTGTTTGTTTTCTAATGCCATGCAAAGCTTGCAGTTTGTTGGTTAGTGTTCTGTCCTAGTGTTTGCTTTATTGGTAAATTAAAATTTATCAATAGTTTGGAACAGCAATATTGTTGTTTTTAATGGAGATAATATTGATTCTTATGGAAAAATAAAAAAATTGAAGAAAGAGGAAACTGAAGAATTTCTAATAAAATGTTATGACAAATGTATATGAAAACACATTGAGAAAAAAAATTCACTAAAATCTATTACTTAAGTGAAGAATCTAAATGCATGAGATTTATATATACATTGTAGAAGAAGTGAAAATATACAGTGAACCAGAATCATTATATACAGTATTAACATGCTATCTCAAGTCATAAAGATACTTTTAAAATCTAAAATATCATTCAGTACTAAAGCCAGTTTCGTGGTGGTTGCTTGGTTCCATCTTAGGCTTTGTTCATCCAGGCTTTCAGTGTAGAGAAGCAGAGAATCACGGGATATGTAGAAAACCCGTTTGGCTGCAACCATGTTTCTGCATGAATTTTCGGTGCTTGAAATATACTTAAAAGCATTGTGGGCAGGAGCATTTACAATTTTCTTCTTTCACAGCCAACTATAACAGCCCAATGCTAGATGTTCTTTTCAACCAAATCTTAATCTTGTTTACATTTGGCTCTGCTTCACCAGAGAATTGGCTATATAGGTTGATTGATCCAATTTAATGAAAATTCATCAATTCCACCATCTGGATGGAATGTAGAATGTCTAGAGATGTACCTTATTATTTTTTTTGAAGGGAAGATGTACCTTATTTTTGAAAGTTAAGAAATGCTACATGTTGAAGTTGAGGTGATGGATATTGTGCACTCAATTTTTGCCTGTACGGGGCACAATCGTAAAAATTAGGGTTAATTTGGGTTTATTTTGCATATTTGTTAGGGACAACTCAGATTGATTTAGGGTTTTTGTTTCTATTCTAGGAGTTATTTGTAGTTGCATGAGTTTGGTTGTTGCATAAGCTTACTTATTGTGAAAGTTTACTTGTTTTGCAAGTTTGCTTGTTGCATGGGTTGCTTGATGATTGATTGAGATCCATGTTTCCCTAAAATTCTCTATTACTCTTCTACAATTCTCCTTTAATTCTCTAATCCATAATTCTTCTAATTTCTTACCTTATCTTCCCTTCTTCCCCTTTTAGAGAATTTTTTTTATTTTTATTTTTTATTTTAAATCTTTTCTCCACTTGTCTTGCATTAGGAGAGGTTAGTTGGACCAGTACATTCATAGAGTGGGCTTGACAAGCAAGACATTGCTTTAGGATTATCCTACTATGTCCCTTTCTAGATGGTGCAACATAAGATGGAGTGCCTTAGATCAATTAGAAAAGGAAGACTTTAGAAGAAAGAGATGAGGTTCTGTCATAGGGGAATGAGGGAAGAAAGGGAAGGAAGGCCGTCAATGATTTAGGAAAAGGAAATAAATCCCGAGATAAATGATAACCAAATTCAATAATTCATGGGTAGACTTCTATCACTTAATAGCTCTATTTTGTTTAATGATTTGAATTGCTTTAGAGTTCTCATTTCTATTTTGAATTGTTTCTAGTTAGGTAAGTTTATTTATTCGCAAGTTTACTTGTTTCATATGTTTGCTTGCTGCATAGGCTTTCTTACTTGTTATTTCTTATTATTATTTTTTATATAAAATAAAGGATATTGCTTGGTTCATATGTGAGACAAATTTTTTTTTTTCAATGAATTGATTGGAATCCTTATTTCTCTAAAATTGTTTTTTGCTCTTCTATGGTTCCTTTCTAATTCTCCAATTCCTAATTCTTCTAACTTCTTCCCATCATATTTCTTTCTCCCCCTTTAATAGGATCTTCTCTCCCCTCTATTTGTTTCACTACTTGTCCCGCATCACCTAAATTGAGCAATAAGCAATATGTAAATTGTCAAGGAATAAAAGAAACTAAAAAAAAAACTGTCTACCAAACTTAACTCATCATCATCATCATCATAAGCCATTTCCCACCGAAGTGGGGTCGGTTGCATGGATTCTGTTGCGCCATTCTTGGCGATTTCAAACTAAATTTTCTGTAATTTGTAATATTTTTAAATCTTGTTTAATTATTTCAATCCATGTTTTTTTAGGGTCTTCCTCTCATTCTTCTATCACCTTCTACTTGAATAGACTTTGTTCTCCTAATCGGTGCTAATTCAAGCCTCCTTTTAACATGATCAACCCATTTTAATCTATTTTATCTCATTTTATCACAAATTGATATCACTTTTAAGTTTTTTTCAATTATTTCATTCTTAATTTTATCTTTTCTTGTTTTATCACTCATCTACCTTAACATTTTCATTTCTGCTACGCTCATTTTTTGCATATGTTGTTCTTTAATTGCCTAACATTCTGTCCCATAAAGCATAGCAGGTCTAATCGCAGTCTTATAAAATTTTTCTTTTAGTTTGATTAGAACTCGACGATCACATAAAATTCTTGACGCACTTCGCTATTTATTTCATTCTGCTTGAATTCTATGTATTATATCTTTTTCAATTTTCCTGTTCTCTTGAACTATTGATCTCAGGTACCGGAAGTGATTATTTATTATTATTACTTTATCAAAAATCTTAATTGGTTCCTCATCCGGGTTCTCACTATTATTAAAATTGCATTTCATATATTCAGTTTTTGTGTGACTAATTCTAAAACCATTAGATTCTAAAGCATCTACCCACCTATTCAATTTAAATTTAGTCCTTCTTTAGTTTCATCTATTAGAACAATGTCATCTGCAAATAACATACACCAAGGTACTTCTTCTTGGAGGTGTTTAGTAATTTCATCTATTACTAAGGTAAAAAAGTAATGACTCAAGGCTAAGCCTTGATATAAACCTATTTTAACTGGAAAAATATTAATATTTCCTCTTATGGTCCTCACATTTGTAACAACCCCCTTTGTATATATATTTAATAATATCAACATATCTGTTATTAATTCCTTTATTTTTCATCACTTGCCATATTAACTTTTTTGGTACTCGATCATATGCTTTTTCTAAATCTATAAAAATCATGCATAAGTACTTTTTCTTCTCCCTATACTTTTTAAATAGTTGTCTAAGTAAGAAAATAGCTTCAGTTGTTGATCTTCCTGACATAAAACTAAATCGAGTTTTAGATACATTAGTTTTCTATCTTAGTTTATGTTCAATTACTCTTTTTCATAATTTCATATCATGACTTATTAGTTTTATTCCATGATAATTTGTACAATTTTGAATATCTTCCTTATTTTTATATATTGGAACTATAATGCTTTTCCTTCATTTACTCGGCATTAACTTTGTTTTTATAATCTTATTAAAGAAATTTGTTAACCATGTTGCACCTACATCTCCCATGCACTTCCATGCGTCAATTGGTATATTATCTGAGCCTAAGGCTTTTCCTGTTTTTATTTTGCTTAGAGCTTCCTTTATTTCAAATATTCGAATTTTTGGGAAATAACTGATATTCCAATTTTCTTCTCTATTTAAACTAACATCTAACGTTAAATGTTCGTTTGGGGCATCATTTAATAAACTATAAATATAACTTTTCTATCTTTTTTAAATATCATCATCTTTGACTAGAATTCTTTGGTCATCATTTTTAATATATCTAACATGTGTTAAATCTTTACCTTTATTTTCTCTTAATTTAGCAACTTAAAAATATTCTTTTCACCTTGTCTAGTTCCTAATCTGTCATATAAGTTATTATAGGCTTTGTGTTTGACATCGCTAATAATTTTTTTAGTAGCTTTTTTTGGTAGTATGTATTGTTGTAAGTTTGTATCATTTTTATTTCTCTGTCATGTTTTAAACTTTTCTTGTTTAACATTTATAACTATTTGAACATTCTCATTCTACTACCAAGTTTCCCTATATGAGGATCTAAGATTTTTATATATTCTTACAATACTATGTTTTACTTCTTTTATGTTGTCATTTGATCAAAAATTGATTGTACTCCATCTTCTTGCGTGTCCCATTTTCCTTCTTCTATCATTTTTTTACTAAAAAGTTCCATATTGTTTACCTTTAAATTCTACCATTTAATTTTTGAAATTATATTGCCTTTAGTTTTTGTTGACTTTTTTCGTGTATATATATCCATTATTAATAATTTATGCTGCATAGTTAAGCTCTCACTTGGGATAACCTTATAATTAATACAAAGAGATCTATCTAATTTTCTTATAAGGAAGAAATCTGTTCGGCTAGAATTTGTTCCACTCTTGAAAGTTATTAAGTGTTCATCTTATTTTTGAAATAAAACACTTGCTATAACCAAATCATATGCTATAGCAAAGTCTAAAATATCATTCCCCATTTCATTTCTTATTCCAAAGCCGAAACCTCCATGACTTCTTTTATATCCTACATTCTCCTTTTTTACGTGTCCATTTAAATCTCCACCTATTACAACCTTTTACTAGTTAGGTGTCCTTTGCATGACACTATCTAAGTTATCTCAAAATTGTTTCTTGATTCTATCATCTAATCCTACTTGTGGTGCATTAGCACTAATCACATTTTTGAGCTTTACACCTAATATAAGTTTTATTTGAATAATTCTATCATTTACTTTATTGACATCTACAATTTTATTTATGAATTTGTTATCTACTATTATCCTTATATCATTTCTATTATCATCATTTCCTATATACCATAATTTGAATCTATTAATCTCTTCAGCCTTGTCTCTTTTCACATAGTCCCTTGAAGGCATGTTATATTAAGTCTTCTCCTTCTCATAACATCTACTTTCATACTTTTCCCTGAAAGAGGCCTAAGATTCCATGAGGCAAAACGGACCTTGTGTTTTGGTACCACCTTCTTCCCTAAACCACGTCCATAAAGGCATAGGAACTTTTGCTGACTTTTTGCCACAACCGGACGTTGTTGTGGCGCGTCGCTTCTGAGGAGATGCCCTAGCAACCCTTGCCCATTTCTCGCTACAGCCGGGCTCCGCTGCAGCGTGTCGTTTACAGGGGACGCCCTAGTATTAACGACTTTTAGCATATTTTCAGAATCCATAAGAGATGCAGTAGTGATTTTTAATAGCATCAGCTGTCAGCCTGACACGCTAACCCTCTCTTTTTTCCGGGCATGGGACCGGCAGTAATATAGAAACTCTTACCGGCAAGGTTTGTCTATCAAACTTAACTAATGTCAAGAAAATCATAAAAAAAATGGGAACAGAAATTCAAGTAAAACTTCAATAACACATCAATCTCATCATGATCACAAATAGCATCATTCTCCTTAAATAAAAAAATTCAGATGCAAGTCGAGACCAAACAATTGTTACTTTTGGAAGAAAATGGTTGTCATGCTTGAACCAAGTAACCCTATTTATGAGCAACTTGCTAAACACTGAAGCAACAAACAATATATAAATCCTTATACGTAAGGAAACTAAAAATTGAAATAACCTAAAACCAAGCTAAATCATCCATCAAAATTATTTATCAAATCCTAGAATAATGAAATTTCAAAATCAAAGGCATCAATGTGATCAAGATCACAATCTGCATCACGGCATCTGATAGAGATTTCTTACTGTACTACACAAATCAGTTGATGTCACAGTACTCTTTACAATTGGGGCCTTTTTCCTCCATATCTTCTTGCTGAGTTTCTCATTGGAAAAGGTGTCTGTAGCCTTTTTATCTTGACTGGCATGTGTGAAGGCTCCATCATTGTAACTGAATCTAGTGGTCTTTGATTCTGCAATGTGCCACATTCTAACTATTCCTCTCACCATTGTCCTTAATATCGTAATCTGTCTGTTCCCTCTGAATGAACGAATACGTGCTGTGCTCCCCTTGAGGCTAAAACTTAATGATTAGTATTGAACTTGAGCACCTCTTGGTTCCTCCGTATTTTTATTATTTCAACCTCTATTCTTAGTTATTCATAAAAAAAATCTATTTGTAGTTGGCAGCATTTTCTAGGATATCCAAGTCCTGAGGCTGAATGTCTTTTATAAAGGGAATTCTCCCTCATATTGCCCTCAAAATGATCATTTTGGTCAATTTCCATGAAATCTAGTAGGCCCTTTGGCTTTGTTTGGTGACAATGAAAAAAAACGAGCGGAAAACTATTCCACCATTTTCTTCCTTTTTCCCACCTTTTGATGTGACTGGACATCATAATTACAATACTTATTTATGATATTATTTATATTTGCAATCATTCTTTACATCTTTCCAGATAAAAAAAGCCTATCTATTTTGTCTTTACTTCTGATCATGCTCCATTGCATCACATCATTCTCCTTTTTTCTTTCTTATCCACCATCTTTTTTCCCTCACCTTTTCTCATTACTTAACAGACCCTTGGGCTTGATCAAAGAGGAAAAAAGACCCTTGGGATCATTATTTACAACTCCTGTGACAATGGCGAAGAACTTAACTTCTGAATTCTCTTATGACCTGACCTGTTCGATTTTTGGACATCACTGAGGGATGCACACACACACACACCCCCCTAGTATGTTCAGATAGAGATGAGAACAGGACAATATTTGACTCAATTTCTCATAACCAGTGTCTATGTGTTAGGTCCTCTGTCATGTAAATTCTACCATTTGCGTACAAGTGAAATTAATTTATCTTATCGACCCATTTTTTGTTACATAAATAACAGTTTGTCTACTTTTAATATTTGTTCACAAGGTAAACTTATAAGGCAGGGTTTTCCTTTGATGATTAAATGTCAACATTCTTTCAAAATAAACCTGAGTCTTGTTGAAAACCATTAGCTGTTGACATGCATGCGATCAATGTCAGAAGGAAAAAATGTTAATTAAAACGGCAACTGTGAAGGCAATGAATCTGGTGCATTTCTAGTACTTATTGTGTTGTTATAGCTCTCTTCATTTGTCTAAATACAAAAGAACAATGAGGGAAGCTCTCTTCATTTGTCTAAATACAAAAGAACAATGATCCTTCCGATCAGGCCAATTTTCAATTGTTTCATTATGCTGTCCTATGAGAAACTGAACGAGAAATTTCTGCCTAAGTGCCTGTGAGAAATCAATGAAAAGAATTTTGGCTAGTTATTTGATAATCAGTTGTCTGTGCCCTTGTATACAAACATAAAAGGGAAAAAAGAAAAAAACGGAAGCTAGCTTTGTTAGCTGCACCTCATGCCAGATTTCCTTGATTTTGCTATGAGAAACTACAAAAATTGTTTTCTTCCACTAACCCAAAGAAACTCTTAAGACAAGATTTTGTTTGTGCAAGAGATAAAGGGAATGCTAGATTGACAATTGTAATGGTTGTTGGTCAACTGACTATTTCAGGAAGTGCTGAAATTGTTTGGCATGGTGGCCTTCTGTAGTTTCTAGTTTGCCCATGAGGAATTGTATATAAAGGGCTATTTCTGCAGTATTCCATGTAAACCATTTGGCTAGGGTGGTTTCCACTGTTGTTTGGGAGAAGCCTGTAACAAGCAGAGATGTTTTTCTTTTTTTTTTTAGATAGGCATAAGAAGCAGAGATGTTAGTTTCTGGTCAGATTGGGTTTTCCCTGTTGAAAGAACAGGGATGTTGGTTCCTGATCCACTGCCCTCAATAATTGACAAGTAAATTGGTAAGCTAATGGTGGAAGCTATTTAATTGCCCTTGATTTTTAAGGTGCCAAGCCAATTGATGATGGTTTTTAGTATTCTTATTTTATCTTATGGGAAACCAACAAGAAGGGGTGGTTTCTAGTTTCTGCCATTAGCCCTCAGAAAACCGTGACGCTGAATATCTTAGTTTCCTCTTTGACAAGATTTCATCTCGTTAGTTTTGGGGCTTGCTTTCCTTCTGAAGAAAACTTAATCAGACATTCTAATTCACTTCTGTGTTGAACACTTAGTTTATCTATGAAGTTATGTGAGATTGGACCATGTATATGCCATGACCCAAACAATGAAAGTCATCATCACTTTTCCATTCTGTGATTTCTACTATTAGCCTCACTTATGTTTCCGATTCTGGGATTTACTGGAAAATGGTTATTTTCTTTTTTCTTTCATGTTCTTTTTGTTTTTGTTCGTTTCTTTCTTTTATCCCATTCATCCATCTGTTTAGTTGTCCTGCTGAGAAGCAACTTCTACTCTAATGAAACTGACTGCAAATCTGTTATGCCAGTTCCTCCTGGAGATCAAGGTTGGCTATGCAAATTTTGTGAGCATAAGATGGAAATACTAGAAGCTGTTAATGCCCATATGGGTACCAGCTTTTCTATAAATAGTAACTGGCAGGTTTGTAATCATAACAACAGGAATGATAATTCAAAATTCCCCATCAATGTATCAATGCAAGTCTTTCATCATAGGTGTATGTCCATCTTAGAACTAAGGTGGGTCCACTCATCTGGTGAGGATAAGATGCATGCTCTGTTTGATCACGAACTGATTTTTCACTGTACATTTCATAATACATAAGTGGCTCACTAGATAAATGGACCCCCTGTACTAGTGGTGCATATATTCTCTCTCGATTAACATTTGCTTTTCATATTATCACACTACCCTACCCTCAACTCTAATTAACTTCTTATCAAGTTAAAAAAAAATTTTCATTCATGATGTTTCATTTTTATCTATCATCTGCACTAATTGTCAAAATTATACTGGAAAATATAATAGGATATTTTTAAGGAGGCAGCTACTGCCTCTGATGGTGAGAATGCATCTGTTGATCTAGCTGAAGAATGGCCATCTGATGATTCGGAGGATGCAGATTATGACCCAGAATCTAATACAAGAACAGGCAGCTGTTCACAAACCGATGAAGATGCTCTATGTGATGATTCTAGTAGTTCAAGTAGCTTCTTTTGGTCATCTGAAGAAGCTAGTTCACCAATCAATATCCTGAATGGAGAATTTCTACTGAAATCTGAAAGGCAAGACTTGGATGGTTCAATCAGTGTTAATTCCGTTGATGCTTATGATTGTGATGTAATGAGCCAAAGGAGGCAGCGGAAGGATGTTGACTATAAGAAGCTGTATGATGTGAGTGTCTGAACCTCTTAAATTTCAACCATGAAACAATGGGTACATATCAGTTATCTATTTTATTCTTGCTACTTGTATACCATAAAAGGCCCCAGCCTGAGCCAACCATTCTGAGGGTTTCTAATTGTATACTCATGAAAAATCCCAGCCTCAGCTGACCATTTTGAGGATGTCTTTTTTTGCATCAGCTGTTGCTGACAGACCAATTCTAACCATCATTCTTTGGGCCAGTAACCAAATGGTCTGAATTTTTTGGATGGGATTTTTTTCCCCTGTTTTACTCTTTGGGGTTCATCAGATGAACAGAATGGATTTCAGAGATTAGGCATTTGTGCCGTAGGGAGTATTTTGTACATTTGGGTAGATACTAAGCGGATATGACCAGCAATATCTTCATTTCCACCTGGCTACAACAGCTGGTTCGTGTTTGCTTCTACCTAGGAACTGTTTGGAAAGGCTGAAAATGAACAATTAAGCAAAGATGAAGACTTCTATATTAATATAAAATCCCAGCCCAAGCCAACCATTTGGAGGATTTCTTGTAGCATCATCTGTTGCTTACAAGCCATCTCTAACTGTTGTTTTTTGGTCTGATGACCAAATGGCTTGGATTTTTTGAATGAAAATTTCCCCACTTGCATCCTTGGGGCTAACCTGATGACGTGAATGGTTAGCGGATACCATGCATTGAATTCATTTTGTCACATATTGTGGAGGATATTTGCTGGTGATATTTTCATTTCCACCTAGGCACTGAAGCTGATTTGTGTTTTTTTAACCCTAGGAAATGTTTGGAAAAGCTGAAAATGAACAATTAAGTGAAGATGAAGACTGGGGCCCTCATAGAAGAAAGCAGAGAGGAAAATGTCTTAACGCTGGCATGGTTGCTGTTCGGGGTACTGATGAGTTTGAGTGTCTGAACAAAGAATTAAGGGTTAGGGGGAAACTGCCTACAGTTCGTAAGGATAGAAGGTCACTCTTTAGGATTCCACCTAATGCAGTTGAGGTAACTGGAATTATTCCCCTTTGAACTAATTATTGTTGATCTCTCTATTCATCTAATTCATTTGAATAAGTCAATTTTGGATGTAGCTAAGATGGAGCTGCAGTAACCAATGTTGAAATCAACCATTGGCTTCAATAAATACATATTATTGGCAAAAGCTGATCTTTTAATTTGCAATAATTAGTCTTCATGAATTTATTTCTAAAAACACACTTATGTGATTTTATTGGTTGCTGAAACATCTAACTACTATGACTGTATCATATGAATATTGTATCAACAATTTCTACATACTACTTTCAGTTATGCTAATCCTGCAGGCATTAGTTTTTTCTATAAAAAACATACCCACAGATTTGCAGTTGAGTTTCTATTATAGTTTGAAGTTCAGCTCTGATTATGTCCATTTGATTTTCTACTTTGGCATTTGTTATCATGACGATTGGTTTGTTTAAGAGCTGTCTGTATGTTTTAAAAAGAAGATTCAGATTCTTGTAATTTCAGAAAACTTCAAATTACAAATTTTTACTAAACAGCGAAGTTCTTTTAAAAACTTGGAATCTGTTTTAAATTTTCAGTGGTGACTCTTTTGCTAATCTAAAAATCCAAAAGGTCATGGGGGTCAGATTGGGAAAGTTGTCTAATATACTTGGGGAATGTTTGGTTGGAAGAATTTGGAATTGGAAATGATATGGAAATAGGGTTAATATCATGTTGGCCCATAAGGTTTGGCCCAATGCCACTCATCACCGCATAACTTTGTATATTTCATGTGATATTTATTTTTAAAAAATCATCTTGCCCTTAACTTTATATATTTCACATATATCCTTGACTTTTGACTGTCTATTATGTATACCTCTAATATTAAGGGTGTGTTTGGAAAGTTGTAAAACTTTTGATGAAAAGTTTTATATGTAAAACTTGTCAAATTAGTATAAAATGATGTGATGTTGTAGGGGTAATGATGAGGAGTAAAGAGAATAAATTTAAAATAAATAGGTTAGTTGTATTGG
>JAXCLR010000105.1:43403661-43443734 GCA_035584095.1 Annona squamosa
AATGATTGAAAAGTAGGGTTGTTGTATAGAAAAATGTGTAAAAAATAATTTAAAAAATAATAGTTATGAAAAGTGACGAGTTTTAGATTGAAAAGTTTTAACTTGACCACTTTTCTAAATTGCCAAACACACCCTAAATTCTATTTCATATGTTGGAAGGTTAGATTACTTTTCAAACATAACATAGTAATGCTGTGGTTTGTAAAATATCTCTTCCGTGCCCGTTCATCTACCTTTATTGCACCTACATTTTTATGATCTTTAGCCCAATGTCCTCCTGTGATGTTTTAAAACAGATTGAGCTAAATATTTTAGTCTGTATTGGAAACAATATTTTAAATTACTAGGTTATCAAAAATGAAAATTATGCATTTTCATTCATATTAAGGGTGTGTTTGGGAAATGGAAAGAAAAGTGAAAAGTTACCAAAACTTCCCCCGCTTTCTACACTCTTTTCTATATAACAACTCTCCTTTCCAATCATTTCTTTACATCTCTCCATACATCTACTTTATCTATTTTAACTTTATTCCATTTACTCCTAATCATTATCCTATCATATCACATCACTCTCACTTTTTGTGAAACCCTTTTCCCAGAAAATTTTCCCTATTTTCCCCCAAATGCCAAAACTTTGTCAAATTTGAGAACATTACTGAGACAATATCTAGATATTTGTTTTATTTTTAAACATTAAACATAATTGTATGACTTTTTACGGAAACGCAAGTGTGTGATAAATGTAAGAATGGGTATCAAGGAGGTTTTTAAAAATTTTGGGAGTTTTTTTTCATCATATTTGAAAAATGAATCCCACTCATAGATAGGAGAGAATATAATCCTAGGGGTACCTTTGGCAGACAGATTCAGACCTAAGCAATACAAGTGAAATAAATGAAGTTGAGTGGTATATGAGATTGAAGAAAAAGCCAACTTTCTAGGTATGGATGAAAAATATACAAGGTTAGAAATATGTATGATATGCAAAGTTAAACTTGAGGAGTACTGTTGAAATATATAAAGTAATGTGGTGATGGGTGTTTTGCAGCCAAATTTTGGAGGCATGTATGAAATTTACCCTGAAAAGGTAATTTTATGTAATTTTCCAAAAATATAGACATAGTATAAAAATTTGCTGATCCCATATGGTTAACCACTTGGGAGCAGCCATGTGGTCAGCTGTGGAATCAGCTCACATATATACTTTTAATGTTCCACAAAGTTGTGGAACCCACCTAGATAGATCCCCATAAATTTTTTCAGAAATTTTGACTTGTCTAGATGCATTTTTTTTTTTTTTTGGAATTTTGAAAACAAAAAATGGATTTCTAATGTACTGGTGGGATCAACAAGTTTGTTAAAAAAAAGAAAAATTTAACAAAAATATATGGGGGCCCATGAAAAATATGTTTGGTAAACTTATCCTACTAAAATGTATCCTAGTATGTTATTTTTGATCTTTCTATTTCGATCTTTCTATATGCGTAAAACGGCTTTGCTCCTATGAAATTGGGGATAAACTGTACCTCTTTGAGTTTCCCAATATTTTGATTTTTTAAAGATCAAAGTCATCCATAATATAATACTCGATAGATATTTCTTTGATACAAAAAATCATTTGCATTAGATTTGTATACAATCCACAACTTGTGCAAATATATGAGGTTCTTTATAATTAAATATTTTTAATATTAAAGATTATAAAAATTCTTAATCGTCTAGGTTAATAAATAGTTTTAACACAGAGCATGGCTCAGATCTAGAAAAAGTCAAAAGAAAGGAAAACTCAAGTGGGCGTAAGTTGCACCTAGTTTCATAGGAGAAAAGCCATACTTGGAAAAACCTTAGGTCTTTATTATGACAAACATGCAAATAACACTAAAAGAACTTTTAAGGTGACTACTGCTGCTCCTACTATTATTCACAATGTTTTGAGGAAAAGCTCTACTCATAAAAGTGCTTTTTCTCAACAGCTGAACTTTAACAACTTGGCCAAACAGTTCCAGGCACGAGCACTGAACCTCAAGGCTTGATCCTTACATAGGGGGTTGTTTCATTGGAAGTAGAAAGAAGGTCAGGACAAGTCAAAACTATCTCATAGAAAGTGAAAATGTGCTTTAGTAGTGAAGTTTATTGCATAAGAAAATGGATCTGCTATGTTAGAGTTGTCTAAATTTGGGGTGAAGGTCATCGCATTGTAAACCATGGGAGGAATCTGATTTTGAGAGAGAATTTGTTCTCCTGTGTTTTATGTTTCTTTACCTCTCATCTTCCTTCTCGTCTCTCTTATCCCTGTTGCCCATTTCCTGTTCTATTTCAAAATGTCTTCCTATAAAAACTTTACAGAGGACACTCTTGCAGTTGTTCCAAAGCCAAGGGACTTCTTAGTAACTTTGATTTTAGGCTGTTCCACAAAAAAAAAAAAAAAAAAAAAAAAAAAATGAAAATAACAAAATAACCATCTTAAGTTTTTTCCTCCCTGAGATTCGGTATAACAATTGTTGAAGGTCTGTGTAGCATCCCTCTATAGCTCACCACATCGAACCTACTATGTATACAATCACCACTCAACATCTGCGAAGTTGCTGGGGATAAGAGGGCTATTCGCAAATGGAAAATTTGACCAAGAACAACAATGATATTAACATAAATCAACTAAGGGAATAAAATAACAATGTGAGGAAAATAGCAAAAATTAAATGAGTTACATATTCATGTTCAAGACAATAACACAACACATACGTTGTGCAAGGCTACATGTCCATCTATGGAAATACAGTCATCCCAATTTGCACTAATACATCTGTCCCAAATACATTCCAAAATGGCAAAGTAAAATAAACATATGCCTAGTTCCTCGATCAAACACCACTCAAGGATCTAGCTCTCACTTAGGCCTAAGTAGACCCACAACACCATTTCGTGGTCCCTTAGTCAACCTATCATCTAAAAATGATATAAAATACGATGTGAGTCGGGATAAACTTAGTTAAGTAGGACAAACAATAGTAATGGGTAAAGTGCAGGAAAATCATCTCATCATCACGATAAAAACTCATGCATTCATACAAGCACTCATACTCATCATGCAACATACTGCCAATAAAAGCGAACACTGCATATGCAAATAGGGTTTATCTAATTGTCAATGCCTGTATCCTCACCACTCTCGAAAGCTCTAACCACCCCCAACTATCCACCCTGAAGTGTAACGAATCATAATGTCGGTATGCTTGATACTCCCCAAGGTTTAGGCCATATCCCTCCAGCCATCTACCCTAGAGAGTTAAGTGAGTCTCATGTCCATGCGTTGGTATATGGCTGCAGTTATTCATCCAACTGTCCACTATGAAGTGCTATAAATTACAATATCAGCACTCCACTTACTAAGGCTCAGGCCTTATCTCCTTGACCTTCCACCTTAGAGTGCTAAGTGGATCTCATGCCTATGTGATGATGCCACCAATGCTCTTCTTTGCTCTAGTCACCCCCAACTTTCAACTATGAAGTTCTACAAGCCATAATCGTCATCAACATGCAAACATCATCATGCCATAATCTCATGCCTTTAATGCATCATGTCATGCCTAAAATCCACACGCTGTCAATCCCCAGTTCTCAATGTAAGGGGCAAAATCCCCAAAATATGCATGTTAATGGAAGTCCCCAATAAAACATGAAAATCTATCATAAATCATGTACATGACATCAAATAAGGGATTCCTGTAAAATTCCCCGAATATTTCTCAAATCCACAAGTGGTTCGGAGCCCTCAAAAATGCCAAATAATCAAATCTCCAAATCTAGCTATAACCCATCTCAAGAATAACAATAATGACAAATCCAACATGAAAACAAAAGAAATATTGAGAAAAAGTCCTATTTAACTTAAAACCTAGTTAAAATCATGCATGACTTCTAATCCTTAGCCAATAATTTGGATCACTCCAACTCCTTCGTTCTAGCAGGCTCTTGAGTCTCCTTACCTTAGAGCTTCAAGAAGAGATGAAATACTTTATACCAAAATCCCTAAAATCTAAGGCTGAATCCCTAGAATCCAATCACAAAATCAAGACTAAATCAAACTCTAGCAAACTCATTTATTCCAACATAAATTCATTGGCTAAATCAAGCAAAACTTGAAAAACATAGCCTGCTTCCTTTATAGTCATGTTCATCCTGTCCAAATCTCCACATGTTTCTGGCTACAAGTTCTTGCTTCAAAGTTTGAAATCTCTAAGAAATCTAAGGAAGTCTCTACTCTTTTCTTTCTCCTCTCGCACCCTTGAAGGGTTATAAATGGAGGATGATATATTTTGGGAGAAAGAGAAGCATATATATAATTTATTCCAAAAATACCCCTCATATGTGGACAACTTGATATACCTTCGCTATATTGATCATTATCTCTCGTATAAACTTTGATCGAATTCATTTTTTTTGGGTTGGATTCCTGACTTCAAATCTATCTCTTCACAAATGTCAGCTCAAAATCCTAAAACAACAATACTTGGCAAGCATTTAAATTCACTTGTTTGGCTCAACAACTTTCTGGCAGCTTGATACACTTGTTGTATTTCAATAATATCTTTCTTTAGAAAATTCAAATTTATAAGTTGTTTATTGATTTGGATTCTAGACATTAAGATGAATCCAATGATATGTGGTGCATCTCATAATTCCAAATACATACGTCATAATTCTCCATCAATATTGAGTCATGCGCATCATAAAAAATTTACACTTTTTTCTAACTTGGCCACTGCTAATCGCCAATATCTTGAACTATACTAAACTTTCAAATCGCCATATGTTTTAACTTAGCACTAAGGGTGTATTTGGATGCATCTAAAAAAATTTTCAATTTAAAACTTATTAATCTACACAACTATTCTATTTTTTAATTATTTTTTCACATTTTCGTATATAATTATCCTATTTTTCAATCATTTCTACGCAACTAGCCATGCACTAACTTATCTATTTTAATTTTATTTTCTTTACTCTTCATCATTAATCCTATTATACCACATCATTTTCTCTCATTTCAAAAATTTTTACACGAAAATTTTCTTCCAAAAATTTTATCACTTCCCGAACACCCTAAATATATATGCCAGTTGATTTATACCAATCCAACGCTCCTGTTGATCAAAATTCACGTTTCTATGTGGGTCTAACTTGTATGAATTAAAAGAAAAATTCTTACTTTTTACACTTTTGATATCTTTGAATTTTTTTAAAAAAATTACTGTTACATTCCAATCATCTTTCATATCTTTCTATACAAGTATTTTATCTTTATTTTTTTTTCTCTTAATCATTGCCCATATCGTATCACTTTGCTCTCTCACGTTTTCAAAGTTCTTCCCATGAATTTTTCTAAACTTTTTTTATTTTATTTTTATCCTCATACCAAATAGACCCTAAATTTCCTTCTAGGTTCATTTTGAAACAAGCCCTAAACTGACGCAGTATGTGCTAAATGCAGTTCTCCATCTGTAAACATGTTGTGAGCACATTTTTTATATGAAAAAGATATCAATATCTGATTAGCCAAAGCTTGACCAATGCAAAATGTGCCCTTAGCTCTTTTCTACACTTCTTTGTTTATGAAATGAACTCAACAACCCAAATCACATAATACAATTCCAATGCTCATAGAATCAATTCACACACATAACATACATGACAAGTAACATGTTCATGTCATCCACTACCTCAGATGAGGCGAACTTAAAATATATCACTCGAAGGCATTGCAAAATTAACTCAATAAGCATTTTCCGTTTTCATCCATATCCAATGTCCAAACTAGCACTCCACACGTATCACAATATATAAGAGAATCATACGGGGCTACCCCACACATATCCCAATACATATCCCTATACATAAGAGAATCACGCAGGGCTGGTCTCATAGGTCATACACAGGCATTTGCTTGAAATCACTACTTGAGCTCTTTTGTGTTCACAATTATGCCCAAAATGCGAATTTCACCAAATGTAACCATCTTAACACTTCACATGGGCACAATCATATATAAGAAACTTTTTTATGAGGTCCATTTGTTTCAAAACATGTGAGTAGCCAGTTTCATTCATTATATGAAATTCAAGAAAAGAGCCTTCCGAGGCTAGTTTTTCCAAATAGACTGAAGTACATAGTTTGGAACTGGAGGTGTTACAGTGTGGGCTTTCACATGCATTGTCTTCCTCTTTAGCAAGAAGAATGGGTCTCCAGTTGGGGCCTCAATGTGAGTGGAAGGCACAACAGTCATTGGAAGGCCAGATCTGCCAGTTGTGATTGTTGGTTGTACTGTGGTTATGGGTCATAAAATCAACTGTGATGATAGTCAGAAATGAAGAAGGCTGCTGATCTAATTGAGGTATCAAGAATTCATTGCAGATTCTACTTATGACGTGTGTAGGCTAAAATCAATTCAGCAATGTCAGTGTGGAGTAAACTGTGCAGATTTGTGAATATTGAATTGCAGAAGTTGCAGTATCTTTGTTAATGGCAGTGCTGCACTGCTACAAACTTGTAAATGCTGCAGATGATGATGTATTGTACAATGTTGCAATCTGACACAAATCATCATCATCATCATTGTCATAAGCTGTTTCCCACCTGTTGGGTTAGCTGCAGGGATCTCGTTGCCTCCATATTTGACGATCATAAACTATGTTTTTAGTAATCTTTAACATTTTCTTACCTTATTTAATTACTTCTATCCATGTTTTTTGGGTCTTCATCTCATTCTCTCACCATCTTCTATTTGAATAAATTCAATTCTCCTAATCAATGCCACTTTAAGCCGCCCTTTAACATGGCCGAACCATCATAGTATGCTTTCCTTCATTTTTTTACATATTGGCTTTACCTTTAGTTTATCTTGGATGATTTCATTTTTAATTTTATCTTTTCTTATTTTATCACATTTATCTTAACATTCTCATTTTTGTTATTTTCATATATATATATATATATGTTGTTCTTTACTTGCTCAACTTTTTGTCCCATGGAGCATCGTTGGTCTAATCGCTATTTTATAAAATTTTCTTTTAATTTAATTGAAATTCGATGATCATATAGAATTTTTGAAGCACTTTGCCATTTCTTCCATCCAATTTGGATTTATAGGGTATGTTTTTTTAGAGAAGAATGAGAAAGAATAGGAAAATGAAAGTCAACATTCAACTACCCTATTTTTCCCCCAATTTTTATTCCTATATTCCAATCATTTTCTCATATTTTTCCATAGTGCTGACCTATTTATTTTTTCTTAATTCTCACTTTATGCTTATCATATCCATTCCATTCCCATTTTCTATTTTCGTTATCCTCTAAACAAACACACCCATAATGTCTTTCTTGATTTCCTCTTTTTTTCTTGAACTATTGATACTAAATGCTGAAAGTGATTAGTTATTGATATTACTTGGTCTGAAATCTTAATTGGTTCATCATCTATTACTAAAAATTATATTTGATGCCAGAAGGTGGCACTGCATAGAGTGATGTGCTTATTTTTGTAAGTAGTGGGATGGTAGGAACCAGTAAGAGTTTCTATCTTACTGCCGGTCCCAAGCCTGGAAAAAAACCAAGGGTTGGCATGTCAGGCTGGCAACTGGTGCTATTAACAATCACTGCCGCATCTCTTGTAGATTTTGAAAATGTACTAAAAGTTGTTAATGTTAGGGCTTCTCATGGAAGCGTTGTGTTGTAGCAGAGCCCGGCTGTAGTGAGAAATGAGCAACTGTTGCAAGGGCATTTCTCCAGAAGCGACGCGCTACTTCGGAGCTTGGATGTAGTGAGAAATGAGCAAGAGTTGCTAGGGCGTCTCTCAGGAAGTGATGCACCACAACAACGTTCGGTTGTGGCGAGAAGTCGGCAAAGGCTCTCATGCCTTTGTGGACGTGGTTTAGGGAAGAAAGTGGTACCAAAACACAAGGTTCGTTTTGTTTCATGGAATGTTGAGATTCTTTCAGGGAAAAGTATGGAAGTAGTAGATGTTATGAGAAGAGGAGTTAATATAACATGCATTCAAGGGACTAGGTGGAAAGGAGAGAAAGCTAAAGAGATTAATAGATTCAAATTATGGTATATAGGAAATGATGGTAATAGAAATGTAGGGATAATAGTAGATAATAAATTCATAAATAAAGTTGTAGATGTCAATAAAATAAACGATAGAATTATTCAAATAAAACTTGTATTAGGTGTAGAGGTCATAAATGTGATTAGTGCTTATGCACCACAAGTAGGATTAGATGATAGAATCAAGAAATAATTTTAGGATGACCTAGATAGTGTAATGCAAAGGATACCTAACCAAGAAAAGGTTGTGATAGGTGGAGATTTAAGTGGACATGTAGGAAAGCAGAATGTAGGATATAAGAGAAGTCGTGAAGGTTTCAACTTTGGAATAAGGAATGAAATGGGGAATGCCATTTTGGACTTTGCTATAGCATATGATTTGGTTATAGCAAATACTTTATTTCAAAAACGAGATGAACACTTGATAACTTTCAAAAGTGGGACCAATTCTAGCCAAATAGATTTCTTCCTTATAAGAAAATTGGATAGATCCCTTTATATTAATTGTAAGGTTATTCCAGGTGAGAGTTTAACTATGCAGTATAGATTATTAGTGATAAATATATATATGCAAAAAGAGTCAACAAAAACTAAAGGCAATATAATTTCAAAAATTAAATGGTAGAATTTAAAGGGAAACAACATAGAACTTTTTAGTAAAAGAATGATAGAAAAAGAAAAATGTGACACATAAGAAGATGTAGTAGAATCAATATGGGATAAAATGACAACTAACATAAAAGAAGTAGAACAAAGTATTGTAGGTATATATAAAAGTCGTAAATCCTCACATTGGGAAACGTGGTGGTGGAGCGAGGATGTTCAAAAAGCTATAAATGCTAAATAAGAAAGTTTAAAACATGACAGAAAAATAAAAATGATACAACTTTACAACAACACAAACTATAAAAAAAAGCTACTAAAAAGATTATTAGCGATGCTAAATACAAAACTTATGACAACTTATATGACAGATTAGGAACTAGACAAGGTGAAAAGGATATTTTTAAGTTGGCTAAATTAAGAGAAAATAAAGGTAAAAACTTGACATATGTTAGATATATTAAAAGTGAGGACCAAAGAGTTCTAGTCAAAGATGATAATATTAAAGAAAGATGAAAAATTTATTTTTATAGTTTACTAAATGACACCCTACACGAACATTTAACTTTAGATGTTAGTTTAAATAGAGAAGAAAATAGGAATATCAGTTATTTCTAATTGAGGCTTAAGCTCAGATAATATACCAAGTGAGGCATGGAAGTGTATGGGAGATGTAGTGCAACATGGTTAACAAAATTTTTTAATAAGATTATAAAAACAAAGTTAATGCCAAGTGAATGGAGGAAAAACATTATAGTTTCAATCTATAAAAGTAAGGGAGATTCAAAATTGTGTAAATTATCATGGGATAAAACTAATGAGTCATATTATGAAAATGGGAAAGAGTAATTGAACATACACTAAGACGGGAAACTAATGTATCTGAAAGTCAATTTGATTTTATGTCAGGAAGATCAACCACTGAAGCTATTTTTTTACGTAGACAACTATATAAAAAATATAGGGAGAACAAAAAGAACTTATATATGATTTTTATTGATTTAGAAAAAACACATGATTGAGTAGCAAAAAAGATAATATGACAAGTGATGAAAAATAAAGGAATTAATAACAGATACATTGATATTATTAAAGATATGTACGAGGGGGCTGTTACGAATATAAGGGCCATTAGTGGAGATAGATACTAATATCTTACCAGTTAAAATAGGTTTACATCAAGGCTCAGCCTTAAGTCTTTACTTTTTATCTTAGTAATAGATGAAATTACTAGACATCTCCAAGAAGAAGTACCTTGGTATATGTTATTTGCAAATGACATTGTTCTAATAGATGAAACTAAATGACTAAATTTAAAATTGAATAGATGGGTAGATGCTTTAGAATCTAATGGTTTTAGAATTAGTCGCACAAAAAATGAATATATGAAATCAACTTTAATAATAGTGAGAACTCGAATGAGTAACCAATTAAGATTTTAGATAAAATAGTAATAAGAACTAATCACTTCCAATACCTAGGATCAATAGTTCAAGAGAACGGGGAAATTGAGAAAGATATAATACTTAGAATTTAAGCTGGATAGAAGAAATGGAGATGTGTGTCAGGAATTTTATGTGACTGTCGAGTTCCAATCATACTAAAAGAAAAATTTTATAAGATTGCGATTAGACCCGCTATGCTTTATGGGGCAGAATGTTGGGCAGTTAAATAACATATATAAAAATTGAACGTAACGGAAATGAAAATGTTAAGGTGGATGAGTGGTAAAATAAGAAAAGATAAAATTAAGAATGAAATAATTCTAGAAAACTTAAAAGTGAGACCAATTTGTGATAAAATGAGAAAATATATTAGGATGGTTTGGTCATGTTAAAAGGATGCCTGAAGCAGCACCGGTTAGGAAAATAGAGTCTATTCAAATAAAAAGTGGCAGAAAAATGAGAGAAAGACACAAAAAAATATGGATGAAAGTAATTAGACAAAATTTAAAAATATTACAAATTACAGAAAATTTAGTCTTAAATAGCTAAGAATGACGCAACAGAATTCATGCGGCCAACCCCACCTAGGTGAGAAATGGCTTATGATGATGATGATGATGATGATGAGTGGGATGGTAAGAACGATGCTAAAATTGAAATTTAATCCTCCAAAAAGTTCATCTATGGGCAACAAAATACAACTCTCAATGGGCAGCAGTGATTGATTGACGTTGCTTAGGTCATGTGTACAGCTGAGAATCTGATTGTGCAATATAGACGTCGGCTTTACTTTCATATCAAAATGATGCAGAGGATAGAATGAGGAAACTTTTAAAAGAAAGAGGTAAGTTCTCTTAAGAGGATGAGAAGGAAGAGATGGAAGAAAAATGGACTGACAACTTACAGTAGAGAACGAGTGGAGAGAGACAATATTAACCAAATTCATCAATAACTCATCCATAAACTGAAGTTTAAACATCACCTTGTAAAATAAATCTTAACTCATGGAAGATTATCGTTAAAAATAAATCCTTAATTTAAGTTGTGTTAGTAACAATCCTAAATGGAAATAAAACAATACTCTAAACAATTCATTGTGTTGGTCTATGTTTCAATCACTTGATACATGCATGATCCCCAATAATGGAACTAAAATGTATGAAGTACTAAAGATGCATAAAATAACCAAACCTAATTGGTTATCGAATAACTATGCAATCCCATGCCACATTTTGATGGTGTTTTCAATTTGGTGGTTGCCTAGGTTATGTTGGTAATGTAATAGTGAAAATCAGTGTGATATAAGTGAAGGAGAGGATGTGCACTAAAAATGAATCTCTTGCTCTCTCTCTCTCTCTCTCTCTCTCTCTCTCTCTAACCCCTCACCTGGTAATGTAATAGTGAAAGTCAATATGATATAAGCGAAGGAGAGGATGTGCACTAAAAATGAAACCCCACCAACAACCGCCAATTTAGTTATTTTTGCATTTCATGTCAATGTTCAAAAATATGATTAATTTCAATCTTTTCCCTTTCTATTTCTCCGGTTGTTTATCTCTTTTGCCCAATAGATTTTCAACTCAAGAAGTAATATGAAATGAAATAGATTAATCTTTGAAATCATTTTTCAAAATGGATTTCTTCGCAACTGCCATTCTACAATTTACTCTTCCTAATCAATGATTTTGCAACTAAAATAAATGAAGTAAAATGTAAATCAAGTGAATGTATTACTGTTAGAAGAAAGAAAAGATATTTAGATAAAATAATCCAGTCTTATATATTTATTGTCTAAATATTTCAATATAATTTTTATACCTTTCTATGTTCACAGTAATTTGAAATTTGTTTATTTGAGTATAATTTTTACTGAATTTTCTTTTGTTGACCCAAAAAAAAGAAAAAAAAAGGAGGATCTGGTAGGATTAGCAATGGAAACTGGATTCCCTTTCCAAAATTTCCTTTCTGGTTAAAACAATTGTAATGGATCTGAGTGACTAGCTTGCATTGCTTCATCTGCAATAAAAATTTCAAATGTGAAGTTTTCTAATGCCTATGATTTGAACAAATCATTGGGATGTATCCTATTCCTTGTTATTTAGAAAGTAACCATTTTTTAAAAATCTTTGGAATTTGTCTCCATTTTATTTCTAAACTGGTATACTTTCGGTATTCCAGCAGTCATTTCAATCTTTCTCTTCCATCCTACAGAAGCTTCGCCAGGTATTTTCTGAAAATGAGCTTCCTTCAAGAGCTACCAGGGAGCATCTTTCAAATCAACTGGGAATTTCATCTGAGAAGGTATTGCAATTATTATTATTATTATTATTATTATTTGCAGTGATGGATTCTTTGTTTTAAACTAGGATTCACTCCACCTCTGTAATGTTTGAGACATGCTCATCTTGTGTACAGTGGGACATTATGATTTTAATGCCCAAATGATCTGTAGGTTCAATCTTTTTTGATGATTTAACTAATGTTCACCTAATCAATAATTGGTCCTTCAGGGAACAGAAACGATAATGGTTATTGAAGATAGTGTGTATTTTTTGCCAGATAATTTTATTTGATAAAAATTCATGAATAATTTAAAATATATAAAAACACATTCAGAGCCCAAAATTGTGTTAATAAATAAAATTGAGTGATATGTGGGCATTATATCTAGGGGGCTGATCACATGTGACTAGTTGCTTATTGGCCCTCCATACAACATCTTATTTATTTATTTTTTAAAAATTTTCTTAATAAACATGTTTTAATAAGCATATTTAAAATCATATGTCAAGTTTTAATATTTTGCAGTATTTTTATATATATATTTTTTATTTTTAAAAATCATCAAATTGACTAAAATATTCCTGAAATTGATATTTTTAAAAATAAAAAATAAATATGTAAAAATATCGTAAAAACAAAACTTAATATATGAGTTAAATACACTTATTAAAACACGTTTATTGAGACATAAATAAAAAAAGTCATATGGAGAGCTATATGCAATTCATTGCATAAAATCAGCCCTCTTATATCAATTTGTAATTAACTTCTTAAATGGTACATCATAATTTAAAGCATTTGCATCTCTTAACTAGGGAGAGCTTTAATTAATTGTCAAACTTAGTTTTGAGTTTTGACAATGATTTGATTATTCGTTTTATGGTTCACTTTTGAAGCATTAATAAAAAAGAGTGTTGAATTATCTTTATTTGATTACTTATTAAGTTATTAGTCAATTGGAGTTTAGTCTACACAAATGAAAATTTTTTTTGAGCATTGATTGCTTACATAAATTGAAGTGTAAGAGGATTGTTGATTGCATGGGTACTTTCGTTTTGTTAATTTTTTCCATTTGAATATATTGTAATAAATATAAGAACCACGAGTGAATGTACTAGTGATTTTTCTTTTGCAATAGGGCTCCGCTTCTATGTAACCAAGTTACATGGAAGCAGAGACATGTAACCCCCTAAATTTTTAAGATATTAATGATTGATGTCAAAATCTAATCCATTTATTGTATTTAACATTACTTGTTTAGCTAGGAGACTAAGTTTCATCCAAATCAAATGTGCAGGAGCCATATTTGTTCATATATATATATATCCATGTGTAAATTATGAAAAATGCTCATATCTATTCACACATATATTAAAATATAATAATATTTTATAGAATCATTTATCTATATAGTAGTAATATTTTAGACGGTTTAGATGTTGAAAAAACTACTTTAAAGTTGATATTCTAGCATTGAACAATTTTGTTATGTTGATTTTACACATTTATAGATGAGACCCATATATAATGAAATCAAACAAATAAAAGGCTTTCCAAGATACCAGAAATAATGCTAAATATAATGAATGCAGTGGATTTTGTGTCAACTATCAAGATTTTAAAAATGGATGGATTTATATAGAAAAAGGGTTTCATAGAAGCAGGACTATCTGCAATATATTTACATCAAGCTCAGTGTTAAGTCCTTACCTTTTAATTAAAGTTGTAGATGAACTTACTAGATATCTATAAGAAGTTCCTTAGTGCATTTTATTTGTAGACATCTTCACAAATGAAGTAGGAGAAGTGGTAAGCTTGAAATTAAGCAAATGCATTATACTTTGGATTTTAAGGACTTCAGAATTGGTTGAATGAAAACCAAATATATCGAACACAATTTTAGTAATAGTAAGAATATAAATGAGGGGCTTTTCTCTTATGAAACTAGGTGCAACTTGTACCTGCTTGGGTTTCCCTTGTTTTTTGATATATCTTTTCTAGATCCAAGCAATGCATTATGTTTAAAATTATTTATTTAGAGGGTGTTTGTTTACACCAAAAATATTTCAAATTAAAACTTTTCACTTTATAACTATCATATTTTTTTTAATTACTTTTTCACTTCTTTCTGTACAACTACCCTACTTTTCAATTATTTTTATATAACTACCCATACATTTAACGTATTTATTTTAACTTTGTTTTCTTTACTTTTTATCATTACCCATATCGTATCACATCATTTTCTTCAATTTCAAAAACATTTACACTAAAATTTTTTTATCAAAAGTTTTATCATTTTCTAAACTAGGGTGTGTTTGTTTCACTTAAAACTTTTCGTCCCAAGCTTTTCGATATAAAACTAATCATTCTCCGCAGCTATCCTATTTTCAAATTATTTTTTGACATCTTCATATACAAATTACCCTATTGTTGAATTATTTTGATAGAATTATCCATATTAGGAACTTATCTATTTTAATTTTATTCTCTTTATTCTTCATTATTACCTCTATTAGATCGTATTATTCTCTTATTTCAAAAAATTTACATAAAAAATGGTTCATTTTAAAGTTTTATCACTTCCCAAAATATCCTTAGTTTAAAAATAAAAAAAATTGAATTGATGGAAAGCTTTTATAATTTATAGGAATATACTAGGGTGCAACATGTTAAGGTCAACCATGATTAGATGGTGCCCCCATTTTGGGTGATGCAATCAAAATTCACTCCATCAAATCATCAATTGCATTTAGTACCATTTACTTGACAAAGGATACCAAATTTCATTAAACTCAGATATGTGCCTGGCCTTATCTAAAAATGTGTAAAACCTTTTGTAACATAATTGTTTGTTTTATATATCACTTTTAAAGATGTTAATACAACATCTAAACCATCAAACACATTACTCTTATGGGACAAGTGATGCTATGAAGTATTATAACATTCTAATGTGAACAAATACCGGTGTTTGGAGAATATGATGCATAACTTAGATCTGAAAATAATAGAAAAAGGTGAGCCCTAGGTGTACAAGTTGTACCCAGTTTCTTTGGAGAAAAACCCATAAATGAGAAACCAATCAACATTTCAAACCACGTAATACCAACAACAAATCATTGCAGATGTTGAGGATCAATAGTTCAAGAAAATAGATAACTTAATTAAGACTTTATAAATAGAAAACAGGATAGAATCAATGATGGGATGCTTCAAGCGACTGTTGATTTCCATGTAAATTAAAAGGGAAACTTTATAAGACAGAGATAATACCAGCTATGCTCTATGGGGTAGAATATGGAATCGTTAAATAACAACATATGCATATAATAAGTGTCACAACAGTAAGAATCTTGTAGTGGATAAGTGGTAAACAAAAAAGATAAAAGAGGAATGAAGAAATCCAAGAATCAAATGAGGGAAATTAGATTAAGCTAAATTGGACATATTTAGTGGATGTCTGAAACACAATAATTAGTAGAACCGAATTTATAACAGAAAGCTTTAAGAGAACTAAAAGAAGGCTGCCCCCCCCCCCAAAAAAAAAAGGACATGTGAAGGCATTTGAGATTGTTGAGAGTACCATTGACGATTGTAAAGAACAGTACAACAGGGTCCATGTAGTTTACCTTGCATATGCAGGAGATAGCTTATGATGATGATGAAGATGGAACCAATGATGAATGTGAATATATTCCAACAGATAACTACAGAGACAGGAAGTTTTGATGAACAAATGATTTACTTTCCAGAAATTGGATTGCGGGAAGTGATTTCTTTATAGTATCTTTTAAAAACCTTAGTCTTTCTATTTGGAGCAATCAACATGGATTTTACCAAATCATCAAGATGGTTTTGCGTTAGTTTTGTGCTATAGCTTGGTTGGCATTGTGACTAATTGATCAAAAAAGAAAATTTTGAGCAAGATTGGAAAATATGAAGAGGATTAGCTTCTTTCCATCTTAGTGGATAGAGTTGTGGCGGCCTTGGAACTAACAATTAAGAATCTAGGAGGAAAAAAAAAGCTGTGCCGTCCAAAAATCCAGATACTAATATTCATGATGCTTCATCAAGCAAGGTAAAGCAATATAGTGCAAACGTATCAAAATGGAAGCTCCTCAAGAGAAGACCTCCCCTCCACAAATTCAGTAAATATCAGCTATACAAAATGGTTGACAACACCAATTTCCTATTTGGGCATGACTAATGAAGTTGCAGGATAATAGCTTGAATCAATGTAATGATTTGCTTGCTGGTGATATTACCGAGAAATTGCATTTGGAGGTGAACGAATTTTTTATGGAAGTTGATCCTCAAATTTTTTCTGATTTTCTGATTGTTTGGTCACTCTTGAGCATTCATTTGATTTGTAGGGTATGTCTAATGGGCACAAGGTGTGGTTGCTTTTGTGAAACTTATTGGGCAAGCACAAGTATGGTAGGTAGTGATAGTAATTGAAAGTCAATGGTGCATAGGCAATCTCCTCACATCACATGGGATGAGATGAAGGTAGATGAAGACCCAAAAAAAAAAAAAAAAAATCCTTATGACTATCAATATCACCTTTAAAATCAATTTATTCCCTTAAAGAGTGATCAGTTAAACTGAAAGACTACGAGAATAAGTGAAGAACTCTTGCTGAATATGAGAACAAGTTTGAAGAGCTCAAGATACATTCTTAAGGAGTTGAAGATGAATGATAAGCTTCAGCGCATTTAAAATCTCGTTTAAGGTCAAAAATCAAGAATCTGATTGAAACAACAATAATTATTCTAGTGATTGATGCAGCAGCACTGTCAAATCAGAAGTATATGCATACCACGTGATCATATATATAAGACATACAGATTTATGCAGATACCCTTAAATCTAAAAGAAAAAAGCTATATGTAAAACTGATAAAATTCCACTCCGAAAAATAGGTTGCAAAAATACAACTAAAATGACCAACACTCATTTTCTGGATGTCTTACACACATCCTTAATTAAGGAACTCTTAAAAACCTGCTTGCATACCTTGAGACACCCTAGGAATATCCTGATAGCTCCTTCGTTTTAACTCTAGGGCTCCTTTGAATCCCTAGTTGATACTCTATTATGCAAGAACTCTTATGGGTAATTTAGTGCTAGCCTGTAGAGGTGTTACAGGCCACCCTCATTTGAATTCGTTGATGCCCTCATTGCTACTCGTATTGTCGAATGAGATTTTGGAATTGCCGGGAGTCCTCTTCATGTTCCTAAGTTGCTTTCTTAATGCCCTTTCACTTGATCTTGTAGGATGTCCTCCTATTTATCTTGCTTTGGCCTTGTACATTCTTTTTAAGGATTGTCTCGACCTTTTATCAAATTGAACTCAAATCGTAGGTGGAGCTGTCTTGGACACAGCTTGCTTGTTGTTTTGCTTATCCTCATGAAAAGGATTAAGAAAAGAGATGAAATATAGGATGAATCTAATACCTCTTAGGTAGTGCTAGTCTATAAGCTAAATTGCCAACCGTCTAATGACTATGAAGAGGCCATTGTACCTTGGATCAAGACCACAACGTGTTGCTTTCTTGCCGATCTTCTTCCCTATCAAGGGAGTAAGCTTCATCATTTTTTTTTCTTCCACCTAAAATTTTTCCGAAAGCATCTGCCTCGATTAGCATACTTCTTCATTCACTCGGTTGTCCTTATCAAGTAGTCCTTAGCTTCCTTAAATTGTTTAGTCCTTGCTCGAGCTTATCGATATGTTAGTGGAAATGGACCCTGGAACATCATTTTGCCACTTTATTTGGTGATCGGGTTTGTTCGGTGGTTGACTTGAATGTACTCATCCTATGGACGAGGAGGTGTGCAAGTTGTAGCAGAACTATGCCCATACAATAAGTCCATCCGATTTTGTTGATTTGCATAGACACTACCGCAGGTGTTTTGCTCGCATACTTAGTTTGACAATTTGTCCGCGGATGATGACAAGCAGAAATGTTAAGCGAAATGTCTAGTATCTTAAATTTAGTAGTCTAGAACTGCCCTATGAAATGTGTGTCCTAGTCACTTTCAATGTCCACTAGAAGTCCCAATAACTTTACAACATTCTTAAAGAAAAGTTGCATAGCCATCTCTGTCGTGCATGCATGAGTAGTAGGAATGAACATACGATACTTTGAAAGTCTGTCAATGACTGCCAATATTGCTATAGACATTTGTACTTTGGGTAGCCCATGATACAAAATATCAGTATTGGGGGGTGTATTGGCTTCTTAAAAAACGATACAATATAGCCGCATCGTATCGGTATCGGATTGCATACGAACGTATTAGATGGAATTTTTTTAACCTAGAAAATCTAAAAAAATGTAATAAATTCAGAAAAATAAGAAATAAAAGAATGTGATTAGTTCACACTTTGCCTATGTATAAGATGGTGTATCAGTCCCTTTTCTCTTATAAGTAGCTGTTTGTGGAAAATAGGTGATATGATATTTATATGCAATATTACAATTAAAAATTAGAATATCATGCTAAAATTAAGGTTGTGTTTGGTTTGGCTAAAAAAATATCAGTTAAAACTTTGCAATAAAAAACGTTTCACTTCCATAACTACCCTATTTTTAAATTATTTTTTCACATTTTTCTATACAGACTATCCTAATTTTCAATCGTTTCTTCACAATTACTTATACAATTAACCTATTTATTTCAACTTTATTCTCTTTACATTTCATTATTACTCCGATCATATGACATCATTTCTATCAATTTGATAACTTTTACTTGAAAATTTTTTTATAAACAAGTTTTACACCCAACCAAACACACCCTAAATAATAAACTTGAAGAGAATAAAAAATATATAAGACAACCTTTACATAAATACGTAGTTCAAAACTTAAGTAGCTACGTCATGACTCATGATTTATTAGTAACATATGCATAGAAGTATAGAACACACAAAATGAAGCAGCCAAAAAAATTAGTATTTCGGAATTTTGAGAGTTATTTATTGTTAAAAATAATTTAAAAATATAAAAATCATAGATCAAGTTCAAAAAAATAATAACATGAATGGATTGTTAATAAAGTATTACATGCATTCAAAAACACATTAAATATTTCTATATTCAAATTTTATAAGTTTGAAAATTAAAAAATTATATTTATAATCAAAATACTCTGTGAAAACAACAATAAAACAGAGATGTTCCTTTTTAATCATGATGGAAAAATGAAGCAGCTAAAAAAATTAATAGTTCTGAATTTTAAGAATTATTTATTTTTTTTAAAAAAATTTAAAAAATATAGAAAGCATATACCTAGCAAGATGATAGAATGACATTTTCGAAGCATTTAGCTGAAAAATCTTACCTTCGGTTATTTCCTTGAAAATAGGTTTTTCCCACTAGATCTGCAATTGTGCTTCAAGTAACCCATTTTTGGGGAATTTGCTCATAAACTCTCTAATTATGTATGTTAGCATTTTGAACTTTGAAGTTTTTGTATTAGCATATTAGACCCTGCAAAGTTTTAGTCTTTGTATTTTAAACCCTCACCCTTAACGATGTTAAAAAACATCGTTAAACTTATGTATAATGTCCAAAATACCCTTACACCTGTATGAAAGTAAGACAATCATGGGCAGAATTGTGTGGCTCCATCTCACAGATAATGTTGGTTTTTGGTAATGATTGTTTTGCTTTTCATACAAATGTAAGAGTATTTTAGATTGAGGAATGATCTTGTTAGCCTGGGCTAAGCAAATGCCCCGCTTAACCCACCTCAAAAGATCCATTTAAAAGTATTTTTTTTTGCTTTTTTTTCCTTACAGTTGTTTATCTAGGTGTATTTAACATAAAAACCAAGTTTTTCCATTTTTGGATTGTATATATATTTTTTGAGATTTTTAATATGCACATAAATATTTAAAAATCTCAAAAAATATATACACATCCAAAAATGGTAAAACTTGGTTTATATGTTAAATACATTTTGGTAAACAAGTTCATGGAAAAAAGCAAAAAAAAATTTTAAGGGACTTTTTGGCATTTTGCAAAACTTGTGAAAATATGTAAAACTTTTCAAAGCCAAGGAGAAGATGCTGAAAGTTGTCATTTCAACCGGCTATGATTTTCAAATTATCAAGCAGTGTATTCACCCGCCTATTGCATGCATATTTTTTTTGGAATACATGCAAGCATATTTCTGTAATGAACCTATGAAGCAGTTTGTAACAGTTCCACGTGGCAGTTTGCAAGCTCCTCATAATCAATAAATGTGCATTGCAATTACCGTAGTCTTAATCATCGCATTTAATGCAGATAGTTTTGACAAGGTAAAAATTGTCAAAAACTTTTACAGAATGCCAAACAACTCCTTAAATGGGTCTTTTGAGGTGCTAAACGGGACATTTGTTTAGCCCGGGCTAATAAGATATATGGGTGAACGGTGCTTTTTATCGTTGTTAGGCGTCCATGATCCTGTCTTGGAATTGTCTTTTATTCTGTGCCTAGAACAACTTGTGTGAGCTCATGCCATGCAAATGACATTGTCGCCCACTTGGGGATAATACATGAGGTTGAACTTTAATCAAGGTTTGGCTTAATTCTTATGGTATCTGTTGCTTTGATTTTTGATTTTGGCTTTGTTATTTGTTCGACTGAGATGATGAAGGTCAAAAATTCGAATTGCAGGACTTTGAAACATCTAGCCATGAGGGTGGAACAACTTGAGGTAGATGTATCTTCCATCACTTTAGATGGAAGAGCCGTGATGAATGGACTAACTGAAAGTTTCTTGTTGTTAAATAATCTAAGGCAAACGTTATGGGGTAACTCCAAGAGTTCAAGGAGAATTTGTTTCGAGAAATAGAGATTATTATTATTATTATTATTATTATTATTATTATTATTATTATTATTTTTGACGTCAAGAGATAGAGATTCTTAAGTGTGTAGTACGTGGTTAAGGGAATGGTGAGAAAGCTCCAAAATGGAGGGTACCTAACCTTACTCTTTACTTTATAATAAAAATGCTAAGGATTTGAAGAATTTTTTGTGGGATATGAAATGGTATTTCAATGCCGTTTATATTGTGCTTAGGAAATGGTGGATTTCACTCGTATATTCTTGACTGGTGATTCTAAACTAGTGTAGTGTAGTAGAGTTGCAGATTAGACTCAGTTAGAGATCCAAACATGGGATGAAATAAAAGTGGAATTGAAAGAGCAGTTCATTGCATGCAATGTTGCGTGGCTGCCTCTCGAGACATTGGGAAAACTCAACCACATGGGTGATGTTTATGATTATGTCAAAACTTTTCAGTCTTTAATGCTAAATGCGCGGAATGTCGGAGGATGATAAGCTCTTTAACTTTATGATTGAGCTTTAGTCATTGGCATAGGTAGATCTTACGTGGCAAAGTATAACACTCCTATATTATGGACCATCCCAGGGTAGAGTATGTAGTTACTTACACTACGTGGGGTGGCATTCGTGGGGGTGTGGAATTCACACGAGTTGTTCTAAGCTTGGAACAAGAGATGATTCCAAGACAAGATTGTGGATGCTTAGCATTGTGACGAGGCTATGAGATCATCGCGACGTGCAATAGTTACAAAGTACAAGATTATTTTCATGTGTGCAACACTCATGACATACTTGTGTGGCGTCCAAGTGTCTCGAGCTTAGACTAAGTCTACTAAGACAATGCAAGTGGCTTGAGCTTGAACTAAGTCTTGTTGAGGTGTCTCATTAGTACCTTGATTGGGAGGACACATGATGTGTGAACAAAGTCTTAGGGACACATGTCCCATGACTTGAGGGAGTGGGGCATGTGGGTAGCCTTTATGCGTGACATCTGGTGGATGTATCACTATGTGATGTAACTTGTAACATTATAAATGCCTCTACTTTGGCCCATAAACATTCAACTAGAGACCAGATGGTACTGTGAAGATTGTTTCCTGTGAGCTACTGTCCCTTTGCTTTTGTCTTCTGCAGGTTACCTCTTTGTAATCTCTATTGAGATTGAAAAAGGTTGCTAAGGTCGTGGATTTTATGCCGGCTACGTGATTGGACATTACAGATAGTTTATACTCGTAAAAGTTTTGACATTAGAGACTTGTTACATCTAAAAAGGAATGTTGGTGAAAGTAGGGATGTTGAACTTCATTTAAGGTTCACCTACATTCTTGTGATGTTTGTTGCTTTGATTTTTGGGTTTTGCTTAGCTATTCCTTTGTAGATGGTGAAGTCAAAAGCTCAAAGTGTAAGACCGCAAAACAACTAATTGTAAGGATAGGACAACTTGAGGAAGATATATCTTTCAAGGCTCTAGAAGAGTGTCGAGTGAGTGAATTCACTGAAAGAGTTGTTACAATTAAACTATACAAGGAAAGCATTGTGGTTGAACTCCAAGAATTCAAGGAGAATTTGTTCCAAAAGAGAATTATCAAGTGTTCCATGTGTGCTTTAGGAATGTGAGAAAACACCAAGATGGAAGGTACCCAACTCTACTCATTCTGGCACTAAAAACGCTAAAGATTTGGGGAACTTACTGTAGGATATGGAATAATATTTTTAAGGTTGTTCATACTTTGTGTGGTGAAATGGTGCATATCACTTATTTTTGATTGGTAATGCTCAATCGTGGTGGCATAGTAGGGTTGCATATCAAACTTAGTCAGAAATCTAAGTGTAGGATGAAATGAAGGCAGAACTGAAAGAATAGTTTCTTCCATGCAATACTGCGTGGTTGACTTAGGTATCATTGAGAGAGCTCAAGCACATGGGTGTTGTACATGACTATGTTAAAACTTTTCAGCCTCTAATGTTAAATATCCATAATGTCTGAGGACGATAAGCTCTTCAACTTCATACCTGGGCTTTAATAATGGGCATAAGTAGAATTCAGATGGCAAGGGATAAAAGACTTTCCTTCTACAGTGGCAGTAGCTAAAACTCTTGGCGATTATTAAACCAGTACAAGGGAAAGGCAAAGAAAGATCATGAGGGCAAAGCTGAATAATCAGGTAAGTCCAAGACTGGTTGTTTTGTTTGCAAAAGGTCTTCATTTTGTTGAAGGTCCACTACTACCCAAAGAACTCCCACTGAGGGGAGATAGAAGTCATGCAATTGAGCTATTGCTTGGTGCTTGACCACTTTCTAAAGTCCCTTACAGAATGTCACAATTGGAGTTGGAGGAACTTAGAAAGCAACTTAGAGAGTTGTTGAATACAGTATTTATCCAACCCTCAAAGGCACCTCATGGAGCTCCTATCTTTTTTCAAAAGAAGGATGACTTATTACGGCTATGAAGAACAAATATCATGTCCCTTTAGTTGCTGACTTGTTTGATAGGCTTGCTCAAACGATGAGCCAAAAACAGCTGCAGTTACTTGGTATAGTTCATATGTGTACTTAATAATGCATTTTGGTTTGTCTTATGCTCCTATTTTTTGTAACCTCATGAACAAAGTTTTGCATCCTTATTTGGACAAGGTTTTTATTGTGTATTTAGTTGATATCGTGCTGTATAATAAAGATCTTGAAGAGTATATTGATTACCTCAAGTTGGTGGTAGGAAAGATAAACGAACAGAAGCAATATTTGAAAAAAGAGGATTGTAGTTTTACTAAGAAGGAAATCATGTTCTTGGGGCATTGCATTGCTAAGGGGAAAATGTTTATGGATAAATCTTAGGTTCAAGCTATAGTAGATTGGCCATGTTCGGCTAAAGTGAATGAACTCTAAGTCATTTCTTGATTTAGATAACTACTGTAGGAAATTTGTATAGGGAGGGTTGTTATCCTAAAAGACTTACTAAAGAAGGATCGACTGTGGTGCTGGTCTCAGATTGTCAAAAGACATTTGACTGCGTGAAAATAGTTACGGTCACAAAGCCTGTTCTAATATTATTAATATTTGATGAGCCATTTGAGGTGTAGATTAATGCATCAGACAAGGTTATAAAAGGTGCCTTAATGCTATCTGGATGTCTAGTGACCTTTGAAAGTTGAAAGCTTGGCGAGACCGAACAAAAAATACTCTGTTCATAAGAAGGAGATGACAACTGTAGTACATTGTCTTCTAGTTTGGAGGCATTTCCTACTCAGGAGAAAGTTATGGGTCTACATTGATAATATTGCTAAAGCTATTTCACTACTCAGAAGAAGTTATTTCCGAAACAGGCTCAGTGGCAGGAATTTTGTGTAGAATTTGATTTCTGCCTGATGTATAAATTAGGCAAAACTAATGTTATTGTTGATGCTTTGAGCACAAGCATGACTGATCACCTGTTGTAGTAGTGGTTCATGTTGAAGGTTATTTATTGGAGCAAATCAAAGAAGAATCATAGAACGATTCAGTAACAAAAAAGCTCTTGGTTTAGGTGAAGGACGACACTACTTAATGATTTTAGCAAGAGGTTGCAATCCTCTATGCTAAAGGTGAACGAGTCTATGTTTCTAGCAGTGGCGGGCTACGTAGAATGCTACTTAAGGAAGCTTATAACGTACAATGAGCGGGTAATCTAGGATAGAATTGGACTTTGACTTTTCTTATAAGGAACTTTTATTGACTAAAGATAAATGAGGATGTCGAAGGGTATATACGAACTTGTCTTGTGTGCTAACACAACAAGACAACATGAAGGACAACAGGGTTGTTTTAGCTGTTTACCGTGGCCTTTATCATAGGACTGCCTATAGTAAAGAAGTTTGCAGCGATATTGGTAGTCGTTGACAAATTTTCAAAGTACAATATGTTCATTTCTACTCATGCATGCATGACTGAGATGATTACACAACTTTTTTTTTTTTTTTTTTTTAAGAATGTCGTGAAGTTACACAGACTTCTAGTGGACGTTGTGAGTGACTGGGACTCATGTTTCATGGGTTGGTTCTAGACTACTTTATTTGAATTACTGGGTGCTTAACTTTTCTACTAGTCATCTTTCATAGACAAATAGTTAAACTGACGGGTGAATGTTGGATATAGCCGTATTTTGTTATAATCTACATCCCTCATCCACACTATTTTCAAATGCACTCAGATGCACTTAGTTTCTATGCATCCATGTGTATTTAACCCATTTTTTAATTTTTTTGAATTTTTTTACAAAATTTTAATAGAAGTGTATCTAACATATATATCAATTATTACCAAATTTGAAAAATTTTAGATATCTTTTACTAAAAATTCCATTGATTTTTTAAAATTTTAGAAAAAGCTAAAAAAAATTAGTAAAAATTGATACACATGTTAGATACATTTCAATTAATAGTTTTATAAAAAAAATTTTAAAATAAAAAATGAATATTTGCACCTAAGTGCACTTAATCGGCTCCCCTCATCCAAGGATGAGTCCATTTGAGTTGGCCATCTAATAGGTCCTGATCACGCCAAATGAAGTGGCAAAGCAGTGTTTTTAGGGGCTATGTCCAACAGTATATCGGGAACCTTAAGCAAGGACTGAGTAATTTGAGGAAGTTAAGTATTGTTTGACAAGAACACTCAGGCAAATGAAGAAGTATGCTGATTGAGGTAGATGCTTTTGAGAATTTTAGTTTGGAGAGATAGCAATGCTGAAACTTACTTCCCTGATGTGGAAAAAGAAGAACAAGGCAGTGCATTGTGATCTTATTCGGAGGTACAATGGCCACCTTGAAATCATTAAAAGCTATTTAAGTGCATGTTGTAGAGGGTGATGAGTGAAAAACAACTATGATTACTTAGTATGATTCATATGACTATTTAGTATGCCTTTCAACTTGTCTATGCTCCTAGTATTTTCTGTAACTTTATGAACAATGTCTTATGCTTTTCCTCGTTATATTTATCATTGTGCGTTTGGATAACATTGTGGTATATAAGAAAGATCTTGAGGAGCATGTTGGTCATCTAAAGTTGGTGCTAGGAAAGCTAAGGGAACACAAGCTGTATTTGAAAGGAGAGAGAGATGCAGCTTTGCTTAAAAGGGAAATCTTGTTCTTAGGGTATTGCATTGCTGAGGGGAAGAGGTCTATGGATAAGCCCAAGACTCAGGCTATAGTAGATTGGTCATGTTCGACCAATGTTAATGAATGCAAGTCATTTCTTGATTTCTCTAACTATTACGGGAAATTTGTGTAGGGATATTCGAAAAGGGTTGATGTCCTAATAAATTTACTAAAGAAGGATCAACTATAGTGCTAGTTTGCAGATTGTCAAAATACATCTGAGAAGGTGAAAGCGGCTATGGCAATTAAGCCTATTCTAAGGTTGTTAGTATTTGAGTAGCCGGTTGAGGTGTACACTGATGCATCAAATAGAGTGATAGGAGGTGTATTGATGTAGTTGGACATCTAGTGGTCTATAAAAGGCAAAAGCTCAATGAGACAAAACTGATATATTTAGTACGTGAGAAGGAGATGATGACAATGGTACATTGTCTTTGGGTTTGGAGGCATCACCTACTTAGTGGCAAGTTTACGCTGATAATCTAGCTACAAGTTACTTCACAGTTTAGAAGAAGCTATCTCCAAAATAGGCTCGAAGCTAGGATTTCTTGGCAGAATTTCATTTCAAACTGATGTATTAATTTGGTAAAACTAATGATATTGTTGATGCTTTGAGTCACAAGTGAGTCGCATGCATGATGGATCACATGTTGTGGTAGTGGTTCATGTTGAAGGTGATTTACCGGAGCAAATCAAATAGGAATTACATAATGACACAGTAACGAAAAAGCTCTTATCTCAGATGAAAGACGACACCACTTGTGAGTTTTGGTGAGAGGTTAGGAGTGTCTAGGTGAGTCTATGTTCCTAAATTGACCTCTTGGAACAAGTTTATTCCTATTTTGAGAACGTATGTGAACAAGCGATTTGCAACAAAAAATTCTAGGAATACCTTGCCCTAAATTTCATGGACTTCTAAAATCAAAATCTCTTGTAAAAAGTCTATTTATGATATGATTGTAGAAACTGTTTCTTCCGAAAAATATTTTGGGACATTATTCTGAAATAGAAGGATCTTGTGACAACAAGAAGGCAACTGTTTTTCCTTTCAGCAACTCTATTTTGTTGGGGCGTATTTATATAAGAGGATTCATGTACAGTGCCCTGTTTTTGGAAATAAGAAGACAAGATGTGATTAAAAAAGAGAAAAATATGACTCACATCTGATTTATTTTTCAACAAAAAATCCAAATAACAAGAGTGCAATCATCAATAGATGACAAACCTTCTTGCCCATGGAATGTTAGCAACAGTTGAAGACTCCAAAATATCACAATGAATAAGAGAGGAGTCAAAGATTTATTCTTACTAATGGAAAAGAAGCACATTTGTGCTTAGCCCATTCACCTACGTCGCAATGAAATTTTCAATAGTAACTCCTTTAAACAGAGATGGAAACATAACTTTCAAAAAAAATTAAAAGAGGGATGTCTTGGCCATACCACCCATTTATTAATCTTAGCAAGCAATACCATCATCTAGCTTGCTGGTTTCAGCGACAGGTCACAAATGCATGGTCGTCCATGCTTCATTGCCTGTTAACTAGCCATAATCAAAACACCAATATTTTAACCATGTCAGCAACCCAAGTAGATCTACGTCATCCATTTGAGAAGCACACGTATTGCCTCATATAGTTGGTCTAAAAATTCAGCAGTAAGCAAGCGAAGATGTTGCATAATTTTCCATCAGTCGATGAAAAGTTGCGCAGTTGCATGCATAATCACAATCTAAGCAATGCAAGTGTGCAAATCTGGTGATTCTGTAGCTGCACCAAGCCAATTCCCCCCTATAAGAAGGGATTTGGCAAAGTTTTCACATCACTTCACCTGGTTTGAAGTAGCTTTCGTGGGAAGGTGATAGCCAAGCAATCTTGGAAGAGTTGTGAGTGGGGATTTTCTTTTCTGCAAGCCATCCAGATTTGTTATCTTCTGCTTTCTTAGTTTTAGATTTTTTTTTCTTTTATTTCTTTTGTAATTTTTTAGTTTCAAATTAGGTTTTACTTTCAGTTATTTTTATTGCACTTTAATTTTCAAGTCGTAATTATCTTGTACATATTTTGTTTCATGAAATTTTCTCAAATAATTCAACTTTTTTTACTTCTCTGACTCGCCATCATTCTACATTATAACTAGCATACTTGTTAGTTTTATTGCGATTTGGTATAATAGAGATTGGTGAACTTGTGATTGTGCACCAGCATTTCAAAGAGGGAACGCTACTATTGGGTTAATATTTCTATCCTGAAGCGCTACTAGGGAAGGGTACCTTTGGGCCACTGTTGCTAGAGTAGGTATTTGGGACATCAAGCTTTGGAAAGAGGTGGCGTATTGATACTAACCAAGCCTAAAGGAAATATTAAATTGATTTTTGGTGTCCTAAACGAATAGCTTGAGGTTTTCATATAACGCGTATCATAATGCAGCATCTACTTGATTCTAGAATCATTCTATTTGCCCATATTGAAACAGAACCTTAGTAAGGAGGCCAGTGGATAAGATGTGGGCTAGAAGCTATCCATTGGATGACATCCACCGTTATGTGATTTCAATTCACTGACTAGAGGATTAGACCAAGATAGTGTTTCTTTTGGTCATCTTGGTGAGCTTTTCTTATAGTATGGGTGCAAAAAATGGCACAAGTAATTTTCTTTATTCTTTCTTACATAAAGGAGGTTTTGATGATATTTTTTAAAAAATTTTGATATGTAAAAGTAGTGAGAAGAACTGCAGAAGCAATGCACCGTCGCTGCTCAAAAGAGGTGTCTGTTTAGCATGTCTATTCTGAAAAGTATGCTTGTTGGGTATTATTTGCAGGTCAACAAGTGGTTCAAGAATGCTCGATACATGGCCCTCAGGATCAGAAAGGTGAGTTTCTATCCCCCATTTTTCATGGAAATTCACCTGTTATATTGAGGGATGTTCATTCCTTCTATTTGTTTATCCTTTTTTTTCTTTTTTGTACTTGTTTGCTTTTTTATTTGTTATATGATTGAAACATCCATTTTTTTGTGATGCTTAGTAAGAAGGTTATGATTAATTTAGTGGAATATCTTTCAGCCTTCATGTGAATGTATTTTAGATATACAATGCTTATATTGAATAAAAATGTCAGCCTTCCTTGAAATGTATTTGAAATGTACAAATGCTCATATTGTACCTTGATCTGACAGGTATCGTCTCATTACAGGAAATCCCATGTCCTAGGCTGTATTTGGATCTGTTATTATTATCTTTGTTTCTTTGGATAGAGCAATGTGAGGATTTAAATAAGTTTAGTGGGACTCTTTGTTGTTCCACTCTTGTCTGGCTAAAATGTGCTATACTGAACTTGCTTGCAAGTTCATGCTTGTTTCCTTTATAAGGACTTCCAAAATTGCAATTAAGGAGGGGATTTGCCCATATGGTGTAGCAACTCCAATGTGGAGTGGGGTGGATTCTTCAATTTCAAAATATGAGCTTATCTAGAGATTCCATTTGCCAGATTAAACGGGTCATTAATTTCTGATCAATTTATGGGTGGCAACTGGGAGAATATATTGGTGACTGCCTAAAAACTTTGGGGTCATTTACTTTGGAATAACATTGACCTCTTCCACTTGCAATTCAGGCAGAAAACAGAAGAAACCTTAGTGGCAATGAAATTGCTAAAGCATCAAACACCGATCTAGGAAGGGATCAAATTGATAATCAAGCACAATTCACTGCCAACTCCTGTTTGGTGTCTTCAGCTACTAGTAAATCTGCTTTTAAGAACTTGAGGAGAATGTGTTTGAGAAAGAACCTGAGGTTGATGGCAACTCCCCCAAAACAGCAGTGTAGCAGATCAGTAGATGGCCCACCCTCCAATGTAATCCAGGTATTGAAAGTCCTAACGTTACTTTTTCCTGCAAAAAGGATCAGTTTGGTTTTATAAGTATTATGCCTACTATAGTTTTGCATGATGTTTAATTGTAGCTCCTGATGGGTTGTTCCACGTTGATGCCCTGGCCCAAGGGACAGCATATCTGGTCCACGTAAGGGATTAATGATAGGAAATATGGGTAATAATGAGAATGTGCGTGAGAGAGAGAGAGGCATGATTGTTATGGTAACTATATGTCCAATCAACACCTTGCCATACACAATTTTCTTTCCCTCCAACTGTTTAGGTTCAGTTGGCATTCTGAAATTTGGAATTGATCTTAATATCAATGCTTTGAAAATCAGAGCAAACTGGCAGGTCAAAACTAGTTCTGCTGGATTTGGGCATATTCTTGTTTCATGTTCTGAACCACAAACAGCTCTAAACTATAAAAATAGCAAATTCCGGGTTGGACATGTGGATTGTAAGAAGTAGCTTATCCATAAAATTGATAGAGGTATATGTCATTATACATCTTAATATGGTATTTGCTTTCCAACATCAATAATTTGGAACAATACAGGAGTATGGGTGGTTCAGTCCACATTCAAACGGTATGGATGTGTTTGGTAACGTGGAAAAACATGTTGGAAAGTTTTGTGAGAAAAAGAAAAAGTGGAAGAGTGATGTGATAAGATAGGGGTAATGATTAGAATTAGAGAATAGTCGTACGGAAGAATGTGTAGAAATAATTGAAAAATATGTTGGTTGTATGGAAAATGTGTTAAATTGATTGGAAAGTAGGGTAGTTGTGTAGAAAAATTTTGGAGGATTTATTTTATTTTATTTTATTTTTTCTGTTTTCTAAACAAACACTATGAGTAGCTTTAAGCCAATAACAAGTCAAAACCATTACGTTGAAACTGTTAGACATGTAAATTGCAAATATTTGGTTTAGAAGGATAGATGGATGCAAAAAGATATAGATGTGGAGGCGTTAATAGTGACCATACATTACTAGATCATCCATCCTGTCATATATTTATCTGTAGTATTGACAATCTGACCACACCATCCTCCATCTAACCATCCATCCATGTGAGAGAGGAACCATCCAGCAAATTCTCTAATGTTCCCTCTATACAAACATCTGTATGATCATTCACGAAATGAAAAGCGTTCCACTCATTCATCATTCAATCGAAGCCTAGCACACATACATTATCACGCATCACACATTCATCTATTAGTCTGTAGCACCTTCCCTTGACTCCCTATAATGGACCCACAACATGCGCTGGTGTAGAATGCCAAGCAGATGAAATCCTAAAGTTGGTAGGATTGTTAAGATGCAAAGTGAAGAGATCTTTACGCAATAAAAAGTAAGACAAATTTAGATAATTATAACTTTTGGTCCAGATGGAACTATGAGATCCACGACATACCAAAAGAAAGCTATTTTCGAAGCCAGCTTCATGAAAATTGTTATAGATTCTGTTTTATTAATTTTCATTTTTACTATTTTTAGTAAATTCCGAATTTATTATTTTTAGTAAATCATGTGTTTTACTATTCTTAGTAAAACATGCGCAAGAGGGTGGTTAGGGTTTTGCGTACATGTGTTTTGCGCGTGGACGTGGGTTTGCTTATAAATTTATGGTTTCTCTTACTTTATTGACAATTTTTCATGAATAAGAATTTCTAGGTTTCCTCTTTTCCTTGTGATTGAGTTTCCATGTGGAGACTTGTTTGTTAACTTCAAGGTGTAGCTTTGTGCTAGCGTTGTTTCACATTTCCCTCGCTGCATCATGCACAATATCCAACTCCAAGATCTACACAAATGTTGGGAACAAGAGTCACCTACACTAGAATTACCCAGCTAAAGATAACAATATTATCTCTATGCATACAGGAAAGAAAAATTATCCATATGCATACCGGAAAGAAAAATAATGGCAATGGGAAGACAATAGGCAAGAACTAAAATAACGTCAGCAATATCCAAATGCATTATCCTCCAAGTGCATTGATGCCTCTCTGAGCTACATCCATGTCCAAAATGCACTACCATCCACATATATCAAATACATTAATATGATACATATGACATATTCAAAATGACAAAACATATATATCATTATCAGTCTCAATAATCAAGTACTACCCTAGGATCTGGTCCTCTTTTAGGGCTTGTTGGCACCAAAACACCCTATTGTGAAACCATGGTCAACCTGTCATCTAAGAGCATCAATAAATATGATATTTCTACGCAAAATCAGTGAGTAGGATAATCAATAGTAATAAGTAGTGCGGGAAATCAATCACGTTATTTTGACTAACATATGGCAAATAATGATACTTGCCCAAGCCCATCATAGCCATTTTGTAGTGCATCATATGAGAAACTCAGTACTCCCAATGCTTCTTGAGGCTTTGGCCATATCCCTCAACCATCCACCCTAGATTGCTTAGTGGGTTTTGTGCTCATGTGTCTTTCGCCTCAAAAATAAATAAAAATTCCAAAATTCAAAGCCTTAACCTGTTTCAAGCTCCTTTTAAGCCTCAAACATTGAAAACTATAAGTCAGTCCATGAATCCTGGGCTCTCAAGCTTCAATCAAACAAAACCCTCCTTTCTTTCTCCTTTCCCAACTTTTCTGTCTCTTCTCCTGAGCTTTAGAAGGTTAAAAATAGGAGATGAATTTTTTTTGTGAAAAAAGATATATAAGTAAACTTTTTGAATTCACAAAATGCCCTTGCATAGCACTTGACAGCCTGGTATTCTTTCACTATTTTGATCATAATTTTCTCCCAAAAACTTACCATAAAAAAGAACTTTCTCCCACAAACTCAGACTATCTGATTCGTTTTGGTTGGATTTTTGACTTCAAGATCTATCTTTCTGCAAATTTTCTGCTTAAAATTCCAAAACTACAATGTTTGGCAAGCATTTAAAAAAGTCAGTTTTTCTGCTCAACAGCATTTTGATGACTTGACAAACTATTGGTTTTTTGGTAATATTTTTCTCTAGAAAACTCAGATTTAAAAGCCGTTTGCTGGGTTGAATTTTAGACTGAAAGAGATGAATCCAATGATATACGATATGCCTCATTACTCCAAATATATAAACCATGGTGGTTTGTCAAGGTTAGGTCGTGTGCACTCGTGATTCAAGTTCTCTTTCTATTGAACTTGAACAACTCAATAAACTTGGTCCCCCCCCGGCAAAAAAAAAAAAAAAACCATCCAAACAACTTTCATTGCCTCCATTAACATGTTCTACTTGCTAAATCTCATCAAAGATTCAAATTTCTCATTTTCTCATCTTAGGCTCCAAGTTCAACAGGCCAAGTCATGTGAAACCCATCTAAGCTCACTCAAAATTTACAACTAAGGCCCAAATCTCAAATTCATGCATTCAACTAAAGCCAATGCATTTCACTACCTGTTTGCGTTCTAAATATGCACAAATCATTATTAGACATAAAACATATAAATAGCCAATCCTATTCATCATTTGTCTATTAAATAGAGAGCCTTAAATAATAGTATCGAAAGAATAGTCTCAACAGATACATCAACTACTTAACATGAAAACTTGGGAATGTTACCTGATTGTTGCATGCTGTGCATTGAAAAAAAAATAAATAAATAAAGAGTCATGGTCTTGGGGGGTGTTTGGTAACACTAAAAACTTATCAAACTAAACTTTTTACTCCCTACAACTATCCTATTTTCAATTAATTTTTCACTTTTTTTTATACAACTGCCCATACATCTAACCTATCTATTTTAACTTTATTTTCTTTTCTTCTCACCACTACCCCTATAAAATATCAGACATTTTCTCCCATTTCAAGAACTTTTACCAAAACCATTTCATCAAAAGTTTTATTACTTTCCGAACACACCCTTGATCTATTTCACATAAAATTTGATCTTGAAGAAAAATCTTAAAGATCCATATTTTCATTTCTTAGTTTTAATTTTATATTTTATTTAAAGCACTAGCAATTCTAGATCTTTCTTCAAATTTAAAGTTTGAATAGAAGCAGAAACTATTCTTATGGCCATTTTCATTGTAGTTACATGATCTCTCCAATTCAAAATTATCTCTTTTCCCTTCTTTGTGATGTTACTTGACATCTGTACAACATTCGTAGTTTTGTTTCTCCCATCCTTACATTTGAAGTTACGTGGGAACCAGATATCATTTTCTTAGAATGTTGTAGCTTCTAAAGTGCAAATCTACTATCTCCCCTAAAAATTCAAAAAGTTTTATTTCCCCTTCTTTCTGATGTCACTTGCTCTCTGTATTCATAGTCTTATTTCTCCCAACCTTTAAATTGGAAGTTGAGTGGGAACCAGATATCATTGTCTTAAAATGTTGTAGCTTCTAAAGCGGAAATTTCCTTCAATAGCAAAATGATTCTGATGAATCCAGACATTGTTATTCCAGAATCCGGAGCTTCAAAAAGTCTTGGAAATATGGTTTTCTATTTTTAAAGTTATGTGTAAAATACTGATAACAATATCTAGGCTAGAAATATTAATGAAAATATCACTCTTGGTAGGAGAAAATGCCGTATCTAATGAGTTCTTCTCAATGCAAGTATCAAAGTTGATGCAGATGTTTCTAGCTTGTTTGTGGCATGTGACCTCAGAATCATGGGAATGGCACTAATCGGTCTAGAACTCAAGAAATAGATGTTTCTTGCTGTTTTGATTAGTTTTCATTTTTCGAGTCATACTATTAATTGTCGCCATGATAATGAAGTATCCTTGAGTAATCTGCCTAATGGAAAAGTTAAATAAAATAAAAATAATAAAAAGTAGAAGTTAAGCTGAACATTACTGAGCCATTTAGGACAGTTTTAGTGCACATGAGTGTCCATCATTGTAACTAGAGTTTTACCAAACCATTCCATGGTGTTCTATTGGACCTTCTACAGATGTTCCAAGAACTAATTGTCTAGAGTCCAGTTGATCAGATGATTTTGAAGACAAAGCTGTTGAAAACTCTTCTTTTTTTCTTTTCTTTTCTTTTTTTTTTTTTTTTCATTTATAGTTTCAAACCTAGATTTTTGCGATTTTTGAAATATACCCACATAATCTGACCAACATTGCTACTATGCCCATTAGCTTGTAAAATTGCAAATATGATAGTTTGACACAAATTTGAAATATGCCCATATTATTACTGTTTTTTCTGAACTGATTAACATTCTCCTAAATTCCTGAAATCCATTTTTCTTCTCCATTACTCATGTCAGATGGTAGAACTTTGTTTCAATAAATGGCCAATTCATTTTTTGATAGAATGTAGATCTCCAGATAACATTTTGTGCATTAAAAAACAGAGTCGAAGAATGCTATATAGTAGATATAGAGAGGAGGGCTATGATTTGTGAAAAGTTGGTTTGACTATCATCAATGCAGAAGGCAGGCCTTGGAAATTTGTGAAAAGAACAAACACCCATGCATCAAATTTTCCACCAGCGGAAAATATACAATGGAGGGTTCATTTGAATACAAAACTGGATAGTGGTTCTACGGCCAGCACCTTCTGCTGCTCTCCATTTGCGATAATTAGAAATGAAATTTGACAATTGAAGGAAGGAGTTGAAATAGCAACTTGGATTTGGGAGAGAACTAAGGAATTGCATGGAAGAGTTCATTAAGTTGATATTTGAGATACTCATGCTCCTGCAATTCAAGGGACACTGAAGGCTTGAAAAATCATATACCCAGAAGAAATAGGTATCTAAATTGTAGAATCATATTGATGTATGTTGAGCTGTTCATTGGCATCTGTAGGAGGTAATATATGAACTTTAATGGAATTTATGAAGGGTCATGATTTGAGATTTATTTTTTGGGTAGAATCTGACAAAAAGGCAGGAGATCAAAAGATGATAATTTCCTTGATTTGAACTACGATATGTGGGCAGCTCAACATAGGTGCCATACCTTCGATGCTTCTGACTCTCAGCTGTCTGAAAGAACTTGGTAGGGTTGGGTGCATTTGAGATGGCAATTGGGAAGAAGAGGACATTTTTGTCATTAAAGATGTCCTTTAACGTAGTTGGACTAGCAGCCTGGGTTTAGTTTGAGTCGAACTATGTGAGCATATTTTGCCAATTTTAAGTAATAAATGTAGTTGCGATGTTGGTAAAAAAAAAAAAAAAAAGTGGGTAGGTTTGCAAAAACCTCATAAAGTCCAGCTATTTGGTCTTTTGTTTATGACTTTCCTGGTATCATCTATAATTTACTGATATCATTCCCATTAGAAAAATTCAACTCTTTGATCTTTTGTTGTGACTTTGTTGATATTGTTTATACTTTTGCTGACATCAATCCTCAAAAGTTTCCAGGACTAACTTATGAAATTTCCTCCTTCAAATGAACACTAAACTATTGGACCATCCCTTGGTTAGATCTTGTTTTCCAATTAATGGCATTTCTTTCCCCTTAGTTTCTTAATCTCCCATCACCCGTATGTAAGGAAGGTTTAAAATTCTTCTTTATTTCAGGTTGGCAGTGGAATCCAGTATAAGAAGGAAATGATTTGTTCAAGAAGGAAATCTTCTTTGAAGAAGTCCAAGGAGAAAATCACTTGCTGTGGAAATGAGACAAGAGGCAGTGAACAGATTTTTGTTGAGATGGAGAGATTGTTTCTTCTAGAAGATAGGATTCGAGAATTAAATAAATTGTTAAGATACATATCATCATTGAACGAGACCTATTCAGATGAAGGGCTTGTAATGTATGTTCCAGTTGCCGAAGTCAAAGAAAAGGTGCGAACTTGTATTGCTCATGGATCATGATACCTAATACAGCTTCATCTGCTGGTGGTTTTTTTTTTTTTTTTGATATTCATTTTTTTTAAGGAATTTTTTCTTCCCCACAGATTTTGTTTCCATCATTTCATAACAGAAATCTTCCTTTCACGTGATATTGTCATGCATTTGTCATCAATGCTGCTCTGGTTAGTTTGTGGTGAAGAAATGGATTGTAGAGCATTACGGAACAAGAAACAACGAGAGAAATTTGTACAGAAAGCATTGGCCTTTTTCCGACATGTCCCCTTTTTTTTAATGAAATTTTCGACAGGTTCTGGTCTGTAGAGTATCATCATGAAATAGGAAACCCAAGTTATGCTTGTGGCCATTACATAAACGGAAACTTAAGTACTAGCTTTCAAGTTTCTTCTGAGAACTGCGTAAATTTCCTATTGTATCAGAGTGATTACAGAAGTTTCATTCAATCAAATTACCATCTTCCGTTTTCATCCAAAAAAAAATACCTTCTTCTGTACCATAATAATAAAAAAAAATACCTGCTTCTGTCTAGAAAGTACCAGAAAATCATAGCAGTTTGGGCGAAATTGGCGCCCATTATACTCTATAAGATATAGGTTGTCTGAAATTTTACTTTCTCAAGGGTTTTTACATTTTTGGTCCCTGTAAGTATGCGTATTTGCGTGTTAGACTACGATTATTGCGTTTTGCTTTTTAGACTCTTAAAATCTTTCTTTGCTGCGTTTTAAACCTTGTTGTTAACAGTAGGGTATTTTTTTTATAAGACATACAAAATTATAAGGCTCAGTGTAAATACGAAAACTTTTAGGTTGAATTTGCCATTAGAAAAGCGCTAAAGTGCAAAAAAAAAAAAAAAAAAAAAATGCAATTTAATATGATGAAAAATAAAATACCTTAAAATATCAAAAAATATGTCATACTGTCCACATTAAATAATAAATTCATTGCATTTCAAATTTTATAAATGGTCAAAACGAATAATATAAATAATTAATTTTATTCTATTAGACAAGAAAATTTCAAACTTTTTAGGTATAAAAAAATTTACTTTTCTAAAGTATTCCTAACATTAAATAAATTAATTGATGCTATCAAATTTTACAAATTCTCATAATAAATTGTACTTAAAATTTATTTTTAAAAGAAAGTTCGAAAATATATTTTGAAGTTAAAATGAAAATTTTATATTTTAATACATTTTTCTTGTATTTTTTCTTTTATGATGCAATAAAATTAGTGAGAATTTGCAAATTTTAGTTATCTAAAACATAGTAAATTGATGTTTTTGATGTGGGAATATCTCTAAAAATAAAATTTTCCATTTTAAATATACTTTTCTTTTTTATTGTGTAAGAGAATTATATTATTATTATGAGTTTATTAAATTCAGTGATATTGAATTACTTTGTTTAATATAATCAATATTCGAAAAATAGGTTTTAAATATTTTAAGGATTTAGTCGTATTTTTATTTTATAAATATAAAAAATTTAATATTATTTATTATGAAAATTTTCAAAATATGACTTCCATATTTATTTGGCTAATTTTAAACATAACTACTATACTTTGTCTTAACTTCAATATATCAAGATTGTCTTTTAGACACGACTTTGGTGTTTCGCTAAGTTCGTAGTCTCTAGACATGACATATGCCGGGTGATTTTCTAAGACCAGCAAACATTGGCAACACTATTTATTTTTCTTTTGGGGTTTTTGCATTTGTACCTTACAAGGTTTAGACAACATTGTATGCATGTCACCACGTTTGCAAAATTTGTATTTATCCTTACAAGGTTTGCTTAAATGTGCCTACAAATTTCCACAAAAAAGTGTACCTACAATCCTTAAGCCCTTTTATAAAATGAAGAAAATATGCTGGTGAACAATAAGATGATAAAATGCAAAAAAATTGCCTTACAACACTGAAAAAATTTATTTTAAAAATACTCCTCAGATTGATATCTATTTAAATGGGAAAAATATTTATAAAAAATAAAATTTTTTAGTATTTATAAAATACTAAAAATTCTATTTTTTTCAAATTTTCCTCACATTAAACAGGTCCATTTAATGTGAGGAATATTTTAAAAATAAAAATTTTAGCATTTTAAAAGTATTTTCTTGTATTTTTCATTTTATCATCTTTTTCAAAAAAGTTAAAAGTTTGCAAGTACGCCTAAAATTTTTGGCAAACCTTGTGCATATATGCAAAATTTTCAAAAGTCATAACATGCAATTTCGCTAAAACATCACAGGTACGAATGCAGAATCCCTTTTCTTTTTCAAACAGACAACTGTTTTAGAAACCTAAGTTAACGGTTGGGATCAACATCTGCGTCCAAAGCTAATTTACGGTTTATCACTGATAATGTAATAATTCTACGCAGAAAGATAAAAATTATTGAGTCGCAAACTTTATCAATGTCTAAATTGCAAGGTTTTGTTTTTTTTTTTTTGGGATTGATCTTACAATATTACATGTCATTTCAACTCATATTACAAATAAAGCCCGAAAATTTATATATTTTATCTCGTTTCATGTTACAATCCCAGTCTAATAATCCTTAAATCCTTAAAATTCTAGGGAAATTTAAAATACGTTGACATAGTTTGAACATAATTATAAATATACTAATGAAGTTTCAGAAATTGCAAATAACCCCCATAGTTTGACTAAATCACAAATACACTCATTTGTTACTATACTTTCACAGCGTGAGTATATTTCTAAAAATATGCACATTATGTGCGTATATTTGCAAAAATTAAATATACATAATATTTGCAAAAATTAAATATACATACTTAATTTTTAAAATTGCAAATAACAAACATAGTTTGCATATCTTTATAAATATACTCATGTTGTGATGATATAGTAATGGTGTTATAATAACATTGGTATGTTTGTCCTTTGGTCAAACTTGTTGGAAATATGTGGAAAACTAGCTAAATCCATGTTTTGATGATTAACAAATCAATTTGAGTAAGTCTT
>JAXCLR010000105.1:43443834-43457853 GCA_035584095.1 Annona squamosa
CGAACCACTATAAAAATTCTTGTCTGCTTGATTTTATTTCTGCTCTCTACATTGCTTTGCTTTCCATTTCGTTTCTTAATTAAAGGGGATTGAACTTACAAGGGGTTAAGTTTTAAGTTACCGAAGAAATTTTTAAGAACCCAATTTACCCCTCCCCTCTTGGGTTTTGCCATCAATTCGGGACCAACAAAACTATGGCAGTTATTTGCAATTTTTAAAATTTTGTGAGTATATTTGTAATTATGATAAAACTGAATGAGTATATTTGCAAATCATTGGATTTTCCTACTATTAACAAAGGAGGGGACCAAACATTTTCCACTTTAGATACGACAACTCCTACTTGCAGGAGCCAAAGCTCCCACATGGAATTCAATCCCATGAGTAGTAGCATATGTGATGAGCACTAGTACTAACTGGGATACACTCGATTGGCAATAGTAAGGTTATTAGAGAGTAGCAAACTAGTATCAATCTTCCTGAAAGATAAAATATTTATAGGAGTATGATTCAGCATGATCTTATTAACCCGGGTTAAGTATGACTTGTTTAGCTCATGCTAATAAACTTATTTTCAATTATTATTTTTTCTTTTTCAAAAACTTGTATATCTAGATTATTTACTATATAAAATGAAGTTTTACTATTTTTGGGAACATATTTTTTTGGATATTTAAACATAGGGGTACTTTAGCCTTCTTAATGGTTGAAAATTATTAAAATAATATTGCATTTGAAAATCTAAATATATATAATCTTTAAAGATGGCAAAACTTGATTTATATACTAAATACACTTAGGCTAATAATTTTATGAGAAAGTATAAAAATTAAATAAATTTGTTAGTCTAGGCTATGTAACTGAATCATGCATCTATTTAAATAACAACATTGTATCAATCAATGAAACATCCCACAGGCATGTAGAAGCTAATAAAAAATCAATTAACAAAGAGTGTGGTTGGGAATTGATAAAACTTTTGGTGTAAAATTTTTTGAAATGTGAGAAAATGTATGATATATAGGAGTAATGATGATGAGTAAAGAGAATAAAATTAAAATAGATAGCTCATTTATATGAATAGTTGTATACATTAAAAAGTAGGTTAGTTTGTATAGGAATAAGTAAGAAATAATTAAAAAATAGGATAATTGCAGAAAGTGAAACATTTTATATTAAAAAGGTTTATGGTATAACAAATATACCCAAAAATAAAAAAAAACTACCACTACCATTAACACCATCAATAATAATAATAATAAAAAAAAAATAACGCCCTTTATTGATTGAAGAAATTGACAAGACACTCAACCTAGCTCTTTGACTTATGTAGAACATTATTAAATATCAAAGACTGTTCTACATGGTCCACTTTCTTGTTGGAGAAAAGAACCTAGAAAAGATGATGGTGAGTGAGACCTACTGAATGTTAATATTGCGTGCTAAGAGATCAGTTGTAATAAGCACATGAAATGACTCGAATCGAAATGCTGGCATGATTCATATATCCCTAGAGTTGGTGCATGATATGTATTGTGAGTAATGTTGTAATCAGGTTAAGGTGAATCCGCAATATAGTTAATCTAAGGTTGTCAAAATTTTAAATAGAAAGAAAAGATTGTAAAAATTTTCAATCAGTCAAACCATTTACGTGATACCTATTTATTTAAATAATAATAAGAGGCGTGATTTTCTCCGACTAGTCGTAGCTTCTCAAAACAACGACTTTTCAATCGTGTGCATCCCTTTTAGGGGATCATGCACAACCGTTAGATCCTAACATCTAAGGCTACTCAGAAAGCAGCTATAAAAGGCGAGCGGCTAATGAGGTGTAGCTGTTGCTTCTATCACTCTCTCCACTATCAGATGAAAGGAAGAGGAAGGCTGTAGGGTCGTGTGTGTGGGAAGCAAACTATTGAAGGATCATTCAAAGCTCGGTCCACGATTGACTATGCCACACAGTCACGCTCCCTGTTTCTACTTTGCATTTATCCATGTTCTCAGCTATTTGTCCCTATTTTTCAATAGCACTTTCAATTAGTTGTGATTGAAAGTGCATGTAGTTGAGTAAAAAAAGGCAAGCCTAACTAGCTGTTTGATTGTAGCCTCTAAATACTCAAGTAGTTTTCCTGTTTCAAGGTAGACAAACCTGTATCTAGAAAAGTTAAAAGTCAACATTCATTTTTTCTTTTCCCTTTGCAAATACCCTACTGTTTATGCTGTTTTCACTTCTGCCCTTTCAAAATTTTCCCCAACAAATTCGGTATCAAAGTTAGATTCTATACCTTGCCAAGTCGAGAAATGGCTAATAATGAAAATGTAAAGTGCGTAAAACCACTCATTCTTGTCTTCAAAGGAGAATGCTATGAATTCTAGAACATCAAAATGAAGACTCTAATAGAGTCTCGAGATTTGCAGGATTTGGTAAAAAGAGGATATGCAAATCCTAATGATGAGAACAGATTGAAGGACAACAAAAAGAAAGACTCCAAGGCATTGGTGATCATTTAGCAAGATGTCTATGATAGTTTTTTCTCAAGAATTGCAACAACAACTACATCGAAGGATGCTTGATCAATTCTGCAAACGGAGTTTAAAAAGTGACTCAAGAGTCGTGATTTTGAAACTCTATTTATGCAAACTGGAGAATCTATAGAGGACTTCTCGTCTAAAGCAATGGCAATGGTTAGTCAAATGCGATCGATCAAAGCGAAGATTAAGGACCAGGCAATTATTGAAAAGGTGTTACAAAGTTTGACTCCAAAATTTGATCATGTGGTTACGATAATAAAAGAATCTAAGGATTTGTCAAAATTTTCATTTGAAGAATAAATGGGGTCTTCGCGAACTCAGGAGTCTAGAATTAATAGGTCACTTTAAAAGAGTGGAGAAAATACATTTCAAGTAAAGAAGGCAACCACCAAAGCTATTGAAGTTGACAGCTCAACGAGCAAAGGCCATGGAAGAGGGAGATTCCATGGTAGAGGCCATGGCAAAGGAAGAGAAAGAGGTCGATATGATGGGCAATAGAGGCAATGCAATAAGCAAAAGAGCTACAAAAATGGCATTGAAAGTCATCATTGCAAAAAATTGTGCCATGTGAAAGCAAATTGTTGGTATAAAATCAATGACTGAATTATGTAGAAAAATAACAAAGAAAGTAAACTTTTCATGGCTCAATTTGATACCAATATTACATCTAGTGGTGTCTGGTTTGTATATAATGGTTGTTCCAATCATATGACAGACAACTGATTTCGTTCCAGGAGTTGGATGAGACATAAAAGATGAAAGTCAAGCTTGGCGATGACAAAGAAATGCAAGTTGAAGGAAAAGGCACTATAGTCATTAGAATTAGTCACGGGAAAGTTTAACTTTTACGCAATATTCAGTTTGTTCCTAATTTAGCACATGATCTGCTAATGTTGGACAACTTATGACTAGTGGATATTCAATATTATTTAATGATGGAGCATGTGTTGTTAAAGAAAAGCAATCATGGCAAATGATGATTAATGTGCATATGATTTAGAACAAAATGTTTCCATTGGAAGTCTCTAAAGTGGAAAATTTTGTTTTTAGCAACCAATGGAAGAGCTGGCTCTAAGATGTGGTATTCACAGTATGATCATCTAAACATAAAATATTTGAAACTGTTGAGTGACAATTGATCGATGTGAAAGATGCATATATGGAAAACAAATGAGAAAGACATTTCCAGTTGGAAAAGCTTGGAGGGCTACAAAGTGCCTTGAGTTGGTACTAGGGGTGTAAATCAAGTCAAGTTGACTCGGGTTTGGGTAAACACAAACTTAACTTACTTTATAAAATCTCGATCCAACCTTACTTTCAACCCTAATTTTCACACATTAACCCAACTCTATTTTAACCTTACAGAGATCTGTTCAGTTCGTGTTAGAAATTGGGTTAATAATTGAATAATATTTAAAAATACTTTGCTTAATTAAATATTTTTTAAAATATAAATTTATATGAAAGAATAAAAATTATTCATTTCCAATTTATACTTATACAATGATATAACTACTAAATAATATTATTTCAAATCAATAATATCTAGTTAATTCTTATGTATTACATACTAATGTAAAGCTATTTATTAATGATTTATTATATTGCACACTAATATATGAAATTGAGTTGGGTCGGGTTGAAAATCATTCAACCCAAACCAACCCCTCTTTGAAATCGGGTCAAATCAAATTGGGTTATAAAATATATTTTTTTCAAAATGCCTAACCCAACACTATTATAAATCGGGTTGGGTTAATCGGGTTTAGGTTGAATCCAACCCTATTTACACCCCTAGTTGGTGCATGCTGATTTATGTGGTCCTACAAATACTTAGTCATTTTGTGGAGTTGTCATTTCTTGCTTCTTACTGATGAATACGGTCGTATGAGTTGGATTTATTTTTTAGCAAACAAATTAGAAACATTTGGGAAGTTTAAACAATTTAAAGCTATAGTTGAAGGGCTAAGTGACACCTACATAAAAACATTTTGCACAAATAAAGGTAGTGAGTTCCTATTAAATAAATTTAACCACTTTTGTAAGGAATTTGGAATCGATGGGGAATTAATTACATCTTATACTTTGGAGCAAAATGGTGATGCTGAACGTAAGAATTGAATAGTTGTGGAGATGACAAGAATTTACCAAAAGAAAAAGGACTTCGAAGTCAGTTTTAGGTTGAAGTAATAACAACATTGGTTTATTTGTTGAATCCCTCCCAAAAGAGCAGTTTCAAATCCAATTCCATATGAAGTTTGGTGAGGCATAAGGCAATTAATAAATTACTTACGAATTTTTGTTCGTATACCTTACGTATTGGTAAATTCTCGAGTTCATCATAAACTTGATGAAAAATCCACAAATGAATTTTTGATGGTTATTGCCCCCAATCCAAAGCATATTAGCTTTATAATCCTCTTAGTGGCAATATGATAATTAGCAGGAATGTAATATTTCATGAACCTGCAAGTTGGAATTGAATTAAAAGTAGTGAAGAGTAAATACACATTCCGATATCAAATGAATCTTTACAAAATGAAGGTGAAAGGCCAACTCTTATAAGTTCGCCTGATTCTTCTTCCATGCCACTTAGTTCATCATTAGTAGCATCACCAATTTCTTCATCTATAAACCTTTCGACTAGTAAAGAGTCCTTGAATGACACTCCACCTAGGAAGTTCAGATCTTTGAAAGAAATACATCAATTTTGTTAATTTGCTCATTTATTTTTATGTCCCACAACTTATGAAGAAGCTACAACGAAGGCAGATGACAAAATGCAATGAAAGAAGAACTGATAGCAATTCAAAAGAATGACACATTAGAGTTGGTGGACTTACCTGAAGATAAGAGTAATATGGATTTGAGGTTGATATTTAAAACAAAACACTATGCAGGTGGAAGTATACAAAAGTACAAAGTTCAGCTTGTGGAAAAAGGATATTCGCAACAATATGGTATTGACATTGAAGAAACTTTATCTCCAGCAACTCATCTTGAAACTGTGAGAATTATCTTAACCTTAGTTGCACAATTACAATGGCTTATTTATCAATTTGATGTCAAGTCCGCATTTTTGAACGGACACTTACAAGAGGAAATTTATGTAGCTCAACTTAAAGGTTTCATTATTGAATGAAATGAGACAAAAGTGTACAGATCAAAACAAGGATTATATGGCTTGAATTAAGCTCTGTGGGCATGATATAGCAAAATTGACAACTATTTTCAGCAAAATGAGTTCACGCGAAGTGAGATTGAGCTTGCTTTCTGTTTGAAGAAGCAAGGTAAAAGTGATTTCGTAATTGAGTTTAACTCACTTTAGTTGAGTTTAAATCACACATAATGACAAGGTTTGATATGTCAAATATGGGGTTACTGCACTATTTTCTTGGCCTTAAGTACAATAAGTAGAATATGGAATTTTTATTTCACAAACGAAATATATCAAGGATCTTCTCACAGGTTTGGTATGTCAAATTGTAAATATGCAAATACAACCATGAATATTAATGAGAAATTAGAGGCTGTTGATAGAGCTAAGATGGCTAATGCTACAAGTTTTAGAAGCTTGGTTGGAGGTTTAATTTTTCTTACCTACACTTAGCCTGACATTGCATTTTCTATTGGTGTGATTTCAAGATCACGCAATTTAGTATTCAAAACTTTCCAATTTTATGGTGCAGCAAAATGGGTTTTGTGTTACATTGTTGGAACTATGAATTTTAGAATTTAGTATTCAAAACTTTCCAATTTTAGATTATGTGGGTTCATTGATAATGATTGGGCAAGTTTATTGGATGACAGGAAGAGTGTTTCTGCAAATATTTTCACCCTTTATTTAGAAGCTATCACTTGGAGTTTAAAGAAATAAGCCACAACAATATTGTCTTCTTCAAAACAGAATATGTTGCAATAACTTCAGCAGCATATCAAGCCATTTAATTAAGAAGAATATTAGCAGATCTTCATCAAAAGCAACAAGATGCAACTAACATTTTTCACAACAACAAAGTAACAATTGCCATGACAAAAAATCTAGTTTTTAATGGTCGAAATAGCATATTGACATTCATTTTCACTTTACCAGAGATTTGGTTGCAAAAGTGGAGATAATTTTAAAATATTGCAACACGAGTGATCAAATAGTAGATACAGTTGCGAAATGTTTGCCAAACTAGAAGTTTCTCTTCCTCAAATTTTACCTTGGTACCTACAAGTTTGAATCAAGGGGAAGTGTTAAAGGATGATTCAAAACCCAATCTCATGTTTGATTACGCCTTCATCCATGTTCCTTATTTTTTCCTCCACATTCATCCATGTTCTCAACACGTTTGCATTTGTCCCTGTTTTTCAGTAACACTTGCAATTAGGTTATGATTGATTATGTTGGAAGTTGAGTAATATAGACAACTGCTATTTGATTACAGCCTATAAATAGGAAAATAGACAACTGCTATTTGATCATAACCTATAAATAGGAAAGTAATTTTCCTATTACAAGGCAAACAAAACTTATATCCAAAAAAGTCAAAAGTTAGCATTCATTTTTTATTTTTCTTTTGCAAATACCCTGCATAATTCAAGATACATCATAGGTGTACTACTCCACATCATGAACCCGACATTGCTTTGCCTAACTCCCTTAGCCTTCATTGACCAATGCTTGGTCACACTTAGCTTACCATTAAGTCAAGTCGACTCTTGACTACATCACGGCACACCATTTGATAACCCGCCTGGCTGTAATGATCAACTCAATCTGACTAGCTCCTTTGGTCCAACTTGGAAGTCATCCAAGTCCTCCATAACTTCATGCCCTCTATCATGCCTCCTAGCAACACTATTAGGCCAACCTAATTTTAAACTAACACTCAAGTTGTGCTTGAACTTTACAACAAGTTCTAGCATCCATCTGCACAAAAGACTCCTGCACAGAAAACAAGATATCAAGGGCCTCCTAACACCTTCGCATATGCCTTCACAAGAACATACACAAGCTTGTATGATAGCTTGAACTCTGGCCATCTTTGCATTAGTTCAATCTCCACTGTCTTCCACTCGCAATGTTTCATTCGATAAGTCAAGGACTAACTCCGCATGGGATCCTTCTATAGGCTCAACAGAACCACATCTTGTACTCATACTCCATCCTTGCACAGGTCACCATGTCATTGCAATTTGAGCACCTCTAGCCCAATTGCCTTCTTAACGTGCACCCTGCCAAGCATATATTAAGTACAAAGACACCCATCCTAAGGCTATGTTATGTTAAGGGAACACCCTCTCCTTAGCAAAGCAACAAATTAGCATACTAACACCTAACCCCTGGAGTACCCACTTGAGTATTACAATGTGTTCACCCCACTTTGTTAGCCAAAGCAACAAAATGAAATCTCAAGTAAACAATAACCCATATATCATTATAAGGAAATAACATATTGTTACCATTATTATTGAGGTTGTATTTATCACTTGCCATGTCACATGAAAAATAGATGAAGTTGGTATCTCTCAGGTACATCCAACTAATAAGTCAGCTTGCTAATATGCTTCAAAATGTTGAAGGGACCATCGTATTTTTGCATCAAAACTTTGTGCGCTGATTTTTTGTTAATTTTTTTCAGACTTGGGGAGTAATTTTTCAGCATTACTTTCTCCCTAATATGGAATTCCAAAAACCTCATATCTTGGTTAGCGAACTTTTCATGTGATTCACTACTTTGGTTAAGCAGTATTTGCTTCACCCAACAGTTCCTTTCATTCATGAGCAATATGATATGCCTCCTAACAACGTCCTCCACTAAGTTATCGTGCTCTCTCTCAGCGTAATTGCTTTTGTTGCATGACCAACTCAAAGCGACTCTTACCTCTGGAACTAGATGCATGAGGGTTGGAGTTAAATTGAGCCACATCTAGAAGATTGACCCAATCATGTGATTGGCTACAACATAATGCCGGAGGTACTCCTCAGATATCTAGTTCACTCGCCCAGTCTGATCATTTGTCTGGGGGTAAAAGTTAGTAGAGAAGTTGTGTCGTGCACCTATGAACTTCCATAGAGTCGTTTAGAACTGACTAGTGAAGCAAGGATCCCTATCCCTAACCACATCAAATGGCATTCCCTAAAATTCCACCACATGCTTGAAGAACAACCTGGCTACTTTAGAGACTTTGCAACCATGTGGGGCAGGATTGAACATTCCATACTTGGAGAATCAATCTACCACCGCTAAGATGGATCACATCCCCTTCGATTCCGATAGCCCATAATGAAGTTACTTGATAGGCACATCTATGTATTCTCCGGGATAGGCAAAGACTCCAACAACCAACCTGGTTTTTGCCGCTCTAGCTTGTCTCAATGGCATAAAAGACAAGTCCTAACATACACATCCACATCCCGTCACATCATTGGCCAAAACAAACTTTTGGCAAGGAGTTTGTAAGTCCTTTCCTGACCTCGATGACCAGCCCATGGGAATCATGACTTTCTTTTAGAAGGTTTCTTTTGAGTCTCCTAGTGCTTAGTATGTAAAAGCACCCACCCTCTTTCTAAAATTGTCTCATTGTGTCATCCTTCACTTGAGTCAACAATTTGTGAGTGACCAAGTTATTTTGAATTTTAGCCCCAATTAGCTCCAACAAGTCACTCTTGAACCTTTATAACTATCTACACTTGGGTATTTAGATCAACCTTACAGCTTAGTACTTCCGCAACAAGATTAGTATGCCCTGGCTTGTACTCCAAGGTGTAGTAGAATTAAACTAGAAATCCCTACTATCAAGCTTGTTTCTAGGACTTCTTTTGAGTCACGAAGTAGTTAGTAATAATGTTGTCTATGTGTATAACAAACTTGCTACACAACAAGTAATGCCTCCAAACACATAGATAATGCACTATTGTTGTAATTTTCTTTGTATGTATAAAATATTATTATTCCATCTCATTGAGCTTCCTACTCTCGTACGCAACTAGATGCCCACTTTGCATGAGGACGCCTCCTATCACCCTGTCCAATGCATTCGTGTACTCTTTAAAAGCCAGTCAAACTCTAGCAACTTTGAGTGCAGATTCTATTACTATAGCTGCTTTTAGAATGTCAAAATCCCTTTGACTACTAAAGGACTAGTACCATCTCTAATCTTTCTCAAAAAGATCTATAAGCACAACAACTTTCTTTTAGTAACATTCAACGAAGTGTTGATAGTAATTAGTCAACCCTAGAAAAAATTACAACTCAGCAACCTTTGTGGAAATTGACCACTCAATTACAGCTTGGATCTTGCCTTGATCCATATGCACATTTCCCTGTGATATGCGATGCTTGAGAAACATAATCTCCTCTTGAGAAAAGTTATATTTTTCTTTCTTTACATACAACTTGTGAGCTTTAAGCTTATCAAATACAAACTTCAGATGAAAGACGTGTTCTTCAAGATTATTGTTATATTACAATATCATCTAAATACATAATAATAAATACATCAATATAAGGATGAAGTACATCACTTATGAGGTTATAGAAGGTAGCCAAGGCATTAGTTAGCCCAAAAGGCATAACTAAGTATTCAAACAAACCATACCTTGTTACTAAGGTGGTTTTTAATTCATCCCCTTCCGTCATCCGTACTTGCTAGCATCTCAACATCAAGTCCAACTTAGTAAGCACTCCATCGTAGTAATCGATCAAATAAATCTTCCACCAATGGAAGTGGGTAATTGTTATTCACCGTCATCTTATTTAGTGCTCAACAGTCCAAGCATAACCATAGAGTTCCGCTTGTTTCCTTTGAAACAGCATAGGTGTTGCATATATCGCTTTGGTTAGTTGGATAAACTCTGCATCTAACAACTCGTTGAGTTGCTTTTGGACTTCTTTCAGCTCTATTAATGTCATTCGATGTGGTGCCTTTACAAGAGGCCGAACCCTAGGCTTAAAAGAAAGTTCCCTTAGCAATTGTGGTGTGATACCCAAAACAAATGTGAGTCATGCATGCTTTATAGGCATGTAATTAGTGTTAATTATATGATTGAAGTGGATGGCTGAGATTAAGGTAAATGATTAAGTAAGGTGGTTAAATTAATCATCATAGCCCAATATGAGTTAATGTGCTCAAGAAAGACAAAACGGGGTATTAAAATGATGATTGGGCATGATATTTAATTATGATTAAGTTGATGATAACTATGGAATTTCATGTGATAAATGCTAGAAAATTTATAACTTGACGCCTATAATGCGGAATGAGGTAAAATTTGAAAGGTAAGTACATGGAAATGTGCTCAAATCGTGAAGGGATTCGATTATGAAAATTATGATGAGATTAGGATGATAATTATTTATTTTCATCCAAATCCAAAAAACAACTTCAAATGACCATAACTTATGTTACAAAGGTCATTTTGGGATAAAATTTGTCATGAATGGATAAAATGTTATGAAGAATCTTATGGATGGGTTTGATTAAGCTAATTTTTGTAAAAAATTGCTTAATCACAAAAGGATGAAAGCGATCGACTTTTGTTCATGAAAAGTGACAAGCCATTAATGAACCAAAAGTAACAAGTGACCTGTGTCGATATGAGTTTTGTTGAGCAAGATTTAATGTAAACAAAATTAATGAAAATTTGACTTTTGAAAAGCAAGTAAGACACATGTCATTGTAGGATTCATTTGGAATCAACTCAATTAATGTTAAAGTTGATGAATTTAATTAAAGTGGACACATGTCAATGTAGGGTGAAATTGCTAGATTTTTAATTTCAAAAAATGTAAAAATGCATAGATAATGAGGCACCCTTTGGACATGTGTCATCGTAGGATCGATTTGGGCGAAAGGGAAAGCCAACCCATTTATTGTTGTACAACCCACTTTTGAGGTGTCCAAATAGGGTAATTTTGAGTTGATTTTGTGATTTAATTTAAATGCTAAAAATTTATGAATTATCTAAATGATAAATGCATGATTTAAAGGCTAAGCTATGTAGCCTCAAGAGGCATGGAAGGTAGCATGCAAAGGGGACATGCAAGGGGATTTTGCAAGAATTTTTTATTTTTCAAAAATGTTAAAATCACATGAAAATAAGCTACATCACTAGGAATGTTAAATGATATTAATATAAGGTTGATTTTGTGGCACAAAATGCCACAAAATGGTGCCACATGTGGGACGTGAATAGTGGACAGCATTGATGGCCTAATTTGGGCTAAATTTCGATAATTGTAAAATGTGATAAATAGATTTTGACAACTCAATAAGGGATAAGTATGCTTTAACTTTCCATCAAATGAGGTCACAAAAGTGGGCCACAAAAATAAGAAATATATATATAGTGGACGTTGCATTTGGGGCAAATCAAAGGAGAAAAAAATTCTCCAAGGGGGCAGCAACAAGGACATCCAAGGAGGAAGGAGGAAGGGGAAAAAGAAGAGAAAAGAAGGGAAGAAAGAGAAAAAGTCCAAGCTTGATAAGTTGGAAAGAGAATACACCACTTCAATTAAGTATTAAATCAAGTTTGATTCATTAAATTTTAAGTTTTCTAGCCTCATTTATGGATCGTAAATTTGATTCATTTTCAACCCTAAGTGATGAGTAATGAAGCTCTTAATTAAGGTACTAAATGATGAATGAATGAAAGGATTCAATTCAAGGGTTCAAAGAGGTTATACATGATGTTAGGGTTGATTACAACCCATGTACCTAGTTGAAATTTTTGAAATTTCCAAATATGTTGCAATTTTAAGCATGCCTCATGTTTGGATTATGTTAATTATTTTCATGAATTATATATGTTAGATTTAGCAAAATTGATGAACCCTAAATAGGTAAAATCTAAAGTTGACAACACGATAAAAATTCCACTCTTTTGAGACGGATACGGGGCGTGAATTAAACCAACTAATATGTCGTTGATTTAAAGGATAAAATACCATAAATTTAGGGCACATGGGACGTCCAACATGAGGATGGGAGAAAATGAAAAAATCTAATTTTTTATGGAACGCATGATGTGGACGTCCAAGGATGGCCAAGATGTGCATGAAAGTTGCTATTTTGGGAAACTTAAATTATGGACTTTAAATCCATATAAATACCCTAGATATGGGATAAAAAAGTATGATTAAGGGCTGAAATTAAGGAGGTAAAAATCTATTTTGAAACATATGTCCACAGGGACGTTGAAAATGGGAAAGAATGGTAACAAAGTTGCTGTTTTGAACCATGTAATTAAGGGATGATAATATTATGAAAGTACTCTAAATTATGTGCTAATTAAGTGTTTTAATTATGCTAAAATAGAGGGCAAGTAGCTATTTTGAAAAAGATTAGAAAACACATAATATATGTGTAATAAGAAGGGTGCACATAAGGGTATGTATGACAAAGATGAGAAATGACTAAATGTAATTTGCTAAAATGCGAAAATAGATAGAAATGTGGTAAAATGTTAAAACAAGGTGTTGTTTTGATAATATTTTAAAATCTCAAAAATTCAAGATTAATATGTGAGGCCTAGACTATTAAGTATGTGCTTAAAGTAAGCACCAATGTGAGAAATGTGAAAAGTAAGTGATAAATGATAAATGAGAGGTAAAGAACCTCCATATGTGGATTAAACGAAAGGTTATGATATATTGAAATGTTTACCCTGGTATTAAAAATGGAATGAATGGATGATATGATGGATGAGTTATGTTGTTATGTATGAACACCCGACTTGAAAGACAAGTGAGTTAAGCTAGTTCGATGTAAATCCAAATGGATTCATGAAGATTGAACTACGGGATGCAAACATTTGAAGTTAATGCATATAAATGAAATGTCATTTTCATTTATCTAGGCAAAGGCAAGGAAAAGTATAGAAGAAAGAGATTAAGACTATCTCAGATAAGCAAGTGAACTTTCCCAAATATGGATTTCCTCTTATGTGTTGAAATGATTTAAGATGTTTATGTTGACGCTTTTGTGAATGCTTTACAAGCGGACAAACACAACTTTTAAAAATGATGACTTTAATGAAAAACCTTAAGGTTTGCTTCATGGGAAGCAAACAACACTTTTTCAAGATAATTATTTTATGACAAGTGTTGTCAAAGATTGTGAATGCTTTATGTTAATGGATTTAGGAATTTGCTTCCAAGTAAGCAAGTTCTTCACGATACTATTTCTAAAGGATTTCACGCTTTATGTTGATGATTTTAAGAATTTGTTTACAAGCAAACAAGTTCTTTATGATGCTATTTTCAAAAAGATTTTATTAAAAAAGGGAGTTTTACCATTTTCATAAAGTGATATTTGCAAACAAGTTTTTGTTGGAAACAATGTTCAAAACAAAACAAATTGACCAAAGCTTGAGTTTTGATGACTAACAAGAACTAATTTGAGATTATGAAGTGTACTCATGAGTTTGCCAAGTGTTTAAGGAAAGCAAAGAAGTCAAGTCGATCACCAAGTCGACTTGGACTTCGACTTGGGGGA
>JAXCLR010000105.1:43470062-43481153 GCA_035584095.1 Annona squamosa
ATGTATGTATATATATGTATGTATATGTATGTATGTATATATATACATACATATACATGTATGTATATGTTTATATATGTATGTATGTATATGGCGCGCCCGGTGAGATCCCGGGACCCTGGGCCTTTATATATATTATTTTTTTATATCATAAAAAAGTACCTAGCTTTATATATATATATATATGGCACACCTCGTGCAGGAAAAATAGTTTTTGAAAATAATATAAATGTATATATGTATGTATATATATAGAAAATATACATATATTTTTTTAAGAAGAAAAATACTTAACCCGTATGTCAATTCAACTCGCTAGTCGGGGAGTATCCACGTTGGGAAAAGTAGTTTTTAAAAATAATATATATTTTAATCACATATATATTAAAAAATATACTTAACCCGTGTGTCAATTCAACCCGCTAGTTAGGGAGTATCCACGTTGGGAAAAGTAGTTTTTTTTAAATAATATATATGTATATATATATTAACATCACATATATAAATATACTTAACCCGTGTGTCAATTCAACCCGCCAGTCGGGGAGTATCCACATTGGGAAAAATATTTTTTTCAGAAAATAATTCATATACATGTATACACATATATTTTTTTAATAAGAAAGAAACTTTTTTTTGCCTAAAAGAAAAATAAATTTTGAGAACTTACGTTCTCTATTGGAAGAAAGAGCTGGGAATGCTTGTCTCCGAAGATCCGTCTCTTGCTCTCATCGTGTCTTTAAATTGCGCGCATGCATCTCTATTCATAGGCTTGGCAATGCAATTTTGCGCATCCAGCAAATTATGTCACGGGAATCGAGTTCCGCGGAACCTTGATGGTAGCTACTTCCTTGCAAAACTTAGAGGTGAGAAAGACTGTTCGCACGCTTTCCACATGTCATCCAGCCGCTGGTACCTCCCTTACGCATTTCAAGTGCCAAACTCAAATTCTACCTTTTGACTTGGTTCACAAGCAACGTCACTTCATTGGACCCTATTAGCGGTGTTCTCCATGTACTTAGCAACTATCCGCTCCCGAACCTGCATGCATCTCTCAGGAGCATGTTCACTAGACTTCTCAGAGAAGAAATGTGGAACAATGTGCCTTTTCAGCCTGTGCATTGCAAAGGAAAAATTCCATGGGAGAAAACGGCGAAGACAAGCTCATAGCGGTGGCCCGCCACATTGCTAAGATGCTAGTATGCACCGAGACCATGACCGACGACATCCTCTAGATCTTTTCTTGCCTTTAACGGACGTTGATCCTCCATAGTGTTTTGCAGTTCATCCACCATATGTAGCAGAAGAGAGATTTTTTTTTTCCGAAGCTCCAATGTCCTTGACCCAGCAGCATTCTCAGCCTCCAAAGCAGTAATCTTCTTCTCAAGTTCCAGTGGACTTTTTTTTTTCTTAAAATGAGATTCACCCGTTGTGGTTGTGGTACGAGTCAGAAGGTGGTGTTTGATTATTGCTTCATCCTCATAAGGTTCAAAAGCATATAAAAAAAATGTGGAGGCATTTCTTCTCTTCTAGTGATTTTCTTCCTTTTACCAACATCTGCTATCTCCAAGAATTTTTAAAATTAAAGCCCAATAGATTTTCCCTAGTAGCTCCAAATATCCCGAGCTTCTAATCTGCAGACCCAAATCTCGAACTGGTAGCAGTAGATTTGTGTTCACTTTTTTTTCAATTTTGGTTTCCCTTTTTTTCCCTTTCTTTCGTTCTTCAATTTCCTTCTTTTTTTCGGTTAGCCATTATTTTCCGAAGCGGCTTGTTTGCCTACTCCAAGCTAGGATTTGGGCAGACGCAATTTTCACATCTTGCATTCTTGTGTGACCCCCTTTATATATATATAATCCCAAGTTTTAAGCTCCACATTCACCGGTCAAACTCATCTGGGTGCCAGATTTTATCGCCGCATTTTCCAGTTGCTCCTTCATCTACCCAATAACATCCCCATGATGTTTTAGTGCCCAAATACTGGTGGGCCTCTCCAACATGACTAGTTGATTTCCTTGGATTTTTCTCTTTTTTTTCTTCTTTTCTGTTTTTTTTGGCAACACACATTTTTTATTATTGTACTTTCAGGTGCTGGCTTCATTTTTCTATTGTGTTTCATGGCCTCCTTAGTGCTTTAGTTTTGTCTTGCTCGAGACGTCTAGATTTATTTATTTTATTAATTTTTTTGCAACTTTTTCTTTTTGTAATGAACAAATTTATTTCTCTCACCCCCTTTTTTTCGTAAAAATTTTGGCTATGTGTGATTTCATAATAATTTCTAGCCATTTGCAATTTTTTTTTGCCATCAATTTTCTTCTTGTTATAATTTTTTGCTTTCTCTCTTTTTTTCTCTTCTCTTTTTTTCTTCTTTTTTTCACACAAAAAATATATATATTTATATACATAATTTCATAGACTGAAAATCAATCATATAATCTTAGTGGACTCATGGTTCAAAATATACCTCATCAGTTACAAATGCACTAAGCTATAAGGTCGATCTAATATCCAAGTGTCAATAGTTGTAAAGGTCGGGAGTGACTTGTTTAAGCTAATTAGAGCTTGATTTTAGAATGACCTAGTCGCTCGCAAGTGACTAACACAAGTGAAAGATAGCATTATGTAACAATTTTGGGAAGAGGATGAAATCTTCTATGTCGTTATGAGCACCCCTACATACCGAACATTGGTGGACTCAGAAAAAAGCTTCTTAATAAAATTCGTGATTCCCCACGGGTTGCTCATCCATGTTAGGAACGGACTTAGACAGTCCATGTCAAAAGCTTTTTTGAGCCAAAGATGCGAGTGGATGCGGAAGTGTACATCAGGACTTGTCTTTTGTACCAATGAGACAGCCAGAGTGGTAGCAACCAGGTGGGCTGATGGAGCTTTTGCCTATCCCAGAGAAGTTATAAACGTGCCTATCAATGGACTTCATCAATGGATTATCAGAATCAAAGGAGATGCGATCCATCTTGGTGGTGGTAGATCATTCTCTAAGTACAAAACACTCATTCCTATCCCACATGGTTGCAAAACCACCAAAGTAGCTAAGTTATTTTTCAAACATGTGGTGAAACTTTGGAGGATGCTATTAGACGTGGTCAGCGATAAGGATCACTGTTTCACTAGTTGGTTCTAGATGGTAGCTAATAGGTACACAACTCAACTTCTCTACTAGCTATAACCCCCAAACATGTGGTTAGATTGATCGAGTGAATTAGATATTAGCAAAGTACCTTCGGCATTATGTTGCAACTAAACAACATGATTGGATTGATTTTCTAGATGTGACTTAATTCAACTACAACCTTCATGAATCCAGTTTCATAGGATAGAGTCCCTTTGAGTAGGTCATCGAGTAAAATCCAATTACACTAAGCAAGATAGCACAACAGTGTGGTAGAAGATGTTGTCAGGAGATGTATCAGGTTGCACATGAATGAGAGAAAATCATGGGTGAAGCCAAGGACTACAAAACAGCAGATCACATGAATGCTGACAAGGAATGAAGATTTTTAGAATTCTAAGTTAGGGATAAAGTGATGCAAAACTTACTCCCCGGGTCTAGAAATAAATCAGCAAAGAACTAGCACACAAAGGTTTCATATAGAAATATGACTGTTCATTTAACATTTTGAAGTGGATTGACAAGCTGACTTATTAGTTGGATCTACTTAAGAGATATCAACTTCATCCTATTTTTCTTGTCTCTTTTCTAATATCATTTTATGAAGATCCTCATGATCAAGAAAGGATTATTTCAAGGAGTGCACCTCCAATTGTTCGAACATAGTTCAACGAAGAAGCAGAGGTTATCCTTGACATAAGGATTAAATGCCTAAGTAAGAAGAACTAGAGGATAGAATACTTGATACAATGGAAAAGGAAGGTTGTTGAACAAGCAACACGGCATAAGGATGCAACCTTATCAAAATTTTAACAACTTGTTTAGGATTTTAAGCTAATGAGGGCATTAATGAGTTTGGGCGAGGGAGGCTTGAAACCCTCTTGCATGTTTCATAGGTGAGCGGATAGACAAGAAGGAGTAATCGCTCAAGCAGACAACACAATGCACTAGCCCTTAGCATGAATGCAAAATGTCATGGACATGATCAAAGGTGGATCATTGATATGAGGTGTCATGCTACACAGGCGACATAGCATGAGTTGGCATGAAGCACTGGACACCAAACAGCAAATGGAGCTTAATGGGTACCTTGTTGGAAGGCTTCAACTTGGCCCGAGATAATGTGGGCTACTCTCCTTCAGAAGGGGAGGATGTGAGAAGAACAAACAATGAATCCAACGAATATTGAAAATTCAAAAAACAAAACTCACTATGATCCAATGAAGACAAATATTTCGATTATCCACCTCAATGTAAGAAGTCATCATCATTGCCACAAGCTTCTAATCTTTCCCATCTCTTCCAATTGTCCTCTTCACCAATGGTAGCCACCATCCCATTGGCCATACATTTGCATCATCTTTATGGGCCCTCAGCCTCTTCCATTTTGTTGCAGCAGTTTGTTTGAAAGCTTAAAAAAATACTTTCTTGATTTTGTAGCTTGGAATTTTAGATTTTGAATAAGATAACAAATGCATTTTTGTTACTAAAAGTGCTCTGCCTTAAACTATATGTCGAAGCCGCAGGACCTAATAGTCAACTGAAATGACGCATTCAAATATTAGCCATTGAATCCATTGCTTATTGGTGTTTAAAATTTTCTTCGTGGGAATAGATTAGGAATAATTGCTTATGTTTGTACTGTAGATTTATCAGTTTGATTTTTTACCAGCATTTCTCTCCACATGAGCACAATTGTGTTCTTCTTCTGAGAGATTTCTCTCTCCTCCATCCACATTATTGCACTTAGAAAAAGTTACACATCGTCACCATCCTATTTTCACAGCTTCTTTTTTAGCAATATTAATTGTTTGGATCAAACGACTGTACGTGATCCTTCAAAATGGACACACATGATTGAAAATTTGTAACTTTAAGAAGTTCCAACTAGTGGCGAAAAATCACACGCTAATAAATAAATGAGTTGATCAGAAGTTGAGCTTGTCTAACCTACCAACTCGATAATCTAGCTTGTTTAACTCATCAATCTAGAAAACCTATTAATTAAGAATATATACAAAATTAGATGTTTTAAATTAAGGTTCCATTTGGCAAAAATAAAAATAACAAGATTTTATAAAATTCATCAACGGCTAGGGGAGCAAGCATAAATTAATTATGTCAATGCATTTTCTACTGTAGCTTTGGTGCTAACCATTGACTACTTCCTACCATTAGTACTTGTGGAATGGAGCTACAATGGGACTACAGCACAATAAATGCTTCATGTTTTCATGGATGAAAAAAATATTATTGCGTTTTACAGATTGCTAAACAACCTCTAAATTAGATGATTAGTATTAGAAGCCTTTTGTTGATTATGTAAAATTATATTTTTACTAATTTATCATTTTTATTGGTTGTGTTAGTCACCTTCTTAACAACTCACAAGCGGATTCCTTTATGTTAAATGGATTAGTGTTATTGATGATGTATTTAAAAATTGAGTATAAATAAGTTAAGATTAAGGTTAAGATTTTTTTAAAAATGAGTTAAGATTAAGGTTAAACTTTAACTCAAATAACCCGACTCCACTACACCTATAATCACCATGATTAGTAGAAACACTACGATGTAATCCTTATTTTGTACTATGCATCTTGTCAATTAGCCAATCAACCTTTTCACTTGGTGTTCACAAAAATAACACTGATTTGTGGTTTGAATAAGATAGGTGATCATGGATTTTAATCAATAGCTAATACATTTTGGATATGGGTGGGAGTTGACTTGACAATTATATTGTGTGGTTGGGATTGATTTTGTTGTCATTTATGGGTGTACTTTGGGGAATTATGTATGTATTCATTTCATGATGAATGATTGTAAATGGGGATTATGGGTTGAGATTTATAGCTTACAAGGCTAATGAGATTGAGATGATGATTATCTACATTATGTTGATTTTCATTTGTTTTTGTAGCCTTACTTTCATACAAAGTTGATTAGATTTAACAATGATGTTGAGATTGATGAGACATAATATATTCAAAGCGGTTCCTATTGTTATTTATATTGAAGTTATGGATATTATGATTTCTATATTTTATTCTTGTATAGGATAAATTTTGGGAAAATATTGCCAAATTTTTATTATAGTGACTGGTGATCTAAGAACAAATTGACAAGGTGCTATAAGCACATACATGTTTATTTTTATTAATTGTCTTAGTAGTTCCCAATATATGATCTCAAAATCTATTTACTTGCTATTGTTGTTAATATTTCTTTTTTTGTTCTCCTCCTTATTCCGCTTCTTCATCCTTCTTTGAATAAGTTTTATAGGGTTATTATATTCTGAGTTTTACCATTTCAAATTCCCAGCAATTTCTTCCTAACTTGTATTCCATTATTGACTGATTTTCATTATTTATGCAACTAGAACCATTTATTTTTCCATAAACCTCTAAAAATTTGATATTGATCCCAAAAGCATTACCTTAGTTAAGGCCAGAGCAAGAATCTTAAAAACTTACCAAAACAAATCTCAAGTGTCGTTATATTATCTATGACAAATTTATCTTGATTATCTTTGCTTTGGAGACAATATATTCTGTAAGAGTCTATTATACGGAGCAGCATGCTCCATATGCATTCATGATTTAACTTTGATCCCTATATTGTTGTAAACTTTTTCAATATGATATTAATTTTTAATTCTAAACATAATGTATGGATCTAGTTAGAAATGAAAATAATGTTACAAAGAAAATCAAAGCCCATATGCATTCATGATTTAACTCTGATCCCTATATGTTAAATGATTGTTGTCATACTCACATAATTGCAATTTTATGATGGTTTTAGGCATTTTTTATCTATATTTACAAATTTAGGTGGAATTGTAGTTGTATCACTTAGTTTATAATATTGGAAAATATATATAACACTTGTGTGAAATTGCATTATTATTTTTATGATTTATTCATTATTTAAAATTTTTGGATGTATTTGAGAAATGATAAGACTTTTAGATGATAAATGTTTTGAGTAAAATTTTTTGAATATGGAGATAACTATGTGATATGATAGAGATAATAATGAGAAGTAAAGAAAAAAGTTAAAATAGATAGGTTAGTTTTATGGGTAGTTGCGTAGAAATAAATTGAAAGGTAGAATAGTTGTATAAGAAAATGTTAATTAAAAAATATAATACTTGTGAAGAATGAAAAAATTTAGATTGAAAAGTTTTGTTTGAAAAGTTCTTGTATTTAACAAACATGCCCTTTAAGAACAATTACAATGAAAATAATGCTTCCAAATAATGATGATGCTAGAGAGTTGAGTTTATGCAAATATAAATAGTAAAATAATAAGAAGAATGTTGGTCCAATCTCTCTCTCTCTCTCTCCATATATATATTAAAGAGATCAAGGGGAGGCAATTTAAGTTCATATATGGTCTTCACATATCAATCAAAAGATGTAAGAACGGGAAACCGATGGTATGCTCCTAGGTGCAAAACAACATATAATAACATATAAGACACTACAACAAAAGTTACCCATAGCAACAGAGACAAATGTTGCAATTGTGATTTTTTTTCATTTCTAATAAGTATTAGTAATTGAAAATCATTGGTTGCATGATTGATATAAAAGTCTTGTCCTAAAATGTTAGCAACAACAACACCTAAACACTTGCTAATGATACATCAATGAAAATAAATTTTCTGGATGCAAATTATGATCATCAGCCGGTGAAGGTACTTTTGTTATAGTTGGTACCTTAATTGTAATAAAAATTTTGATTACAAATTGTGATATGAATTGATTACAAAAATTGAATTTTAATGACGGTTAAAAAATTAGCAACAAACAATTTCATTTCAATAGGTAATAAAGTCCATTGCAATTAGTTGTAATTGAAAAGAAAATTTATTACAATTGATAACAAAGCACGTTGCAATTGATAATAAAATCTATTGTGATTGCCTTTAATATAAAATCTTAAAGAATTGTAAAATAAACAAATTTTATTATAATTAATTACATAATTTATCATTAATTACAATATACAATAGAAAATAAAGATAAAATACTTTACAAAACAAATACATTATATACCAATAACTTGATAGGAAAGTTTAAGTGTCCTAATACTTAGAAGTCTTTCAACAAATATGCATATGTGTTTTTACAATTTCACTATATTTGCTCTAGACAAATTTGGTAGTTGCACGTCTATAGTTCCTGCTCAAACATAATAGAATTTTATAAGTAAATAGCCATATGAAATGATAAATTTTAAGTTTGTTGGTCAATTCTCCTTTTACCTCCAAATAAGCCTTTTCTTACTCTATTATTTTGACTAATGCTTTGTACAAAATGAGATTCATACAAAAAATTAGAAAAAAATTGCGTGAGTGTACGTAGAAGTTAGAAAAAAGCAAAAGAGATCCAGAAATCCAATTGTACAAATTGAACAACAACAACACATGAAGTAGACCTGAGATTTGTTGCAAAAGTAATTCTCACAAGTCTATTAGGAAGCAATGGGGTTAGCAGTCTACGCCAGTGCAGCTGGAAGTGTAAGACTCTCGGTTAGAAGCCCTCATGGAGCTTCAAGTAATCATGGATAAGCATTGAGTGATACAAAATTCACTTGACTATGGAAATGCAAGTACAGAAACAAATCCCCCAATGTTAAACATGTGCCACCGCTAAAACAACAGTGGGTGCCATTAGATTCTTTTAGAAATCCTTAGTTAATTTGCCAACCTTCTAGCTGCAAACTGCGACTTTGTATGGTTCATCTTCAAAACCAAACCTCATGTATTCAGTTCTGGGATCCTAGTTACTCGATATTATTCAACATAACTTCATGGAAGTTGAGACTATATCTTGATCATGTGTAACTGGAGAAACCCAGTAGCTAACAGAACTAAATATATGCATACACGTATGAACGGAAGCTCAATGTTGTTGCAAAGTCCAAACCAATGGCACGTCTTACACATTCAATTCTAGGTGCTTGGTCACATGGATGTTCATCAACATTGATTCAAATATGAAAATTAAGAAAAATCAAACAAAATGGTATTCTAGAACATTCACTACTAGTAGAATATGGATGGAAAAGTTCATGGCTAATGATTTGTGTTCAGAAAAAATAAATAAATCAAGCAGGTAGAAAATCTTACAGCTAACAAAGGGGAAAACATCAAGATATTGCAATGAGGCACTGAATGGATGATATCAAGATGCGACCAGACCAAAGCTAGCTTAATACTTTGGTTGCTTATGCTGGTTCTTGTTTATATACTAGTGTTTGCAGACATAAATGAACATTCTAAGGAGGTAAATTTAAGGCAAATTTGTTGCCACCATACTCATTCCATACAAATGAGAAAAGTAGCAACCAACTGGTTCTGCTCTAAATGCGAGATCATGGAAACAGCAACCTTGCTTCTATTATAAAGACTAGGACATAAAACAACAGCCCACTCAAAAGAGATTGATAGTTTTTCTGTTTAAAGCTTCACCATCAGAACCGTAGCATTCCATGTGAGAATATCTAAGACAGCTAAATCCATTCAGATGGAAACCTTGAAAAGCTAACAGAAAATTTCAGTGAGCGCATAAATACAATCACACCAAGTGCATCTAATCATCCAATGGTGCCTTCTTCAATGTCATCTTATGATTCACAATCGTGCATTAATCTTCTTATTGAAGCCTCATCCTTCTTAAAAGCTAACCTGATTTTAAAATCCAAAGATAACACAATCTTGTGCATTAATTCAATCCAAAGTGACACAGAAATAGGTTAAGCAATCATCACAAGGAGAAAAACCAACATCCACCATGGGATATTTTGGTCATCCTCAAAATTTTCACCCATCCCATTTTTTGTAGTGAAAACCCTGCCAAGATTGTAAGATAAAACAAAAAATTTACCGCGCATAGAGATGTAACATGCATTATCACCACTGATAGAAATGGTCGTTATTTGAATTTGTTATGGAATATAAGAGCAAGCAACTCTGGTTTTTCTCTAGGACCTCTAAATTTGAGCAAAGGATATGTGAGGATATGGCTCTGATTCCATGGAGAAAGAAAGAGGGAAACAACAGAAGGAGAACATGTAGGAGTGTGAGAGGGAGAAGGAGAAGAAAAATAAGAGGGAAGGAGAAGGAGAATAGAGAAAGGTGAGATGGAGGGAGGCTAGTTGGAAGGGAGGGAGGGCAAAGAGGAAGAGAATAGGGAGGGAGAGGGAGATGGTTGTAACGACCCGACCGCCACGCCTCCCAAGACCTGTGATCGCTATATAAAAATTGCCAAGGCCAGTCAAGTTGAGCGGAAAATGATATATCAATAATTACATCTCTTTGATAATTATAAAAATTTACATCAAATGCCTCAATATACATCAAAATTATTTCCTAATTTGACTCAATTTTATCATAAATTTAAAAATGCCAAAAATAAAAATATCTATCTTCAATGACCACTCAATTTTAAATAAATATTTAACTCATTTTCCATGAACTTGTTGAAACTTGTAATATCTTACATCTTTTGCTTTTCTTGTTAACTAAAAAACAGAAATTTTTTGAAATGAGTCCAGGAAAACTCAGTAAGGTGAAAAGCAGCAAAACTCAAATAGCAAACCAAACAAACATCATTTTCATAAAATAATTCAAACATCAAATATCTCAAAAATTCACATAATCACTCAAACTATGCTCATGCAAGCACCTATGCTCCAAATGCTTATGAAATGCAAATGTTCATTCTCGACATCACATCCATGTTATCTGGCGCACTATAGTATATACTGTTGGCCCCGAGTTAATGGCAAAACCCAAGAGGGGAGGAGTGAATTGGGTTTTTCAAAAAAAATTCTTTGGTAACTTAAAAACTTGAAAGTTTAATCCCCTTAATTGAAGAAACGAAATGGAAAGCAATATAATGTAGAGAGCATAAATATAAATCAAGCAGACAAGATTTTTATAGTGG
>JAXCLR010000105.1:43515301-43527833 GCA_035584095.1 Annona squamosa
TTAATTTTAAAAAATGCTTTGAGCCATGTGCTGCCCACCCTAGGCCTGCTCCAGCAACCCTATTGCAGCCCTATTTTCTACCTATTTTTTATTTTTAAAATTAATTAAATTAAGCTAAATTAATCCCAACCGTTGATTAATGATAAGATTAATTTGTGGCTATTGGATTTGGCCCCAAAAGTCAACAGCCCCTGCAACTCCCTACATTGCAGCTGCATTTGCATTTAATTTTTTAATTTTTATTTATTTATTTATTAAAAAGTCAAAAGTAGCTTTAATTAAAAGTTAAGCTACTTTTTTTTATCTCTATTTGACGCTTCATCTTGACCTTTGATTTCTAATTTTCATCACATCTTAACCCATTCATCATGTCCATCATGAATTTTTAACTATCCATAAAAAATTTTATCAAATTCCGACGCCTGGATTGCAATTTATGAATTTTTTCTATTTTTCCACAAAAATCCAAACTTGGATTAAAATATCCAAAAGAATTGCTATTTTCTCTTGTAGTGATTAAATTTCTATTTTTTCTTTTTGTGATTAAGTTAATCCAAGTGATTAACTCTTAATCACGGGTCTTAGTCCTTGGTTACTATTTACATGCACTATTCACGTGTACTATTCACGTGCACTATTCACGGAGTTAAATTCCTAATTGCATTATTTTAATCTTCAATACACATATCCATCAATATAATTCATGATTTTTTTTAATTCATAAAATAATTTCAAAATTATAAATATCGAAATGACGCGTATACGGTCGGGGTTTTACAGAAGTCGATGCTGGAGTCGACTTCGTTTACGACTTGGCTTCCCAAGTCGCAAGTGGAGTCGACTTGACCTGCGACTTCACCTGCTTTCCTCCCTATTTCAACTCTGGAGTGATTTAGCTCCTTGAAGTCGATGTTGGAGTTGACTTGGGGATCAACTTGGCCTTCCATACTCTATTTTCTTCAAATGTATATCTCTTAAACACTTCCACAAATATGTTAGTAGCCAAGACTTATTCAAATTGATTTGTTAATCATCAAAACATAGATTTAGCTTATTTTCCACATATTTCCAACAAAGGTGAATTATCAATCCATTCGTGGGCGAGCGACATTCCTTACTGTCTTGAAAATTCGTTTAAGGTATCGACGCTCACTACGGGGATATTGAAAAAATAAAAAATGGCATGAGCAAGAATGTGAATAGAGAAAAGAATATGAATTACCTACCTTGCTCAACAGCAATGAAGATTAATGGGTAGGTAGACTTGAAATGCTGTGAGAGGGATTAGAGCAAGAGAGAATAGAAATGGGCATTGAAAAATCAGAAATCTCTATTGGAAAAATGCTCGCAAGACTCCATTCTCTCCTCTCTCGGCCTTGTTGCGTGTAAGACATTATTCCTATGATTTCGAAAATCTGCTCTCTGCTTGCCCGCGAAAAGCATCCACTCTCCTTCTACTCGCACTACTATTTCACGGCTAGGATTCGACCCACCCTTTCGAATGACTGAATGCAGCAGTCCTGTTGAAGTAAAATCGTAGGACGGGGCGTACAAAAGCTGGCCTCTTTATATATCAATCCAAGTACATAAAATAGATACTTAATAAATTTACCCTCATGAGTGTCGTATCAGCTTAAGAGGATCTGATAAACAAAGTATTGATTTCAAGGGAAGTCAATTGGTAGTACCCTACCTTATATAAGTTTTTCAAGCTAGAAAACTTCTTTGAAAGGATTGGCAAAAATGTCTTATTTCAGTTCTAGCAATAGTAGAAAAAAAGGTTAAGTTGGAAGACATTCCAGCCGTTCATGAATTTATGGATGTGTTTCCAAAAGAGTTGTTAGGAATGCCCCCAGAAAGAGAAATTGATTTCATCATAGAATTGCTGCTCGATACTACTCTAATTTCAAAAGCTCCTTATCGAATGGCTCCTGTAGAGTTGAAAGAATAAAAAATACAGTTGTAAAAACTTCTTGATTTAGGGTTTATTCGACCTACTAAGTCACCTTGAGGAGCACCTGTGCTTTTTGTAAAGAAAAAAAGATGGCATTATGAGACTGTGCATCAATTACAGAGAGTTGAATAAGGTAGCAATCAAGAACAAATATCCACTTCCCCGAGTTGATGATCCCTTTGAACAACTGCAAGGTGCATCGGTCTTTTCCAAAATAGATCTACAGTCAGAATATCATTGGTTGAATGTTCGGGACGAAGATATACTTAAGACAATTTTTAGAACTCGATATGGTCATTATGAATTTTTAGTGATGCCATTCGGAATACCTAATGCCCCAGCCGCATTTATGGACCTTATGAATAGGGTATTTCGACAATTCTTAAATAAGTGTGTTGTAGTATTTATTAATGATATTCTAGTGTATTCTAAATGAGAGGCAGAACATGTTAACCATCTAAGAGAAGTACTACAGAACCTAAGAGAACATAAGTTGTATCCCAAAATCAAGAAATGTGAGTTTTGGATGGATAGTGTGACCTTCTTAGGTCATGTGGTTAGCAATGATGGTGTATCAATAGACTCAAAGAAGATAAAATCTATAACCAATTGGGGTAAACCGACTACTGTAACTGAGGTTAGAAGTTTTCTGGGTATGGCAGGGTATTATCAAAAATTCATAGAAAATTTCTCAAGCATAGAAATACCACTTACCAGGATAACCCACAAGAATACTAAATTTATCTGGTCAAATGCTTGTGAGAAAAGTTTCAGAGAATTGAAGAGTCGCTTAACTTCAGAGCCGATTTTAGCCTTGTTAGTCATTGGCGAAAATTATATGGTGTACAGTAATGCATCTAGGAAAGGCCTTGGTTGTGTACTCATGTAGCAAGGTAGGGTAATTGTCTATGCATCTAGACAGTTAAGACCCTATGAACAAAATTACCCTACCCATGACTTGAAATTAGTCGCAGTGGTGTTTGCTTCAAAAATATGGCGACACTGCTTGTATGGTGAGAAAACAGAAATCTTTACAGAACATAAGAGCCTGAAGTACATTTTTTCTCAAAAAGAGTTGAACCTTCGACAGAGAAGATTGTTGAAATTACTAAAAGACCATGACATTAGTATTCAATATCACCCCGGTAAAGCAAATGTGGTAACTTTTATCTTCCGGAGAAGGTTAGTTGTGCTCAGAGATGACAAGCTATGACGAGAAATTTCAGAGGAAGTCCATCAATCTAAATTTTTTGTGCACCTTGGTAGTACCAAGATATTCAAAGATTTGAGACAAAATTTCTAGTGGAAAAGGCTGCGTGTCGAGTGTGCCAAATTTGTGTCTCAATGCTTAGTATGTGAGCAAGTCAAAGTTGAATGAAAAAGATAAGCTGGATTGTTGCAACCTTTAGAAATACCAGAGTGGAAATGGGAGCATATTACCATGGACTTTATGACTGCTCTCCTTAGGATGCAATCTCGTTGTGATGCTATATGGGTAGTGGTAGATAGACTTACTAAATTTGCTCACTTCTTGCCTTGTCTCATGACCTGTAGAATGAATCAAATGACAGACCTGTACCTGCGGGAGATTATTCGTTTACATGGTGTCCCTGTTTCCATTGTGTAAGACAGAGATCGACGATTTATTTTTTATTTCTGGAAAAATTACAAAATGTATGGGAACAGAGTTGTGGTTGAGTACTGCTTATCACCAGCAAATGGATGGTCAGTCTGAAAGAATTATTCAAATTTCAGAAGATTTATTGAGAGTTTGTGCTTTAGATTTTCCTAGTTTGTGGGATGAGCATTTGTCTTTGGTTGAATTTGCCTATAACAATAGTGATTAGGCTAGTATTGATATGGCTCCGTTTGAAGCTCTGTATGGAAAAAGGTGTCGAACGCCTGTCTATTGGGAAGAAATTGGTACGCGATAACTTTTAGCTCCAGCCTTGGTTCAGCAAGCTGCTAATGTAGTTCAAATTATTAGATGATAGTTAGAAGCAGCGCAAGATTGCCGCAAAAATTATGTTGATGGTAGATGAAGAGTCCTACAATTTACAGTAGGCGAGTTAGTCTTCTTAAAAGTCTCTCCCACCAAAGGTGTGACTCGTTTCGGAGTGAAAGGCAAATTATCTCCTTGATATATCGGACCTTTTAAGATATTGGAAATTATAGGTGGTGTTGCCTATCGGCTAGCATTGCCTCTTTCGCTAGCAAGTGTTCATAATGTATTCTATATCTCACAGTTAAGAAAGTATGTAGCCGATTTGACATATATTTTGTCAACCGAACAATATGAGATTGTGGAAGATTTAACTCATTCGGAATGTCCTATTCGAATCTTGGATAGTCGTGAGAACCAATTAAAGAGGAGGATAATTCGGCATGTTCTAGTGTAATAGAGCAACCACGGTGAGCGGAAAGCAACGTGAGGGCTAGAGAACGATATTCATAGAATTTACCCTGAATTGTTTTAAAATATATCATGACTATTGCAAGTTTCGAGGATGAAACTTTATAAGGTGGGGAGAATGTAAAATATTTAAAAATAATTAATTTTGCACTTTTGCCTCCCCAGGCATGTGGGCCCCATCAGATAAGATAAGATAAGATAAGAACTCTCCTAGATATGGCGGCTAAGATAGAATTTAATTTTGAAACAAATTTTATCTCTATCTCTCCACAAGATAAGATAGAATAAGATAAAAATTATCCTAGATAAGATTTTTTAAGATAAAATCTAATTTTAAAATAAATTTTATCTTATTACTATCTTCCTATCCCTTAAAAGTTACAAGATTTCTACAAATTGGGATAGAGACTTGATAGATGGGGGTATTCGTAAGAAAGATTGAGAGAATTTTAGAGGAAGCGACTTACGTGAGGAGAGAGCTTTTACAAGGCAAGTGGAATTTTATGTGAAAATTGATTTTAGTTCAATGTTATAATTATTTTTATATAATTGTTATGTATAAAGCATATTATAATTTTTATGGTATGATTGACATATTTAAATTTTATAATCTTAAGTTTTTAAAATGTAAAATTATGCAAATAAATATGCTCGAACTTCATGCCTAAAATATATGTATTGAGATTGTTGTATTTTATTATGCATTTTATTTTATAAATGCATTGATGTAAATTTAATATACAATATATATATATATATTTGAATATTGAAATTATATATATGGGTTAGTTACAACATATATAAGAATATATGTGCAATCTAAGTCAAATCAATTTCGTTCATAAGAACGAAATTGCGGCTGAAAAAGAAATTGAATTAGAAAGGGAATTCTGTGAAGAGAACAATGTAGTATTTGCAGCGACTTTTTTTGTTGTTTTTCATGAGAAAGAGTTGTACCATAATGGAAATTCTACCGGGAGTGAATATGGTATTTGCATCGACTTTTTTTGTTGCTTTTGATTTTTTAATTCATTTTATATATTTTTGATTCTTCTAATATCTAGGTATTTTTAGAAATTGATGTGTAACTCATTGCAGCAATAAGTGCTAAGTAAGAAAGGTCCTAGTGGGGGCCACCTGCAGTAAAGGCTATGATGATATGGCTTAATATGGGCCGTTTATTTCATTTTATTATGATTTAATCATTTGAACTCTGATTTGAATGATCAAATAGTCCATTTCTATATTTTTGATGCTGCTGGACTCAATGGAAGAGTTTATTTTGCATTTGAGGCCTAATTTTTGAGATATTAAATTAAATGATTATTTTTATCATTTAATTAAATTCTAATTGGGACATTATCCAATTTCAAATAATTTTCTACTTGCTAGTTATGTTGGGACTAGCCCATTATTTTTACAGGTGTACCAAATCAAGTGGGACACTAGAATTTTGGATTTACGTGAAGATTTTCAAAGATATTTAATTTTATTTATTTATTTCAAAGGCATGTATTGAGAATGAGACTTGTAAAATTTCTTTTATTTGTGCTTTGATGTAATAATGAAAACATGACTAGTGGAAGTCGAATTTTAAAATTTTTATGAAATTATAATAATTAATTTTATCATAAATGTGTGATTGATCTTGGGAAATTATATTAAATACATGATCCGAGATCACTTTTCTGGACTAGTATTTTATATCATCTTTCACCCTTCTAAGGTCCACCAAACATGCTTGGTTTAACATATAATAAACATGAAAACATTTCACAAAATGCACGCATATCATAAGCTCAAAACAGCAACATGAAGTGGAATTTAACAAAAATTTCAGCTTGTGCACTTAGTGTAAGCAATCCTAAAACCATACATAACTTCCTAAATGATTGAATTGAATATCCTCATTCATTTAGCATTCAATAACCCTATTAAGGACTTCATAAATCATCATTTAAGGTTCATAAGGGATCAAATTTATGACCCATGAATTAAGCTAGAAAACATAGAAATTATCATACCAAACTTGGATTAATACCTACTTGAATTTGTGTGGTTTTGATCCCACCTTTCCTAGCTTTGTTCCTTCTCTTCCTTCCGTTCTTTTCCTCTACTTTTTTTCCCTTTTTCATTCCATTATCCCCTGCTTGGGATGTTGCTTTACTACTAGTTTTTCGTTTTTTTTTTTTTTTGAATCTATCCACTAAGAGGAACATGCAAACACCCTTTCTTGCACCTTATATAATGGGGTTGTTTATACCCATTTTTCACCTCATTTTGAGGTTTCTTTAAATTCTCATTTATCCTTTAAAGGTGCTGGCATGTTTATCCTGTAATTTCTAATTTTTATGGAATTTTTAAACAAAAAAATCTGCTCGAATCCACCCCTTGATCACATCCAAGTTGTCCATCAGTTTTGTCATTTTGTAAGCTTAAAAAAAGCTGCCTAAACCATGCATTGAACGTCCTTACCATACAGCCCCTTTTCATGGCATTTTTTTATTTTAAAAAATTATAAATTTTTCTCAAAAATCCCATCTCATGACACCTCAAATGATCCATTTAATACCTTGACTTTTCATTTTAATGAAAAGTTAGTTTTTGAAAGCAAAGTCAAAGGGTTTCATCCTCAATTGAATTAGAAATTTTCATGAGATTTATCTTAATCAAATCTATTCATATGATAGGCCATCTCATTTTAGCCATTCATGAAAAATTTCATCTCAAAATGACCTTTTTAGTGTAAGTTATGGTCATTCGAAAATGTTTCTTGGATTTGGATGAAATTAATTCATTATCACCCTCATTAAATCACAATTAACATAATACATTCTATTCATGAGGTAGAGCACGTCAACATGTGCTTACTTTTCAAATTTCACATCAATCCGCTTTATGGGCGTCAAGTTATGAATTTTCTAAGCATAGTCACATTAATCTCATAATTATCATCATAATTATATCATCAATTAAATCATAATATATGAAATAACTAATCATGTCTCATCATCATTCTCTATACCTCATTTGGTCTGTTTGAACACATAATGTCACATTGAGCTATGTTGATTAATTTAATTACTTTACTTAAGCAATGGCTTTAATCTCAATCATTCGATCGAATTATACAATTAACAATGTTTAATTACCTAAATTACATATATGGGTCTCAATTGGTCTGGGTATCACATAGTTGCTCTCCCATATAGTATTTAAGCCTTTGGTCATTCACCACAAAACTGTTGTTTGACTTCTCATTAAACACTTTCACTGCCCTTTTTTCATATGCCTTGAGCATAATAAATGGTCCTGACCACTGAGACTTAAGTTTGCTTGGAAATGACCTTAGCCTAGAATTATATAGCAATACTTTCTATCCGGTTCAAATTTTTGGATCATAATCTTCTTGTCATGCCATTTTTTCACTCTTTTCTTATACATCTAGGCATTTTCATACACTTGAAGGTGAAATTCATCGAGTACTTTCAATTGAGGTAGCCGCTTCTCACAAATCTGTTAGAAATTCAAATTTAATTTCTTGATAGCCTAGTAAGCATAATAGCTCAACTCCAATGGGATGTGACAAGTCTTTCCATACACCAACTTATATGGAGACAACCCAATTGGTGTCTTGAAGGTAGTGTGGTAAGTCCATAGTGTGTCATCGAGCTTAATGGACCAATCTTTCCTAGAAAGGCTGTTTTCCTAAGATTTGCTTCAATTCTCTGTTAGCTAAATCAACTAGGCCATTAGCCTGTAGATGATATGCAGTTATGACTTTGTGGTGAACTTCATATTTTCCAAGCACTATAGAGAATAATTTGTTGTAGAAATGAGTCTCTTTATCACTTACGATTGTTTGGAGTGTATCAAAATGAGTGAAAATACTTTTCTTTAGAAACTTGGTTACCACCCTCACATCATTAGTGGGAAAGGCAGCCACTTCCACCTACTCAGAGACATAATCAACAGCTACTAAGATATATAATTGCAAAATGATGAGATAAGCAGACCCAAAAAATCAATACCCCATACATCAAATAATTCTACTTTCAATATGCTTGTTTGGGGCATTTCTTAGAGCTTAGAAATGTTACCTGACCGCTAGCAATTAGCACAACTTTTTGTAAAGTAGTATGCATCCTTGAAAAGGGTAGTCCAGCAAAAACCGAATTACAAAACCTTTACAGCAATAGGATCACCTTGATAATGCCACTCACAAGGCGAAGAATGCAATTGCCGCAGAATTTCCCTAACTTCATCCTCCGGAATGCACTTTTTAATTATCCTGTCAGGGGCATTGCTTAAACAAAAATGCTCATCCTAATAATAAATTTTCACATCATGAAGGAATTTCTTCTTTTGTTGTGCGGTAAGGGCTAGAGGGAGCATTTCACTTACTAGATAATTAACCATATTTGCATACCATGGAACTACTTGATGATTGATATAGAATAATTGCTTGTCTGGGAACACCTCATTGATTTGTTTTGCATGAGATTCCTCTTTAACCTTCTCGAGCCAAAATAAGTGATCAGCCACTTGATTTTCTATAACTTTTCGATCTTTTATCTCCAAATCGAATTCTTACAATAACAACACCCATCGAATCAAGGTGGCTTGGCATCTTTCTTTTCAATCAGATACTTAACAGCAAAATGGTCAATATATACAACGACTTCTATCCCAACTAAATAAGCTCTGAATTTATCAAAGGCAAATACCACTGCTAGTAGCTCTTTCTCAGTAGTGGTGTAATTCAATTGCACCTCATTCAGGGTCTTACTTGTATAATAAATTAAATGAAAAATCTTATTTTTCCTTTTCCCCCAATATCGTACCAATGGCATAGCCCTAACATCACACATAAGCTCAAAGGGAAGACTCTAATCAAGAGTAATAATAATTTGTGGCGAGATAAGTCTTCTCTTCAACTCTTGAAATGCTTGCAAACATGCATTGTCAAAATTAAAGAGTGCATCTTTCTCTAATAAGTTACAAAGTAGCTTGACAATTTTAGAAAAATACTTTATCAAATGCTAATAAAATCCAACGTGGCCTAGAAAACCATGAATGTCTCTAACTGAAGTGGGGGAAGTTTATCTATTGTTTCAATCTTAGCCTTGTCGACTTCAATGCCCTATCTAGAAATCTAGTGCCCGAGTTCTATACCCTCTTGCACCATGAAATGACATTTTTTCTAGTTTAAAACCAGGTTAATGTCCTCGCAATGTTGCAGCGCCTTAGATAGATTGGCAAGACATTCATCATAGGAATTCCCAACCACAAAGAAGTTATCCATAAATTGTGGCGCCCCCAACCCGAGCGTCACATCCTATGCCTTATCTCGAGATCGGTATTGACTGATAAACGTGATCAGGATTGTTGCCTTGTCACACGACGGGTTTTTAACGGACATTTATCCGATTTTAATATATTTTCATAGAAATTTATTTCCTCTTAATTATATCTCAAGTGGTAACCATGTCACTTCCATCCATTCAACACACAAAGATGCCGATAAATCAGAAATATTTCAACACTTTTCTAAATCAGATGTCACTGCATGTTATAATCAAAGTCTTCCATATAAAACAACAACTTAGTTACATTCATTCAATATAAGTTCTTTTATGTCATCAGAACTACAAGAGTTCTTCTCTTGCTTAAATAGTATTCTATTTGCCCCTTTACCAAGCTTCGTCATTCACCTGTCTATGGGTTTGGAAAACAAAAACATGAATTAAACACTCAATAAGCAAGCATTATTTACATATATTTTCAGGCAAATTATTTTACAAAATTCCAAATTTTCTAAAAGCATTTCCCTCCATTTAGTAGAGACACTTATCAAGTGATCAGCTACCTGCGGAGCAGAAATCTTTTTACTTTTAATCATTATGGAAAACAACTTTATAACCCCTCGAGGATATATAATGACAATGCAATGCGTGCATTATGTTTCCTTAGGATGAAGGCTATCTAGGCGACCACCCGTCTTCATCTCATTCCACACAAGGAGACGTCGTCGGCCTTTGGCCTATTTTAGTGACTCGGTAACACCAAAGGGGGACATTCGGTCCACTTATTCCTTTGAGGTGAACCTTATACATTGTGCACTTGTATTCTTCATGGCATGCTAGCGTAATTCTTTACACATGTTTCTATACAACAGAAGTTTTTCTAAGTTTATAAAACAATTGTGTAAATCAATGTAAATAACTAGTGAACTAAGGAATGGTCATCCTTAAAAATTTAGAAATAAATATCAAATAACATTTATTGAATCAAGAAAATCAAGTAAAACATCATTTACAAATATTTCAAAGAAAATTCAAACAGAATCCATTTAGAAAATTTTGCTTGTTTACCTTGTTCCTGAGAGCTTCTCGGGTCAACTTTTTCCTTTCTTTTGCCTATAAAAAAATAACATAATTTCCATATAAATTCTGTTTGCTTGCATTTATTTAGTTTTCCAACCCATTTTTCTAATTATTCATAACCCGTTAAATCTTCGAGTCGGGTATGCCTCTTTTGAGCTTTTACGTATCTTAGCTATGAATCATGTTTCATATTTATTTTTCATATATTAATCTCAAAATTTTAAGATTATAAATTCAGAAATGCTTTTCATGTTTTTCCATGGCATTTTATCCTGCTTTTACATTTCCATATTTTACATATTGCATTGCTCATCGTATCATGTCTTTTGCTTCATGTATACGCGTCTAACCGCGTCTAATTTATACTTTTCTTAAAGTTTTTTAAATAAATAACTTAACCACAATTTCAGCAAGTTAATTTTATTCATTTAACACCAAATTAATGCATTTTCATGAATTTTTAATTTACCATTTTCGAATTTACAAAAACAGCCACTTGAACATCAATTTTTCACACTTAACACATCTCTTTTGATCTTCCAACATAAACATATTTTTGTCTCCATAATTCCAGAAAATTTTCCAAGATTTTTTACCCTAAATTCAATGTATTTTCACATATTTAAGATCCATATAAAATTAGTTGCAAAACAACAACATTTCCTTCATGTATAGGGTACCCGTTTACACATTTGGACGTCAACTTGTTGCATCTGTTAAAATCCGAATTTAGGCAGTTTATATGATGCCCTTAATCAAATCCAAAGTGTCTTATATTTAGGGTATTTTACCCTATATTTTATCCACAATTTATTTAAATCATTTTCTTTATCATTTCCATCTTTTAGAAGTGAATTTTGGGTCTTAAATGTTACCACAACTCATTTGTCTTCTAAATTTCACAACATATGCTAAATTTCAGATATAATCATCACTAAATCATGATTTATCATGTGAATACATTCACAAATTTAAACAGCAACTTAAACACAAAAATTCAGCATGATTAAGCTAGTATATACAAGCTTAAACAACACAAAATTCGCTCTCTACATACTCTTAACTCTTAGCTATATCACTTGCTATAAAATTCCATTAAATTCCCGAATGAAAACCTCATAATTAAACATCTAAATTACAGCAACAAATCATGTTCATAGTTCATAATTTAATTTGGAAAAACTAAACTGAAATCACTTAAACTAAAACCGAGTACTTAATTGTGTTGTTTATAACTTCACCTCTCCTTCTCAAGCAATTTCTTCACCTTGCTTCTTCCTTTTCTTCCTTCTTTTCTTCACTTGATTTTAAAGTGTGAAAAAAATGAAAAAGGGGTTGTGAGTTGCTGGTTTGGATGGGAGCTCAAAATTTCAGATTTTTTTCTAAGTATTGCTCCTCTCTTTTGGACGTCTCCCATGCTTTATGCATCATGCTGGAAATTTTCAACTAGTGGGCCCCACATTCCACATCAGCAAATGCCAAATTCAATGCATTCCTATCCCCTTGTTGACTTGGCAACTGTGGGCCATCAAAAATATTTTTATCTTATTTATAAATTCATTATCTATCTAAAGCATTTAATTACCACAAATTTGTCCATCTGTTGCATGTCCATCATCAGCCACTTTTTTCATTTTTTTTCAACGATTTTTCCATCAATTAAATGCATACTTACATACCCTATTACCTAGGCTAAATATCTATGCATTTTCCAATTTTTAAAAAATATAAAAATCACTTTTTATAGCCATAAAATCGGATACAATGTTGCTGTCCACT
>JAXCLR010000105.1:43541408-43558970 GCA_035584095.1 Annona squamosa
AATTCCATAATTCATAAATAATCATCAAATACATGTTCAATGCATACATATGGCTTACTTGGGTTAGGGTTTCACAACCTGTGACTTAGGTGAGCTTCGACTACAGACTTTGAAAATGTTAGAGTTAAGTCACACATGAAGTCGACTCTGTCATATGACTTAGGTGAAGTCGCATCTCAAGTCAACCTCAGCATGCAACTTGGGTGAGTTTGTACTCTAAGTCGACTCAAGCATGCGACTTAAGTACAAAGCAACTTCATATTGCTTCTAAGACTCCTTATTAGAAGGTGGAAATCAAAATCGAGAAGCAAATGACAATCATGAGTCAAGGCCATTGAAAAATTTTCTTTTAGACCAAGGTATTCAATAACCTAAGCATCATGATACATATCTGAGGATATAAAACCAAATAAGGATCCAAGCATTCGAAAAGAGAAGAAAGGAAGGTCATGCACAACATGTAGATCACAAGCAAAGTGTTGAAGGTCTAAACAATACATATGGCTGGTGAAGTCGCATCCGAAGTTGACTACACCTGCGACTTGGGTCAAGTATAGATCAAGTCGACCTGAGCATGGAACTTGAGTTGGAAGCTGAAAGCCGAAGTGTCATCCGAAGTTGAATCCAGTCTGCGACTTGGGTGAAGTCACACCCGAAGTTAATTCCACCCTGCGACATGAATGAAGTCGCATCCCAAGTCAACTCCAAGTGTGACTTGGCTGGCAACGGTCTGAAAAATTTCAACATTAGTGCATGAAATACGTGCCACCTACCACCAAACATTCGAATTTACTACCCATTATTTAAGGAGCATCAAGTGAACAAGAAAAGGGTTGAAAAACATTGGATGAGTTCACCTTCCACTCTCTCGAGCAATTAAGTAATCTACAAGAAGTTTAAAGAAGAATATTGCATTCAAACTGTTAAAAGCTGAACTGTTTCATCCACAACTGCTTTTACAAGGTCTTCTACGCACTCAAATCTGCCTACACATTTGTAATGCATAGATCTCTTGTTTATTCATTGATTATTTATTTTTTCCACTTGGTATAGTATTGAGACTGAAACTAAGTAAATGCAAAATAGTGTGTGATTGAAGTGGAACTTGTCACCTACTTATGCTGAGATTGTATATGCCCCCTAGAGCTAGAATCTAAAAGAGAGTGGGTGCTCTAAACTATATTGATTATGCAATAGTGGAACCCAAGACACAATGGGTGTATGCTTGGAAGGGTGGAGTAAGGAAAGTTGCCTGAACCACTGTATATTGTCATCTACTTGTTTGGTTTGATTATTTTCATTTTATATCTTAATGGCAACCTCTCTTTCTAACTCATTGGATATTTCATCAAGGGGATTAAATTTATATCGGGCTAAGTTTCTAATTACGCAAAAAAAATTTAAGAACTCAATTCACTCATTTCCTCTTGGGTTTTGCCATAAACTCAAGACCAACAAGTGGTATCAAAGTAGGTCTTTGAGTTTATACCAAAGAGATCTTATTAATGACATCTCAATCATATTTCTCTCCTATATTTGTTGAGGGTCAATCATTCACAAAGCTACCACTATTTAATGGAAGTAACTTCAGTCACTAGAAATTGAGAATGAAACAACTCATTATGCCTATTAATATAGATTTTTGGATTGCTATCCAAGATGGAGTTACTCTATCAATTGGTGAAAGAGCCTCTGCATGGTCTGAAGAGGAGGAAAAACCGTAAAAAGCAATACCAAAGTCATGAACTCCCTCTTCTGTGCTCTTACAATTACTGAATATGATAGGGTATCCTCATGTCAAATAGCCAAAGAAATATGAGACACACTAACATCAATTTATGAGGTAACTTCTCAAATCCAAGAGACAAGAAAAAATATTTTGATTGGAGAGTTAAAAAGTTTCAAAATGCTAAATAATGAAAATATATTTGAAATATTTGCTAGATTTTTCAAGATTACTGATGCATTAAAGGGTCTTGGAAAAGTCATATTTGAATCTGAATAATTCATGAAGATCTTAAGGGTTCTACCTGAGTGATGGACTCTAAAGATCACCGCTATTGAAAAGGCAAAGGACCTGATACTCTAAGACTAGAATATCTCATCAGTTCGCTCATGTCACATAAGCTGATAAAGAAAAGAAATGAGTAGCAGCACAAAGGAAAAATGGCAATTGCTTTGAGGGCTGCACTGAACTCAAATGAATCCACTTCATTCTCTCAAAATGATGATAAAGAGATTGCCCTACTCACCCAAAGGTTTGAAAATTTTGTAAGAAAGGGGAAAAATTTTAAAGGATTCAAGGAAAGAAATAGAAGGAAGAAAAAAAGGAGATAACCAAATGCTATAGATGAAGTGGAGTTCAGACATATGCAAGCTCAATGTCATACACTAAAGGAAAATAAGATAAAAGAATAGCAAGAGAAGAAAGATAGAAGTGAAAACAAAAAAATTTTAAAAACTAAAGGAAGGAGAATGTACATAAATGAAGAGATGTCCACAACAAGCAATTCGTCGAATGAAGACAATAAAGCAACAAACTGTATTAGAATATGCTGCATGGCAAGGATAGAGGAAGAACATAACATGGTCTGCCTCACTGCAACAGAAATCATAAATGGACAAACCACCTTAACAAACTATACAAGCAATGAAGAGGTAACTTACAAACTCAATCACTCAAATACCAAGTTCATTTACTCTTCTACATGTGATTGTCTCAAATGTGCTAAATTAGAGGAACTACAATAAGCATATGATTTATTATATGATCAAAAAAATAAACTAGGAAATAAATTCACAATAAAGAAAAGACGATGTGATTTTTTTATTATTGTGAATGGAAAGTTAGCTGAAAAGGTCAACCACCTAACAAATGAGAACAATACTTTAACTAACAAGGTGAAAAGACTAAAGAAAGAAAATGAGTCTTTAAATGAATCATTAGTAAAGTTCTCTAATCGAAGAGAAATTATGAAAATATTCTTGAACATGAGCACTCAGAACAACAAAAGATGACTTCGCTATTTCACATTTGAGAAAGGTAAATGCAGTAAATCAAATGTTTCAAAGCTTGTTAAAAATCAAACCAAGCTCACTTTTCCTAAACCAAGAATGAATCATGTCACTTGGACAAAAAGACCAATCTGGGAACCTCCTGTTACATGAATTCCCACTCCAAGACTTTCAAGGGCATTTAATTTCTGCGACAAGATGGGTTGCAAATTTTATCGATGTAAAATAAAGAAATTATATGATCTTGGTACTAAACTGGTTTGGGTAAAAAAAACATTGAATTTATGCCTTCCAAAGTAGAATAATGTAGACTCCAATAGCTCACTAACTCAAATGGACTCATACAATAGGTATCGAAGAGATAAACACTACATGATTTTGTTTTATAAGTATGTCTTAAAGCAAAGGCCAACAACGTAGGGTTTATGGATAGTAGCTGCTCAAGACATATGATGAGAGAAAGAGGATTATTCAACAAGATCAAATTGTATAGTGAAGGGACTGTTGCATTTGGAAACAATGAGAAAAGTATAATAAAAGGTAAAGAAAATGTTTATAGTATTTCAAATGCATGCATTGATAATGCACTATTTGTTGAGGGATTCAAATATAATTTAATGAGCATTAGTCAACTGTGTGACAAAGACTATAAAGTTGTGTTTGAATCCTTTATATGAAATGTTTTTTTTATAAAGATCATATATTCTTTAGCGACAAAAGACATGAAAATATATATTTAGTTTGTCGTGATGAACTTGATGGAAAATATCTCACAACTATTGAAAATTATCCATGGATATGACATAAAAGGTCTGGACACATAAATATGTCAAATATTAAGACTTTGTGGAAAAAGAGCCAAGTAGAAGGATTACCAAAGCTCAAATATGACAAAGATAAAATCTACAATGCATGTCAACTATCCAACCAGCCTAAGATGTCATTTTCCTCCAAAAAGAAAATTTCAACAACTAGGCGACTTGAACTATTACATATGGATCTGGATCGGCCATACGACATTTTGACTCTTGGAGGGAAAAAGTATATGTTTATCATAGCTGATAATTTTTCAAGATTTATATGGATAATACTTTTAGCTAGTAAAGATGAAACCTTTTCATATTTATTACTTTTTCAAATTTGGTGCAAAATGAAAAGGAAAATATAATTATATCCATTAGAAGTAAGCATGGTGGTGAATTTAAAAATAAATGGTTGATAGAATTCCACAATAAGAAAGGAATTCACCACACATTCTCTGCACTAAGGACTCCCTAACAAAATGGGGTAGTTGAAAGGAAAAATATAATAATACAGGAGATGGCTAGAACTATGTTAAATAGAAATAAACTATCCAAAAGATTTTGGGATGAAGCTGTAAGTATAGCATACCATATACTAAATCGAGTTAGCATAAAAGCAATCTTGAAAAAGACCCCATATGAATAATGGAAAGGTAGAAAACCAAATGTTTCATATTCAATTCTTTTAGATGTACTTGCTATATGCTGAATAATGGAAAAACAAACTTAGAAAAATTAGATACCAAAAGTGATAAAACAATATTTCTTTGATATTCATCAAGTAGCAAAACATATAGAGTTTTTAGCAAAAGAAATCAAGTAGTAGAAGAATCAATACATGTTGTATTTAATGAATTTCATCCTAATCCTAAAAAGGAGGATGAGCTAAGTGATACAGATAGCACAACAAAGAATCCTGAAAAGCAACAATTAGAACAACAAGGAGAATCAGAAGCAAAGTAAGAGTAATCCACGGATGAAAAGGTAAGCGAAGGTAATGATTCTTATAAACCTCCAATGGATTTAAAGTTCAAAAATTACCATCTAATTGAACTAGTTAATGGCAATGTATATGAAGGAGAAAGAACAAAAAGATTTAGGCACAATATTTATAGAGATTTTGCTTTTGTATCTAAAATAGAACCAAATTTAATTGACCAAACTCTAAATGATGAAAATTAGATTTTAGCAATGCAAGAAGAGCTAAATCAATTTCAAAGAAATCAAATATGACGTATAGTTCCTAGACCCCAAGGATTCCACTGTTATTGGTAACAAATGGGTTTTCAGGAATAAACTAGATGAAAGCGAACCTGTGATAAGAAATAAAGTCGTACTTGTAGCCAAAAAATAATCACAAGAAGAAGGAATTAATTTTGAGGAATCATATACTCCGATGGCTAGATAGGAAGCCATACGCATCCTACTAGTGTTTGCTTCTCACATGGACTTTAAATTATTTTAAATGGATGTGAAAAGTGCATTTTTGAATAGATATCTAAATGAGAAAGTATGTGTTGAACAACATCCCGATTTTGAAGAAAAATATCAGTCAAAATTTGTTTTTAAATTAACCAAATCATTGAATGGACTTAAACAAGCTCAAAGAACTTGATATGAAAAGTTAAGTAAATTTTTAATTGATCATGATTTTCAAAGAAGAACAGTTGATACAACATTGTTTATCAAATATAAGAGTAAAAATATATTAATTGTTCAAATTTATGTGGATGATATTATATTTGGTGCTACTAATAAAACTCTATATCAAAAATTTTCTGAGAATATGCAAAGTGAATTCAAAATAAGCATGATGGGCGAACTAAACTTCTTTCTTGGACTACAAATTAAGCACTAGCCAAAGGAATCTGCATAAATCAATCCAAATACATCCAAGAAATGCTCTAGAAGTTTGGAATGCAAAACAGCAAAAGGTCAAATATGCCGATGAGTTCAACCATCAAAATTGACAAGGATGAAAAAGATAAATTAGTTGAACAAAAGTTGTATAGAAACATGATAAAGTCTTTATTGTATTTGACTGCATCTAGACTAGATATTCTGTTTAGTGTCTGTATGTGTTCAAGATTTTAATTATGTCCCAAAGAATCACATATAATAGCTGTAAAAATAATTTTTAGGTATTTAATCAAACTACTAATCTAGGTCTATGGTATCCTAAGGGTTCAACATTTGATCTAATCAGCTACTCTGATTCGGATTTTACCGGTTATAAAGTAGATAGAAAAAGTACTAGTGAAATATGTCGATTTCTTAGAAACACGATGGTTTCATGGTTCTCGAGAAAACAAACTAGTGTTACTCTATCTACTGCGAAAGCCGAATATATTGCCACCAGGAGCTGTTGTGCCTAACTACTTTGGACGAAACAACAACTTAGAGATTATGAAATTAAATATAAAGATATACCAATTATATATGATAATATAAGTGTGATATGTTTAACTAAAAATCATGTACTGCATTTTAGAACTAAACATAGAGATGTAAGACATCATTTCATTAGTGAACATGTTGAAAACCATGATATTTGCTTAGAATATGTTAAAATTAAGGATCAAATTGCAGATATTTTTACCAAACTATTAGTAAAAGAATCATTTTACAAAATTAGGAATGATATGAGTGTAATCGATATTGATTAAATTTTACAATTAAATAGGGGGAGTAAGAAAATATAAAGTGTACTGAACCTAAGTCGTTGGAGCCAAGTCAACTCCACTCATCCAGCGTCAACTTCGCCGAAGTCGACTCCAAATGAGCAAAGTCAACTTCGGAGCATCGTTTCGGTTGCCCCACGCCTACAAGAGGCGGGGGCGCACCCACTCATCTCATCTTCCTCATTTCTCTCTTACTTTCTCTCCCATTCCCTCTCTCATTCTCATCTCCCATCCTCGAATTCCATTAAGAAAACTTTCCATACCCATTTGCACCATCAAGACTTAGTTTGTCCAAAAGCCATGGCACCTAAAGCTATTTCCAAACCCAACATGCTACTCGTTTCAAGACCATCCCTATCACGTACTGGAGAGGACGTGCCTCGCAAGCAACAGATGATGTCTAAGAGAGCACGAGAAGAAGCCACAACGTCCATAGGCTGACTGGTGTGGTTCCATGAAGGTAACCCATCCACTTCTACTCCTAGAGAAGAGGAGAATGTAGAATCCAATAATAGCTCTAAATCAGGTGGAAGAAGGAAAGGGACCCCCACTCAACAGGGCCAAGTTCTTAAAATGCCCATAGATTATTTCATAACTGAACGCTAGCACAACAGGTTATATAGGCATTTTTATAAGAGAGATTTTTGTGCCTAAAATTATTGATTTTAAGTTCCAACAAGAGTATGAATTTGAAATAGAGGAACTATTGGATTTTCAAGGGTAGACCGGGTTGCTAAAAGAGGATGATAAAATATATCTTGATCTAACTAGATTATTTATTATTTATGGGATCAGAAATATCTCAATACATATGTCAAAGGGGTCAGGATAAATCAAGGGCACGAACATGGAATCAGCAAAGGGTATGCTATTGATCAACTTGTTAACATTCTGTGCTTACCTAGAGACAATGAACCCCTTCTCGAAGGCTTATCCCTCACACAGATGTATAACCAGCCACCAACAGCAACAAATATCATCTCGGGATCAAGTTCCTACACTACACGGACCTATTCCCGAGACTTAGGGTCCTGTGGCTGCTGATTGCCCACTATATCTATCCCAAAGGAGGAGGCCGGAATCAACTAAACCCACAGGAGGCCGAAATCCTTTGGAAAGTCGCAAATAGGGTCAAAGTAAGTCTTCCCAGACTATTTTTGGAGGCCCTTGAACTAAAAAAGGAGAATCCACCAGGAGTTCTGCCATATGGAACGTGGATCACCAAAATCATGGCTTATTATAATAATGATTTGGATGGCAAGCCATTTGAAGTACTAAAACCAACAAATGTCATTAACCAAGCCCTCCTGACATGTATGAATATTTATTTGGAGACGTTTCAGGCTAATCAGCCAAGGGAATGGATGGGAAATGAATTCCAAGATATTCCAGCTCAGCTAGAAGTCTAGGATGCTCATCTTAAGGGGGAGGATTTACCTAGACATGAACCTATTCTATCTTCAACTCCAGCACCTACTGCTCCCACATCATAGGATCCTGCTCTCCTAATGGATCGCGAGCTACCGATCACTTTGCCCGTTTCCTAGACCAACCATCCACATCCAAGGCTATATTAGACTACTTATAACAGATGGAGAGCCGGATATCATAGGAGTTGGGAAATATAAACATTGTCTTGATGAAAATGCACGACCTACAGGACAAGCTGGACTAGGAAATGATGGGTATCAAATATCAACTTGCCTCGGGTAGTCACCGTGGCTGGCCCATTTCTAGCCTCTTAGACCTCGATCCGTATTGGGGCAAGTTGGTCGGAGTCGAACCCACTGTTCAAGCTCCATCATCCCCATTCTCATCGACCTACACATGTCCTATTCCTCCATCTTATCCCATCTCAGCCTTCCAATTTTATAAGTCTCAATTTCCTTACATCACATTTTGATGCCTTGACAAAAGGGGAGAGAGAGAGAGAGAGTAGGACTTAGAATTTGTTTGGGTTGTGTAGTATGTATTTTGGAATCATTTATTGTATGCATGACATGAACTTAAATGAAAATTCCTATTTTTGGTGCAAATGGTATGATTTGGAATGAATATGCTTGCATTGTATGCAATGATATGTCACTTGAATGAAATATGTCACTTATATGAAATTTTGTGTAATCAACATAATATGATAATGGAATTTAATACAAAATGTTAAAATAGAATATCATATATTCCTTATACAATGAAATGAAAGATTTATTTCAAATTGGTTTTGTTAATTATTAAAAAGGGGAAAATCATTGGAATTTAAGGCAAATTAAGCAAATCCATGTTTTGATGATTAACAACTCAATTTAAGAATTATTTAAGTACTAATATGGTTGCTAACTGATATTAAGGCTTATAAAATTAAAGTTCAAAGGATAGCAAGTCAAATTGCAATGTCAAGTCTACTCAGGCATCGACTTAGGTCAAGTCGATACCCAAGTCGACTCCGGGATCAACTTCGAACACCCAAAAATAGATAGAGCTAAAATTGGGACTCCGAAATAGATGAAGTCACAACTGAAGTCAACTCTGCTTGTGACTTAGGTGAAGTCGCAACCCTAAGTCGACTCCACCTGCGACTTGGGTTAACCTTGGCTACAGACTTTGAAAATGTCAAAGTTAAGTCGAACATGAAGTCGACTTCGTCATACGACTTAGGTGAAATTGCATCTCAAGTGGACCCCAGCATGCGACTTGGGTGAAGTTGTACTCCAAGTCGACTCAAACATGCAACTTAAGTACAAAGCAACTTCATATTGCTTCTAAGACTTCTTATTAGAATATGGAAATCAAAATCAAGAAGAAAATGACAATCATGAGTCAAGGCCACTGAAGAAGTTTCTTTTAGACCAAGGTATTCCATAACCCAAGCATCATGATACATATCTAGGGATGTAAAACCAAATGAGGATCCAAACATTTGAAAAGAGAAGAAAGGAAGGTCATGCATAACATTTAGATCCAAAGCAAAGCGTTGAAGGTCCAAACAATACATATGGCTAGTGAAGTCGCATCCGAAGTCGACTCCACCTGTGACTTGGGTCAAGTCTGAGACCAAGTTGACCTGAGCGTGGAACTTGAGTTGGAAGCTGAAGGACTAAGTCGCATCCGAAGTTGACTCCAGTCATGACTTGGGTAAAGTCATACCCAAAGTCGACTCCACCCTACTACTTAAACGAAGTCGCATCCCAAGTTGACTCCAAGTGTGACTTGGCTCGCAACAATCAGAAAAATTTGAACGTTGGCGCATTAAACACGTGTCACCTACCACCGAATATTTGAATTTACTTCCTATTATTTAAGGAGCATCAAGTTAACGAGAAAGGGTTGGAAAAACATTGAATGAGCTCACCTTCCACTCCCTCTAGCAATTAAGTGATTTACAAGAAGTTTAAAGAAGAACATTGCATTCAAACTGCTGAAAGCTGAACTGTTTCATCCACAACTACTTCTACAAGTTCTTCCATAGACTCAACTGTAACGTATAGATCTCTTGTTTATTCATTGATTATTTATTTCTCTCACTTGGTTTGGTATTGGAGACTGAAACCAACTGAAGGCAAAGTAGTGTGTGATTGAAGTGGACCTCATCACTTGTACTGAGATTGTATATGCCCCCAAGAACTAGAAACTAGAAGAGAGCAGGTGTTCTAAATTGTATTGATTATACAATAGTGGAACTCAAGACATAATTAGTGTGTGCTTAGAAGAGTGAAGTAGGGAAGGTTGCCCGAACCACTATATATTGCTGTCTACTTATGTGGTTTGATTGTTTGTATTTTATATCTCAATTGCATCCTCTCTTTCTAACTCACTGGACGTTTCTTCAAGGGAATTAAATTTATAAGGGGCTAAGTTTCTAATTATGCGAAGAATTTTTAAGAACCCAATTCACCCCTCTCCTCATAGCTTTTGTCGTAAACTAGAGACCAACACACCTCTTCCAACTCTTTTTTTCTATCCAACAGCCTTTATGTTTGCACCCCCTTGATCCCCTACATTAGCATTTTCCCCACACAATTTGTTAAAACTTTGCTCCTCCCACCCATTACTCCACCTGCCCCCCATTAGATTAGATTTAACTCCTACTTCCCATGCTTGGTCCTTACTCTTTGTTTTCCACTCCCTTTTTGGCACCCCTACATCCCCATCTCCTCATCTATCTTGCCCTCCTTTTAGTTGCCATGTCTTAGAGTTTTTTCATTACTTTCCTTGCCTGCTACCCTCCCATCCCCCTTACTCTTTGCCCGCGCCTCATCCATTGATTACCATTGTATCTCTTTTAGTGCCTTTTGGTGCTTTGCTCCCCCTTGATCCCTCCTTGCTTCTCCCATATCATTATAGGAAACTTTTCCGTCTACCTCATCTCCTAAGTTCTCCACCTCCATATTCCGCTGAATCTTACTCTTGTGTGCCAAATACATTTTTGGCTCAATTTTCCTCTCCTTTATATCCTTTCTCCCCAAATATACCACTTCTCAAGTACTAACTCTATCCTCCTTGCATTTCCTATAGTTGTGTCCCATTTTGCAGCATAAATAGCAAAACACCGACAATTTATCATATGGAAAACAAACCCATTCCTTCAAATTATCTAGCCCCTATACAAATATACCACTTCTCAGTGGTCTACACACATCAATTTCCACCCTCATCCTGGACCCCATTTTCAATACTATTACTTCGATATATTTTCAAAGGACTCTAATCATTTGACCTAACACCTTTTTGTTAAAAATATATAAAATTTTCCATACTTGTAGCCAAGCCAGTGTTCTCAACACCTCAATATTTTCAATTCTAACTGGATCACAAATTTCTCTAATAAACATGAGTTGTCTATTGAACAGCCATGGCCTTCCATTCAACACCATTATAATCCATTTTCTCAAATTTTATCATATATAAATTCTCTTTTACATCCAAGAAATGTGGTTTTCCTTTAAGCTTCCATAACTTATTCATGGTGGCCTCAACAAATTCCTTTCAATACCCTTTGGACAACAGCATCGAACATAGTACCATTGGAAAACCCTCCATATCCACCTTCTTCATGTCTCCCTCTTTCAACTTCATGGTTTGCATCTCCTCTGAGAGTAGCTCTGTTTCTTCGTTGTTGTTATTTCCACAATTACCCCTTCAACTTGTTCAAACAAAAGCCCTTTCTTTTCCCCTATTCTCCCCTAAGCTCCTAGATTCTCCACTAGAATCAATACTACTAGGCTCTCCTCATATCGACTCACGGTAGATATTGCCTCCTGACTGCAACTGTAGGAGACCTTGATTTTTAAGAGTTTTTTTTGCTAGAGGAGCTTCTAGACAACCACATGAAGAGCATGATGGATGAACTTAATTTTTTTCTCGAATTGTAAATCAAGTAACCTAAAGAAGTAATATATATTTATCAATCTAAGTATATCTAGAAATTTGATATGCAAGATTGCAAGGGAGTCACAATACCCATGAAGTAGATGATGATAAGAAAGGTAAACATGTAGACCAATGCTTATATAAAAGCATGATTGACTCTTTTTTTATTTAAGTGCGTCTATACTTGATATCTTGTTCATTATGTGTATGCCTTTTAGATCTCAATCAAACACTAAGGAATCATACATGTTAATCATAAAAAGAATCTTCAAATACTTAGTTGATACATCAAACTTAGGATTGTGGTACCCAAAAGTATCAATATTTGATTTAATAGGATACTCATATTTGAATTTTGTAGGATGTAAGGTAGATAGAAATAGCATTATTCATACTTGTTATTTTTTTGATAATATGCTAGTATCTTGGTTTTCAAGAAAATATACAACGGTGGTCATATCTACTGCAGAAGCTAAGTATATAGCAACTGAAAGTTATTGTGCATAAAGTTTATGTATGAAAGAATAACTAAAAGATTACGAGCTAAGCTACAATGATATTCTAATTAGGTGTGACAATATAAGTACCACGTATCTAATTAAAAATTCCATTTTACACTCAAGAATTAAACACATTGATGTCAGAAACTACTTCATAAGAGAACATGTTGAAATCATGATATATGTTTAAAATATGTCAGTATAGAAGATTGAAAAGCAAGTATATTCACCAAACTTCTACCAATAAAGTCATTATATAGAATTAGAAGAGAAATGAGAATGATAGATCTAAAAGATTAAAGTACATGCAACATCACAACAAATTATTACAATAATAATAATTGTTTGAATTTATTGATTATTGTACGTAATGGCATGAGCATGGTATGCAAAATGATTTTAAGGGTAAAACAACATAGGTTTAAAGGGAGAAAATTGCATTGAACATAGAAGGAAACTAAGAGTTTAACTAGATCTGGTTGAATAGCCAAGTCGAACTCGGCCAAACTAGGTCGATCTCAACATACCAAAGTTGACTTCAGTTAGACTTAGGATTTTAAGTCCACTCGGGAGCGTGTCACTTCACATTTTGAAACTCCTTAAGGCTTTGAAATTCTCTCCAACCCACTTATTCTTCTACATTCTCTCCTACAACCTTCAAAGCATCCATTCTCATTTGCATCTAACTTCAACCAATTACATTTCATTGCATTTCACCAACATTGCATCCCCATGGCTCCCAAACAAGCGATGAGTAAGCCTTGAAAGTGAAATGAAGTTTCATCTTCATCAGAGCAACAAAATTCACAAATCCAAAGAAGGAAAGAACTCTAGGTAGAAAAGCACAATAAGAGGCCATGACTTCTCAACCTTCAACTGGATGGAGAGTCTGATTTGAAGAAGGTAACATCTCCATACCTTTTATCATAGAAAAGAAGAACATTTTGATCATTTAGGTGAGGAAGAGGATGTAATTAGTCAAAAAAAGGAAAACAAACACAGAGAAGAAAGTGATAGAAGTGTCGGCGGAATATTTTAAAGCTCAACCCAACACTACAGATTTAACAAAAGTTTGTATGATAAGAAAATTTTTATTCCTAAAATCATTGATTTCCAGTTCTTAAAGGAGTATGAGTTTGACATTGAAGCTATGTTAGATTGTCAATAACAGACACAATTACTAAGAGAAGAAGGGAACATATATCTAAATTTAACTAAGTAATTCTATTATGGATGGAGTGTAGACGACCTCACTACATTTACAGAAGGGAGTGAGATAACTTTGAGGACCACTGAAGATTTAGCAACCCAAAATATAGCTAATGCAATGAGAATACCATTTGAAGGGGATCTGTTGCTCCAAGGTCTCACACTATCTACAATGTATAATGATATGACTCAGAGTAATAAGCATATTGAGGAGATAAAGTTTTTACATTACATGGATCTACCTTCATAATTGAGAGTCCTACGACTATTAATGACACATTGCATATATCCCAAAGTAGGTAACCAAAGCTTTGTTTACTCTTGGGAAGCTAATAAGATTTGAAAACTACCAAACTATAGGAAGATTTCCTTGTTGATGCTCATTTTATAGGCCTTGGTAATCAAGAAGTATAATCCTCAAAGCATGATCCCATACAACATATAGATCACCACGATCTCGGCTCATTACAAAATGGATTTGTCAAATGAGCCATTCGAAATAATGAAGAGCATGAATGCAATCAAGAAGAGCCTAATATAGAAAATGAGGATTAATGTTAAACAATTTTGACTTGATCATTGGCAGCGAGACAAGGTCATCAAGAAGAGGAAGCAAAACAAGAAGAAGAGGTAATGCAAGAACAAGAGGCTTGCCATGAAGTAGAAGGTCAAGAAGAAAGGCCATTACATGAGCAAACTCCATTTAAGAGGGAAGTACAATCACATGCATCTCACCCTCATGAATTTTTTTCACTTATGGTTCCCCCAGATTATGGCATTCTTGCATCACATGCAAGAAAGCATCATGATAGAGTTAGGTAACATCAACAGCTCATTGCTCACCGTACATGCTGGACAGGACAACCTAAAGCAAGACCTTAGGAATCTTTCCTATGCATTTGCATTCGAAGGTCCACATCAATTAATTTCCTCTATCTACCCATTTATCCAACATTCATAGGCCTTATACTCATCCTCACAAGCATATTATCCTCCTCCGACCACTCATTCTTGTGCACATCCATTTTCAATCCATTAAAATCTCCATAGCCTTTCTATCCCTCTAAGCCATTTGATGATTGCTAAAGAGGCGGTAAGAGAAATGTGCACTAAGATAGAGAGAGAGTTAGAGAGATTTCTTGGTGGTGGTATGCACTTAGGAGGCAAACATGGATACAAACCGTTGATGCACCAAAAGCTTTGGATGTTAATTTTTTATATATTTAAATGATCTTGTGTCAATGTTATATTTGAAATTTGACTATTTAATAATTGAATGAATGGATGTTGGTATCTATCTGTAAGTGCATAAATCATAGATTGTAGTATTTAAAGGATCGATTTTGTAGGCAAGTACATAGATCATAGACTGTAGTATTTAAAGGATTGATTACGTAGGAAATTCAGGTACTCTGGACTTAGTTCGTTTAAATACTTTAAATCAAATATGACTATTGAGATAGATGAAATCAAAAGAAAATGATAAAAAGTGACATTCTATGATGAATAACTGTTCTCTTGTTTAATCTAGATAATTTGTATTAAAGGAAAACATACCTTAATTTGATCTTAAATCCTCCTTCGAGGAATGTAAGAGCAACAAGACTTACCCAAATCTTTTTTAGCTACCTATTCTCATAGAATAAAGTAAATAGAATCTATTAAGTTTTGTGGCAATTCATGAAATTCCTCCAGGTTGTCACAACTATTCTCATAGTTTGGACTTTTAGCTTGATTATCCTATATTAGACTTTTACCTCTTAATTCTTTCACTTAAGTATTAAAACTATAAGATATAAAATTAATACATAATATCCTTCATACAAAGTATAAAATCAATCATTTTTATATAGTTTCACATGTTATATCCTAAATCCTATACTATGGATTTAATCAAACATGTTTTTAATTAATCTAAGCAACAAAAAAAAATATTGTTAACAATCTCCATAAATAACAAAACAATCAAATCAAAAGAAAGTAAGAACAGATAGCTTATTAGTTGGAATTCTTCAATAATGTGTTGAACTACTCCTTATAACTTGCCACCTTGCTTTTCTCCTTAGCTCTACTCTTTCCTCAATCCTAGCTTTCAATCCTTGCTCAACATTATGTCTCTAGATGCCTTAAATCATTTTTAACAATTATTTAGATAGAGGGCTTTTACAAATTACTCAAAACAGGCATAAAGCAGACTAATATAGTTGTCTTCAAGACTGATGCGGCCTAAGACATGTTTTCTTGAGAGAAACATAACTCGGGTTGTGTTCCACTATGAAGCACTCTGCCTTACTTCATTTTCTATTGATTCGTTACCCAACATGTCCCAAATCTTGCTGAAACTTCTTGTACACATTTTAATTGCTATTTTACCTGCTCTGTAATCCTCAAACTCATCTAGTTGTGTGCTTCTTTGCTCTTGACTTTTCATTGTCCATGATTTGCATCCATTTAATAGTAAATCACCTACATTCACACACGTTAGGCAATTATGGATATCTTATGCTTAATAAAGTAAATTTTGCCATTCAAGCTCACAATATTATAATTAAACTGATGATTTGATCATTATAACATCCAAATTGTAAGGTATAAAACTGATATAGCAAATACTCCCATACTTACACTTTTGCTTATCATTAAATAAATATAATTCATCATACGTCATAAGCCAAATATTAGGACCAAGTGAGCATACCAAATCTCAAAAAACACAAGAAACGGATATCTAGCAAAGTTGTTAAGCATAATCCTTAACGTGCAATTATCAAACAACCATCAACATCCTAATTACTGAACTTAACCTAAACACATTTTTGTGATCCACTCCTCATGAATTGAAAACTCGACAATTTTAGACATTATAAACTTTTGATTCTCATATCTTATATGCACATCTCTTTTCCATTCCATTAATATAGCACACATAAATTAAATGATCAAGAAATCTTTTATAGGTTGAAATGTAAGGTTTAAGCTCATTAGGTCTAAGTAAAAAGGAATAGAATTCAAATTAGAATCATTTTTAGAATACCTTGAGCTTCTTTTACATATGCACAACCCCTTACACTTTTTCTTTTCTTTTGAAAGCCTGTAATCACCCTTAGGTGTTTTTTACTAAATCTAACTTACTTTCCCTCACCATATTTTAAAGTATTTGGGAAAAATACAAAAGTGGCTTTTCCTAACGATGACCAATTATTTAAATGTCTTTCTTTATGTTTCTAGCTCAAAAGAAATATTCAAACATAATTCAGATCAAATAAGGGATATCAAGGTAAAGAAAGAAATAAAGTTCAAGTTCGAAGTAGGGAACAATAAGTAATTCACAAAAATACATGTGGTTGTCGTTTAATTGTCTAGGATCGAAATATTAATTAGTTTGACATATACATATTTAGTCATTAACTTAATTTACCCTACAAAGCATTATTCTTATTTTCTTGTTCCTAAGATTGACACAAAATTTTTCAGAATTTCACCTTTTTCACATTACTTGATAAACTTCAATTCATGATTATAATTTGCTCCAAGATTCACAAAAGATTCTGCATGAGGTTAAACTTTAACACATGTTAACGTCTCAATGAAAATTTGATTAAAATTTGGTTGTGAATCTAATGTTTTCAATTAAAATCACAATGCAATACATTGATACCCTTGCATTTAAAACTAATATTATCCTTAATGTCTAAGATAAGTCATTAGCTCCCTTACTCAAATAAATCAAACATACATTTCAAATAATAACTAAGCATGAGTGTGAGTTGTCTATTTCCTCGTTAAAGTGTTAAGATTTTGATTTCTCGAGCTAACCTATGGAAAAAAACCCACAAAGACTCCAAATTAATAACTATCAAAATCTTAAAAAAATAAATGCAATAAAGTAAACTAATATTTTGTGAAACCAGCAATCCTAGAATAGCACATGTAAACCTAGGGTTGTAAACCCTAGATCCCTGTACTGATTTTATGATAAATAAAATT
>JAXCLR010000105.1:43559070-43596950 GCA_035584095.1 Annona squamosa
TTTATGTGATGAAAGAAAAAGAAAAAAAATTGGACGAGATCGAATTAAGTACCCGCCGCGTGATCAGGGCAACAATCTTGATTCACACTTACCAATCAACAAGATCTTGGAGTAAGGACAATGTGACGCCTCGGTTCGGGGCATCACATACTTCTTTGCAGAAAACGTTAGGTTGCCTCTCAAGCAGCGATTAGTTTATAGTCATTAAATCTTAACTATAATTTAATCGCTTCTTTTACTTGCTTCTAAATTTGCACACATTCTTCATCTTTTAAATTTACTTATGAATTTTTTCTGTTAATAAGTCACAAACATTATTTTTAAGAGTTGAATAAGAAGAAAAAATTGTTTCCATTATGTTATTATGTTTCTCTCATTGTTTAGATTTTAGTTCTTGAGATGATTTTGATTTTCCACTTTTAGATGACATAGCAATTGTAGCAACCTTTTGATACAGATTTTCAATGGTTTTACTTATGCACACTTCTATCAGGTTGACAAAAGTCTCTTTTGTTGATACCCTGTTAATTACATTGACCACAAACATGAGTATTAGAGGAGGAATGTTTCATGGTTGAAAATATATTAAACTCGACCTTTTCCTTTTCAATCATCAAGGAAAGTTGTCTGTTCTTTATATCCATGATGGCTCCAATTGTTGCCAAGAATGGTTTACCCAATATAATTGGGATCTGAAGGTCCTCCTTCACATCGAGCACAATGAAATCAATTAGGATAAACAACTTCTTGACCTTTAGTGTCACATTTTTGATGGTGCTCACATGATTTTTGATCAAGTAATCTATAAGCTATAATGACATTGATGTAGGCTTTGGATCTCCCATGTTTAGCTTCTCAAAAATAGAAAGAGGGACCAAACTCATGCTTGCCCTAAAATCGCATAACACCTGGTTAATTTGCATGTTGCCTATGGCACAAGATATAGAAAAATCCTTGGGTCTTTGAGTTTCCATAGAAGCTTATTTTGTAAGATAGTGTTGCACTCTTCAATGAGTGCCACTGTCCCATATTTCTTCAAGAATTTGGCAGATAGACGAGGCATTGATAGACCAGTTCTTTAAAATGGAGATGAATTTTTCAAATTACTTTTATAATTTGGTATATCTCTGTCTCTGCGGGAAAAGCAAAGGAGGCTACTATGATGCAGGTGGAATGTAAGGCTTTTCTCCTTAGCTTTTGGTTCATGCACTAGCTACTTTTCTTGCCTTGGAGCTTCTTTGCCTTTGCTTTTAGCTTTTTTCTTCAACTCAAGTTTATTACTTCTCACAAGAGTAATTGCTCACACCTTTTCTTTTGGATTGCTTTCTAATTGGCTTGGAATCTTGCTATAATTCTTTGTGAATTGGATGCCTGTTGAAGTGTCTTAGTGTAGGTCTACAAATGCTAAAAATTTGTTGTCAACTACTCAATTCTTTGCCCTTAGTTGAAATTTTGTGTCATTAGCTCTTCAATTTTCTTATGAGACATGACAACACTTTCTAAGAGGGCTTTATTGTTTGGTTTTTGTGGTAGTACATTCAAAAAAAGCTAATTTTGTAAGGAATTGGGTTTGAGTTTCTTTCCTAAAATCTAGGTGTCCATTTGTTTGAACAAAATTTTAAGATGTTGGCTATTTGTTAAATTATGAAAATTTTGAGTAGTTTCTCAATCCAAAGCTGTAAGTATTTGAGTAAAAGTTTTCACGTGATCTAAAGTTATAGAAAATATTTATCACATCCATACGCCTAGTTGAGGTCTCATGGACTAGAAATTGCACTCTATAGTATAGTGAGAAACACTACAAATCTCATAAGAGAGGTGAATTATCAAGCCCACAACTTTGTATTTGCTCTCTAGTCTTCATTCTCACCATAATTAGTCAACCTCCTCTACAAGTGAGTTGATGGAATCAACCTCATATATGTCGCCTCTTCGTGAAGAACCATGAATATCACCATATTGGAAATTGTGAAGAGCTAAATCATCTTGTTTTTCAAGTGCTTTATCATCAATTAATCTCATGAACTGTCTACTGGCTGGTAAGTTTATTGCACTTCTCATTGCATGATTGAGGCTATTATAGAAGTTATTGATTTTATCCCCTAGCGAAATGTCGTGATGGGGGCATTGGCTTTATAGATCCTTCATCCACTACCAAGACACATAGAGATATTCACATTCTCACTGAAGAATATTATTTTCATTCTTTATCTTCTTAGTTTTTAATGGTGGAAAATATCTCTCTAGGAAAGCAATAGATAGTTCACCCCAAGAAGTGAAGGAATTTGGCAGCAAGGAGATGAAACATTCACTAGCTTTGTCTTGAAGAGAGAATGTAAAGAGCTAAGTCGAATTGCCTCTCTTGACACACCATGCATTTTGATTGTGTTGTAGAGTTGTAGAAATTTGGTGATATACGCACCAAGGTTTTCAAATGGAAGTCTTGTAAACTAGGCTTGCTGAATCTTCTGATTTAGCCCTAGTTTGACTTTGAAGTTCCTCACGATGATATCAGGTTAGACGATGCATGACCTGAAGCCTTGAGGATTTGGATAGTTTCGGTCACTCAATGCCTACCTCCTTAGTGGGTTGTTGTCTTCTTCTTCATCTGCGACATATTCTTGTTGCTACTACTCATGCTATTGTGGATTACCTCTATCTATCATGCTCTCTTACCCTTATGAAATCTTCTCTAACGAAGTTTGTTGTTGTTCATAATCTAGAACTTTCCTCTTGAAAGTTCGCTCAATCTCAGGCTTTGCGGTAAAAATTTTTCAACAACTTATTTTGCAAAATTTGAGTATAAGGGTGCATATGTTATAAATGAATAGAATATAAAATTTATGTACTGAAGCAAGATCAGAAGGATAATGCAGAGGAGAAAGGAGATAGAAGAAAAAGAGAAAATTTGAGAAGTAACTAAACAGGAAGTCCTCTGTTAACACTTAATTTCCTAGCGACTGTGCTAAAATACTTATTGGTGTCTAGTTGTAAGTACACAAGTCATAGACGTATTTAAAAGATTGATCTAATAGGGAATTTAGGAACTCTCGACTTTGTCAATTTAAATACTTTGGATCTAATACGAGAGAGATGAAATCAAAAGAGTATAATAAAGAGAATAGTGAATTTCAAGATGGACAATAAGGATTAAGGACCAACAAACGAGAGTTCTAGAGACTAAGGTTTCACATATACTATTCTATGATGGATAACTGGTTCACTTGTTTAATTTGGATAATTTGTATCGGAGGAGAATAAACCCAATTTAATCTTACATCTTCTCTAGAGGCATGCAAGATGTACTATAATATTTTTAATTACCTATTTTTATGGAATTAAGTTAATTAAAATTCATTAAGTTTTGTAGCAATTTCTGAAATTCTTTAAGGTTGTCATGCATATTCTCATGGTCTAGACTTTCAGGTTTAATATCCTAATTATCTTATATTAAACTTTTACCTCTTAATTTTTCACTTAATATATGAAATTATGCTAAATTGTGGGCTCATACAATAAACAATCACTAAAACCACAAGATATTAAATTAATAGATAATATCCTTTATAAACACAGCATAAATCAATCATCCTTACATAGTTTCACATGTTATATCCTAATCCCATTACTCTATATATTTTCAATGAATACATGCAACAAAATAATATTGTTGACAATCTCCATCAATAACAAGATAATTAAATCAAAACAAAATAAGAACAAAAAACTTTTTGACTAGAGCTCTTCAATGGCATATTGAATTGCTCCTTGCAACTCACCACCTTCTCTCCTTAGCTCTATGCTTTCTTTCAACCCTAGCTCTCAATCATTCTCAAAGACATGTCTCTAGATGCCCTAAATCATGTTTAACAAGTGTTTACATTCACAAATTGTACAAAGCGAACTACATATAACTATCTTTGGGGCCGACACGGCCCAAGCTATATTTTTCGAGGGGGAGGGGGAATATGGCTTAGGCTATGTTCCACTCTGGAGCACTCCACTTTGCTTCATTTTTTGTTAATTTGCTACCTAAAACGCTTCGAACTTACTAAAACTTCTTGTACATGTTTTGGCTTATTTTGGTTGCTATTTCAGTTCCTTTGTAGTCCTCAAATTCATCTAGTTGAATGCTTCTTTGCTCTTGACTTCTAATTGTCCATGATTTACACTCGTTTAATAGTGAAATCACTTAAATTCATATACATCAGCCGATTATGAGTATCTTATGCTTAACAAAGTAAATTTTGTCATTCAAGCTCATAATATTATTACTAAACGAATGATTTAATTATTAAAATATCCAAATTGTAAGGTAAAAATTGACACAATGATGAAAAGGAGTTTTTAAAATTTATGATGCATTTTAAAAGTTTGAATGAATAAATGAGAATATTTTGAAATAACGAAAATTTGTTACTCGATGGATTACAGTCTTGTGATTTAGACTAATTTGATTGAAATAACTATATACCGAAACTCATAAAAAATTAATGGAAGGTTAATAATTTCATCATATTCTACTTCAATAGAGAGGTATACATTTTATATCAGTTTTGTTAATCATAAAAAAAGGAAGTTGTGAACTCACTGAAGGCAAATTGCAAAATCAAATGATAAGTTTTAATGATTAATAACCAAATTAAACTATATTTTGGCTACTAACACACTATAGGTTAAGCATGTATAAAAATAATGTATACAAAAAATCTTAAACATCTCAAAAAATACAAGTGCAACACATCTAAAGTAACAGGTCAAATCGACCTCATAAATGACATGAGTGAAGTCACAACCCAAGTTGACTTCAGAAGCGACTTCAAATACAAATTTAAAGATAGATTTGAAGTAATCAACCAAGCGAGAGTAAAGTTGCAGGATAAGTTGACCTTATGTGCAACTTGTGCGAAGTCTCTACCCAAGCCGACTCCAAAAGAGCAACTTTAACAATTTTTTCAAAGATAAAAATGAAGAAAGGAAGAAATCATATGTAAAGTCATATCCAAAGTTGACCTCAGCCATGACTTAGATGCAGTCACACTCGAAGTTAACCACAAAAGCAACTTGAAGAGCATGCATGAAAGAAGGCTTTGCTGAAGGGAAAACTTAAGTTGAAGTCGATGGCCAAGTCGATAACTATGACTTGCGTAAAGTTACACACTAAGTCAATCTTATATGCGAATTTAGTTTAACAGTCATAAAAAAATTGAATATTAGCACATTTAATGCATATTTCCTTCCTTTAAATATTCAAATATCCCTCAAAATCAAGAATACCTTGTGGGAATGACTAAATGGGGTTAGTTAGAACATTCATTGTACTTATAACTTCTCATTACTTGCATTCAAAGTTTCATTAAAGAAGATACAAATCAAGCTTTTAAACATACCCTCAAAGCTTCAACTCTCACTCATTCTTTACATCAAAATAAGAGCTTATTGTGCCACAACATTCTACACAACTTATAGTGTAATTTTCATGTATTTGATCATTTATTGCTTGGCTTGGTATTAGAGACTGAGGTCGAGGTATAGAGACAAGCAGAGGGTTAATTGGAGCAGTATGCACCTACTACTAACGATGTCTATGAAAAACCCCCCCAGAGCTAGAATTTAGAAAAGAGTTGTAACTCTAAGTTATATTTGACATAAGTCAGTAGAACTTAAGATACAAGAAGTGTGTGTTTAGAAAAGTGGATAGAGAGGTTGCTCGAATTATTATAAAAATTCTTTTTGCCTCCTTATGCATTACTCTCCATTATTTCTACTATCTTATCTGAGCTCTACAAGTTTCATTCAAGGTGAATTAATTTACAAGGGGATTAATATTTAAATCAAAAAAATTTTAGTAACATAATTCACCACTAAAACTATCAAGAAACTTTCATAGTGGAATCTTTCGGCCTTGAGCCCCATAGGTTTTTTACTCAATCTCATTATTAGATTGGCTCTTTTCCAAGTAAACTTTGTTGTTATTGACCTAATTAATCTATTCTTCTGTGATCTAGATCTTGATTTGGTTCAGACTAACCATTGCCAAATTAAGATTTATTAGATACTTCATTCATCTATCTATATACTTGTTTCGATCTGTACATTCATGGAAAATTGCATAACACATCAAAATCTTATAATATTCTTTACAATATTATCTATATAAGAACAATATTTTAGATGATTTCAATTCATAGTTAATGATTTATAAATTAAAGGAGGGTCTTGCTTTGGGGTAACTAAGTTACATCGAAAGTTTTTTTTTGAAACCCCAACTGTTTAACCCACCCTTCAATAATTATCAAAAAATTACTTTATTTATTATATTTAATATCATTTATTCAACTAAAAGATCAAATCCTATTCAAATAAAAAATGTACATGACCATATTTACTTAAAAATATACATTTTACATTTAAATTATGAAAAATACTTAGATCTATTTATATACATATAAGAATATAATAATATTTTATAAAATCATTTTTCTATATAGAAATAATATTGTAGATGCTTTAGATATTAAAATATAATATTAAAATTAATACTTAGTATTACATTATTTTATTATGTCATTTTATACATTTTTTGTGAAGTCCATGCAAAATGATGCTAAACAAATAATAAGATATTGTAGACTAAATATATAATGTTAAATAAAATGGATGAAGCGGATTTCTCATTACTCATCAAGATAGGCTAAAATAAGAGTTTCATCAAAATAAGTTCCATAAAAATCAAACTCATTAAATAATTATATTAAGTTGATTTTATAAAATGAGGATTAGAATAGCGTGAAAATTATTATGAGTATAATAGTGCCCACTGCCATGTATCTCATCCTCCCACCTTGCCCACCTTTAATTTTGCGCTACCCACACATTATGGTTCAATTGTATACCATGTTTAGATAGCAACTATGCAAATATTTAATTTTTATAAAATTTATCATCCTGGGAATGACATGCAATATAAGCGATGGATTATCTTTCAAGTTCTTCATCAAAATAATGTTGGTCCCGAGTTAATGACAATTATTCAAGAGGAGAGGGGTGAATTAAGTATTTAAAAATTTTCAACTTAAACAGAAATTTTACCCCGAATTAATCTAGTCCCCTTTATGAAGAAACAAATGGAAAGCAATATAGTGCTGAGTGCAGAAATATAAATCAACAAACAAGATTTTATAGTGATTTGGGCAACCCTCCCTACTCCACTCTTCTAAGCTCACACCTCTTGTGACTTGGGTTCTACTATGTATTTCATAAATACAACTAGAGCTTCTACTCTCTTCTAGATTTCAACTCTAGGGGGCATCAACAATTCACAGCACAAGTAGGTGACGAGTTCCACTCCAATCATACACTGCTTTGCTTACACTTGATCTTAGTTACCCAAACTAAATCAAGTTCAATATAATAAGAAAATTTAAAAGAGAGTTCTACACGTTACTGATGTATAAAGGCATATTTGGCACAGAGAAGAACTTGTAGTGTAGGCTTAATGATTCAGCAAACAACTCTTGACAGTTTAGAAGCAAGGTTTTTCTTCTAGATGTTGGCTTGATCACTTAATGCTATTAGAGATGAGAGTTATGCTTATTCAATGAATTCTCAATCCCCTTCCACGTTCATATTGAATGCCTTTTATAATTGTTGAGGAAATCCAAACGTTTGGAAGTAGGTGGTGCGCATTTAATGCGCCAACATTCAAAATTTTTCTGACCATTGCGACCTAAGTCACAGGTGGAGTCGACTTTGGGTGCGACTTCGTCCAAGTCGTAGATGAAGTCGACTTCAGGTGCCACTTCGCCTGTTCGTAACTTCTTCAAGTTCCAGTCTGGGTCGACTTGGTTCTTGACTTGACCCAAGTCGCAAGTGAAGTCGACTTCGGGTGCAACTTCACTTTGTCAACCTGCTTGGTAAACTTGAAATCTTCAAAGATGACTTTGACCACTTGATTTTCTTCATCTTGATTGTTCTCTTATTGATTACATCTCTTTGAACTCAGTATAATCATCTTAGCTTGATGTCCTTTAGCTTCGTGACTTGCAAACTTTGAATTCTTAAATCTTGGAGTACATGAAATGTATGATCTTGTTTTTCCATGATGAATGTATTCAACTTTGTTTGCTTTGAACTTGATTTGATCTTCATTTGGCTTAAGTTAAATATTTGTGTCCATTTGGTCATCAAGTTCCGCACTGAAGTCGAAACTGGAGTCGACTTAGTTTGCGACTTTACCCAAGTCGCATGCGAAGTCGACTTGGGATGCGACTTTGGCAGCTCTCGTTCCTGGTTTCAACTTTGGACAGAACTGACGAGTCGAAGTCGATGCTGAAGTTGACTTGGTCTGCGACTTCACCTAAGTTGCATGCGGAGTCAACTTGGCATGCGACTTCGGCAGCTCTCGTTTTTGGTTTCAACTCTGGACAAAAATGACGAGTCGAAGTCGATGCTGAAGTCAACTTGGTCTGCGACTTCACCCAAGTCGCATGCGGAGTCAACTTGGGATGCAACTTCGGCAGCTCTCGTTCTTGGTTTCAACTCTGGACAAAAATGACGAGTTGAAGTCGATGCTGAAGTTGACTGGGTCTGCGACTTCACCCAAGTCACATGTGGAGTCGACTTGGGATGCGATTTCGGCAGCTTTGCTCCTTGATTTCAACTATGGACGAAAACGACGCTTTGAAGTTGCTTCTTGAGTCAACATGAGGATCAACTTGGCCTAAGTCGAAGCCTAAGTTCACTTAGAAATCAACTTGACTTATCATGCTTCATTTTCTTCATTTGTATATCCTTTAAACTATTCACAAACATGTCAATAACCGAAACTTACTCAAATTGATTTGTTAATCATCAAAACATAAACTTGGCTTATTTACCACATGTTTCCAGCAAATGAGTCTTTCCTAATCATAGAGACTTATTTCCCAAGACTAGCTAGGTGATTTAACATCTGTGTTTGCATAAATGATGTTCAAATTTTGAATCCTAGAAGGAGAAATAGTCTTCATTCATCTAAAAAAATCGTAATGAGGGGCCTACATTTTAAAGAGAAGGTATCTCTTTCTTTTGAGTGAATCACTTTCGAAAAAGTGGCTTTTTGGGATGTGCAACATATGAACTAATTATTAGTCATAGTTTTCATATAAAATCTCTTTATGAAAAATTAAATTTCTTAAATATGTATATAACTAGTTATAATACACATCCAATGAATAAAATTTAAAGCATTAAATGTATATACATCGTTTGTTATCATATTAATTATTAGGGTGTGTTTGGTAATGAATAAAACTTTTGATGAAAAGTTTTGGATAGTAAAAATTGTCAAATGATGTGATATGATAAGGGTTATGATGAGTAGTAAAGTGGATAAAGTTAAAATAGATAGGTTAGTTGTGTAGATAGTTGTGTAGAAATGATTAAAAAGTACGGTAGTTATATAAGAAAATGTGAAAAATAATTTAAAAATATGATAGTTGTAGAGAGTGAAAAGTTTTAAATTGAAAAGTTTTAACTCGACATTTTTTATCTATTGCCAAACACATCCTTAGTTTAAAAATCAAATCCACAAATTATGTTCATCACAACAAAATATACTTATAACAAAAAATTAGGATAATATAATATTATAAAAGTCATATCAATCCAAAAACATATATTTTAATGAATTTTATTCTTAAGAACACATATGAATAATTGAATTTGATTTTACGATATTAAATTTTGATTAAAATACAATTAATAGTTTAGATATTAAAATATATATTAAATATGATAAACTTTTTTAAGTGTTTCGCCTATCAAGCAAGGCACGTGCTATTTGCTCACGTGCTATTTGCTCCTCTGCACACATTGAAAACTTTAATGAAAAGTTTTGAATATATAGAAAATAATGTGATATAATAGATGTAATAATGAGGAGTATAAATAATAAAATTAAAATAGATAAGTTGATTATATAGATAGTTGTATAAAAATGATTGAAAAATGAGGTAATGATATAAGAAGACGTATAGAAATAATTAAAAAATAGAATAATTTTAAGTAATGAAAAGTTTGAGAGGGTGTGTGGGAAATGATAAAACTTTATGATGAAAAGTTTGTGGTGTAAAAGTTTTGAGATCAGAAAAAATTATGTGATAAGATAAAAGAAATAATGCTGAATAAAAATAATAAAATTAAAATAGATAGATTAGTTGTATGGATATTTGTGCGAAAAATAATTATAAGTAAGATAATTTATATAGGAAAATACGAAGAAATAATTAAAAAATGAGATAGCTGTGGAAAATAAAAAATATTAGATTAAAAATTGGGAAAACTTTTTCAGAAAAATAAACGCACCCTTAGTTAGAAAAGCTTTATAGTTTTTCAAAATGCCAACTTCAAACGGCCGAGTTGATACGTCCTGTCTAACCAGCTTCCACGGCAAGTGATGAACGGTGGAGATGGCGTCCATTTTTCAACCAGTTCGGTCCTCCCTAGACCCGCCAGGCGGATCCTCCAATTCTCATCTCTTGCTTGCTTGCCTCGGGCATATCGACCCACCGGATTCCCTTCCCCTCCCATCCCTCTCTACATAAGTCCCGCATTTCAATCCATTCCTTCCAAATCTCCTCGCGAAATTCTCGCATATTTTCTCCCCTTGCATTTTCTGGTACATTTCATTCATGCCAATGCCCCCCTCATTTTTTTTTTTTCCCTTTTTGGCAGCTGAGTTCCAGCACTCTTTGAGTGAGTCTTGGCGGCTGAATTTCTCAAGTCTAACTCAAATTAAGCTTGCCTTTTTTATTCCCTTTTTTTGTTATGCCATTTCTTTTAGGAAATCAGTTCAGCCGGGGAGACCATGATTGCTGGCAAGTCTGCTGGTTCGCCTTCCGTGAGTGTCTTTCCACACCCATTCTATTTCTTACTGCTGCTTTCTGCACTTCTGTTGGATCTATTGATTCTTAGTAGTTCCTTTATACTTGTGAATGAAGGGAAAAGAAAATCCTACTTATGTTTTTCAGTCACTTCTCATGCCAATGGGAGCCATTGTTGTCTGATCCATGCCATTGATCTTAGTGATCGTATGCAGACAATTCAAATCTCCTGGTGGGGAAATTTTATGGGTCTAGTTGATTGGAGCCCATTTGTGGGTCTGCTTGTTGTTGTTGTAATTTTGTGCTTTAATTTGGAAATGTGTTTCTTGGTTTATTGGTGCTGTTTTCCTTCAGTTTGAAATTTGTGTTTGGGAAGTAATAAAACGTTTGGATGAAAATTTTTTGGTGTAAAAGCTTTTGAATTGGTAGAAAATATGTGATATAATAGGCATAATGATGAAGAGTAAAGAGAATAAAGTTAAATAGATAGGTTAGTTGTATGGATAGCGATATAGAAATGATTGAAGAATTGTATAGGAATATTTGAAGAAATAATTAAAAAATAGTTAAGTGTGGAGAGTGAAAAGTTTTAGTTTAAAAACTTTTTATTGGAAACAAACATGGCCTTGGTTAGGATATGCGACATATTTTGCTCTGTTCTAATATAAACTCTCAGATGCAGTCATGGTACCTATATCTTTCTTATTCATTGTCCCAGCTCAATTTAGCTAATAATTTGCCAATTTAGTTCCATTCTGTCTGTGTTCTTTTTTCTAGAAATGATGGACAATGGGCAAATGGGTGCAGTTGTGTGCATGTATGTAGCTTGAGGGTTGTGGTTTACTAGCCATGTGTCGTGGTGCGTATACATTTCTATATGCAGGTGGTTCAGGATGGTTTGAAACCTTAGCTGTGGTAGTCACCTTTCAAAAATGAAAATAATGTTCGAAATGTAGTGCTGATGAAATCACCATTCACCACGTCATAAGCAATTTCACCTAAGGTCAGCACTCATCATGCTACAGATGGATTCTGGTGAAGAACTGCAATTAATGTAGACATCATTTTACTGTCTGTAAAAATGGGTGGATTGAAAGGAATGCTCTTTGGAATAATCAGAACGATATACAGGTCTATATCTGTCTAATTGGGAGAAACACGCACAAAAAATGAATTTCTGTTAATGAGACTATGATTTATGAGTTAAATCTCTTGAGTGCTCTATTTGTTTAGACTGGGGACACTGTTGAATTGTTGGATTGCCTATTTCATATTAATTTCCTTTCCTTGTTCCTTTATTTTATTTTATTTTTATCCTTCACTTTGTTACATGATTCATTGAAAAGTTCTGCCTTACTGTCGTTTAAGGTTCATCAGTGGATCATGTGCAGTTTATTCACATGGTTAAGAACATGCAAGAAAGTATAGTTTTTCTTTTTCAAAATTTAATAGAGAGTTTCATGTTGGAAGGGCTTATTCATCCAACAGACAGCAGGAATAAAGAATTCACAATGGAGCTTCATGGTTGGACAACCCGTTACTTTTCCCAGGCAAAAGGTTGCTCATTCAACACGTAAGTCCAAGAAACTTGGTGGAGTGGCACTTTGTGCAAGTTATCAGGATGAGAAGATTCTTGTAGCAAACAGAGGGGAAATTGCAGTCCGTGTGATACGAACTGCTCATGAGATGGGAATTCCATGTGTGGCTGTTTACTCTAAAATAGATAAAGATGCACTTCATGTGCGGCTTGCAGATGATGCTGTATGCATTGGGGAAGCACCTAGTAGTCAGTCGTAAGTTTTATTTCTTTTCTTCTTATAGTTCTTAATGTCTTTTCATTACCAGTTAACTGTGTGTGTCAAATGCTACTCATCCTATTGGGCTTTCGAACTAATTCTTTGGTTTAAGATATAGAACTTAATTACATTATTATTATAAAGCCTCCTTTTCATCACTGTCAACTTGTTGCTGTTGCATGCTTTTGCAGAAGATGAATGACATTGCCCTTTCTTTGCAGGTTAGCATAGAAATCGAGTGAAACGGACATTATCTAGAATCTTTTGCATTATGTAGTTGGTCCTCATATTTAATTATTCTGTTGTGCTGTGTAAGTTTTCACTTAGTTTCACCCACTTTGCTGATGGAAAGTTCTTATCTCTTCACTTTGGACAGTTATTTTATGGACCTTCCATTGAGGGGATTTGGTAGAATAAATCAGTATTCTAAAATTTCCGTTGAATTTGGATGTCAACTGTCCCAGGCATCTACATAAAGAAGAATAAATTGTTTTTTTTCCCCAGTTTTTTCAGCTGTAGTTTGACTGTTGGTATAACTGAGGATAGCACTGCAGTGTTAAGTAAATATGTGGATTTGTTTGTTTGAGATGGGGGATCAAGTACAACTGTTGCACTGGTAATATAATTGTTATAAATGCTTGTACAAACTGAAATTTTGGGGACTGCATGTCCTAGTGTCAATGTTCCTGCTTTGATTATTTGGAGCGTACTTCTTCCTCCCTCGGGTATGGTCCGACTTTGTGGTTTTTCTGTGCTCCAACAGGTATTTATTCATTCCAAACATTCTAGGTGCTGCTGTCAGTCGTAAATGTAGCATGCTGCACCCTGGTTATGGTTTCCTTGCTGAAAATGCTGGTTTTGTCAACATGTGCAGAGAACATCGAATCAATTTCATTGGACCAAATGTGAGTATGCAATGTAGAGAATGACAATGTTATCACCACCATTGCCACCACGATCATTTGAGCTTTTTCACAAATAAATGAGTTGGACTTATAACCATTGATGAAAATGAAGGCTTCATTTGTGGTTGCATTTAGGGATCAACTTCTATGGAGGAGAAATTGTGTAAGCGGTTTAAGGATAAGTTTGTAGCTTCCACCTTACGAGCTTTCAAGCAGGGATTTTCCCTAAAGATGGGGAAAAGCATGTAACTAACGCAACATCATGCCAAACGCTAAATTTAAAATATTGTGGTGTCTGGGTAGGAAGCACATAGCTCCCTAAAAATGGAGCCAAATGGACTCGAAATGCTACTTTGGAACCTATTCCAGGTAAACAGGATAGCCTGTTTTTTCGTTGTTTCTCTTAGTGAAGAATCAACATACTAAACAACTCTTTTCTCAGTCTTTTGGGGTGGGTTAAGCAATTCCTTTTCATGAGAATTATAAGGTAATGTGGTCCCAAATCTGAGCAACTTTCCCGACGCTGCACTTTTTTATTTTGTCTGTTGGCGTAAGTTGTAGATAACAAATCAGTTACTATTTTTAAAACCAATATTCTTTTTTATTTTAAAAAATCATGACAGGCAGATAGCATTCGTGTTATGGGCGATAAGTCTACAGCCAGAGAGACAATGAAAAAAGCTGGGGTACCAACTGTACCTGGTAGTGATGGCTTGTTGCAGGTAACAGCAATATGCTTTTTGGACATGTTCATTTAATTTGATGGTCTCTAACCCTCTATTGATGATTGTCCTTAAAATTTGTATTAATTCATTAAGTCATAGTAGCAATGGGTGTTAATTGCTTTCTGTTTTGAGTTGGACTTGGCTGGATGGGTCCTATCCTGTTTGATCCTCTTGAGCTACCCAGATGACAGACCCTTGTCAGAGGCTGGTTTTAATAGTCTGGTGACTGTGTCATTTGGCCCAAATTGTCAACTTCTACTTCATGCATTCATCGAATTGCTATCTTTGTTTCAATTACAGTCCACAGAGGAGGCTATCAAGCTGGCTAATGAGATTGGTTACCCCGTCATGATCAAGGTATATTACTTTTCTTCACTGTTCTTCCAGTTAAAAAATGAGACCAAAAAGAGAAAAAAAAATGAAATTTGGAATGGAACACCAATTCATTTATTCTTGGCTTGAAAAGATATTCACTATGCTTTATAACATTTTACGGTATTCAATGTTCCCAAACATTATTCTGAGTTTTGATGGTGTATATATTGTTACCTGCTAGGCTATAACAGTGCCGTAAGGTGGGAGTTATTGAGCCCAAAAAGGCATATTCAGAATGATAAGAACCATTCATGTGACGGGTAATATCATGAGTGCTGGGCCTTGATGAAACCGTTAGACTTGCTGCCTTTGCAGCTGGGGTTGTTGGCTGGATTTATGGCAAACAGCCTCTTGTAATAAAAAGGAAGGATAAGCCTGCGTGCATGGATGCCCCTACTTGAACCCCCACAATGTGCATGAGTTCTATTCACCAGTTGGCCCATTATGTGATGTATGAAGTCGTGAAAGTTATTTTTACGAAAAAGGGAAGGATTCTCCTAAGAGAAAGAAGGGAAGAATAGAAGAATTAGAAGACAACTTGAGAAGAAAGAACTAAGTTGCTAGAGTATAGGAAACTTGATTCAATTATTTATCAACAGCAGTGGCTCCTATTTGTTTGCTATTAATACTTTCTAGAGACAAGCATTTCCAAAATTATAAAATAACTGAAGTATAAAATTATCACTGCCATCTTCATCATCATCAAAAGTTGTTATTTACCTAAGTTGAGTTAGTACATGGATCATTTTGTGCCATTCTTGTTGCTCTTGTGTTGTGTCCTTAGTGAGGCTGAAGTCCAAACAATTAAACAATTTCTAAAATTCAATTATAAATAAACTCCTAAAATTTTGTGCTCTAAGTCAAATAAATAGAAGAATCTCTAACATATGCATTACTGTCACTATGTTCTTTATAATTGTCCCTATCTTGAAAAGAACCTCATTCTTGCATTGAGATTGTATGTTGCTTCTGTTTGGAGCATTGGCCCTGAGGACACAAATTAGCTGTTGGAGAATTTTTTCTAAACTCTTGATTTCTGTCAAGCGTATCAATAATAACTCATACTTCTATCAGTAAAAAATGATTTATGATCTCATATGAGCGTTTGAATTTTGGTTATATAGTTACTCGCATAATGCCAGAAAGTTAAGCTCACCAATCAACACCTTTCTGTGTATAGTCTGCAGCTGACATCATTTTTTCCCCTTTCTACTGCTAGACAGTTGCGCAACACATAAGTCTGATGTGCTATTATTATTATTATTATTATTATTATTATTTTCTTTTGCTAACAGATGCACAATACTGGGACAGTGACCCACTGACCCAATTGTTTGCTTTTCTACCATGCGATGTGTTTTTCCCTCTCAAAAATTTTCATTTGGTTTTTCATTTTCTCAAGGAACATTTGGGAGTTTGTAATGGGTGGGAATGGAATAGATTTTGAAAAGTGAGAGGGTACTGTGATATGATAGGTGTAAAGTAGAAATAAAGTGAGAACAGATAAGATAGTTTTCTAGAAAGATATGAAAAAATAATTGAAATATAGGAGTAAAAAAAAATGTATGATAAGTAAAGCTATCAAATCATAGCAAAAGGTGAGTAGGAAGAAGTGGGAAATGTGCACTCCGTTCCATTCCCACCATTCCCTTAATGCCAATCACTCCCTCGTGTATAATGCTAGTTGATGTGTTTTAGTTTCTCGATGTGCTTTTTATGTATGCCAAAAGTATAATTATTTAAAGTAAATTAAAAAAACTATTGTGATATTGTTAAGCATTTAAATAGTTTTATAATTTTTTCTTATGTGTTTGAGACAGTATTGTTTTTCTGAGTCAATTTTGATTTGTTGGACAACAATTGATTTGCCAATGAGTAGAGATAGTGAGTTTTGAGGGGTATATTCATCATTTCCGCTCTGTGTTGACAGTCATCATACTGACCGTTAGGGTTTGGGGTATTTATGATATTTAGGGCATATTTAGTGGGTATATATGGGAGATTTTATACTTAGGGTGTGTTTGAGATATGATAAAACTTTTAGATGAAAAGTTTTGGTATAAAAGCTTTTGAATTGGGAGAAAATGATGTAATATGATATGGGTAGTGATGATGAGAAAAGAGAGTGAAGATAAAATGGATTGTTAATTGTATGAGTGGTTGTATAAAAATGATTGGAAAATGAGGTGGTTGTATGAGAAGATGTGAAGAAATAATTAAAACATAGGATAAATATGAAGAATGAAAAGTTTTTGGTGTAAACAAATGCACCCATAGTGAGTATATTTGTAATTAAAGGAAAAAGTTGTGGATATATATGAAATTAACCCTAATTTTAATTGAAGTCTTGACGGGGCTGTACCTACTTCAAATATATAATCATGTGTAAATTATGAAAAACACTTAGGTTCATATATATATTAAAACGTTTTAAGGCTTTATAAAATCTTTCATTTATACAAGAATTATGATTTAGATGGTTTCAGTGTTGAATTAACAATTTAAAATCATTGTATAAATCAAACAATTTTATGATCCAAATGCACATATTGATTTACATGAAATTTGGTTTCCAGTTAAGCAGATAATTTTAAGTACAATAAGTGGATTGGATTTAATTTCAATATGAAAATATTTTTCTGCGATGTCAACAACATTGAAGCACTGCCCGTTATATATTTTTTGTGTTGCGCATAATATATCTTGTTATATATTTATGTATATTTTTAAAATTTACGATAATATATAATATGAGTGTAATGTTGGTAAAGAATTCATGTGTAAGACACTGTTGAGGTTCCTTCTGAATTTGCTTTTAAAAATAAAAATAAAAATAAAAATTCCTATTGTGAGATATTGGCAAAGACTTTAATTATTTTTATTATTATTGTAGTTATGGTGTGAGGCAACTTAAGCATGATATCATCATTTAAGGAAAACTTATGGGCTAAGAAACCACTACCCTACCCGAAACAGATTGATCTAGCCATGAGCAGGTTGAAGAGAGCTCTAATAGGTCTAGGAGGACCAAACCCACGTGTGTGGCAAAACATGGGTTAAAACAACTACAATCATCTAAACATTTCATAACTGTCTGTTTTTAGTTGTAACATCTGTATCATTCATTTTGATTTTTTGAGCAATCATTCGCTCAGATATATTCTGTCTTTTAAAGTTTAGGATAATGAGTTTCTTTGGCTGCTCAAGAACTGAAATGTAAATAATAGTGTTGTTCAAGTTTGATCTTTCATCTAGAAATCAAATAATTGCAAACTCATGATTTACTCTCTAGCATTCATGCCTTTCTATGTAAAATTTTTTCTCCGGTTCCTCTTCAATCCCTCATATTGTTTTGTAGCATATAGACTCAAAAAAGTGATCTAGGGCCTATAGGCTATGGATCCTGCAATGCAATATTATTTGCTTTGGCTTGTAGCTCAGTTGCTCAATTTTAAAGTGTGTCACACTTTTAACTTGAGACCTACTTATAAACCACTAGGAACTCTTTCCCATTTTTGATGTGGGATTAGTTCTTTATTATTTTAGGCTTTCTAACCTCTGCCGTCTATAGTTTGTGCCATCATAGGCCCATCGGCGTCTGCTCAGGTTGTCCCTAAACCACAACTCTGCTTCTGCCTAGTTCCCTGATTTTTTACCATTTCAATTCTTTGAACCACATCTATTGAAGGAGTCCTTATCTAATACCATTTGTAATGTACAATTCTAAAAAATTATCTTGGGCCCTTGGGCTATGGGTCCCATAGTATGATATTATCCGCATTGTCTTGATAGCTCAGCTGTACGGTTTTAAAATGCGTCACATTATGTTTAAATCTGGGACCTAATCGAAAACTGCCAAGGGCTCTCCTTTTCGATGTGGGATTTGGTCTTTTACTATATTCATTACTGCCAACCATTGCTGCCATCAAGAGGTGATAGTGTCTTGTAAAGAAGAACAAAATTCAAGGAACATATTGATGTGCTGTGATATTTGAAAAATAATATTACTCTTACTACTGTGTTTAACTATCATTTTTTTTTTCTCTGACAATGCGTTAGCAATCATTCATTTTATTATTATTAACCTGATTGTCGCTTTTCATGGTTTCAGGCAACAGCTGGTGGTGGAGGACGTGGTATGCGTCTAGCTAAGGAACCTGATGAGTTTGTGAAGTTATTACAGGTATGAGACCAATTCATGTTTTTCTTGTCGGCCAGATCCTGTAAGATGAATGTTTACACCAGTTCAGTTCCAGTTTATCCAATATTTTATTCACTGTCACAATTCGTAGTAGTCATCTTTTCCTGCGTTACCCCATTTTTTTCTTGGGCAGCAAGCAAAGAGTGAGGCTGCAGCTGCATTTGGTAATGATGGAGTTTACTTGGAGAAGTATATTCAAAATCCAAGGCATATTGAATTCCAGGTACGTCATGTTTGAAATTTTATTACATCCATTCCTCTATGTGGCTATTTCTTTTCTCTTTTAGTCATGAAATTACAAAACATTGACATGTGCTCCTCCACACGCACCCCATCGTCTCAAAAAAAAAAAAAAAAAAAAAAAAAAAAAAAAAAAAAAGAAAGAAAGAAAGAAAGAAAAAAGAAAGAGTACAGATAAGGTAGTATGTATCTTGCCCTCTACAGACCCCCACATTAGTAGGAGCCTTCTAGTCTGAGAATGTTATAATATATCTTAATTCAAAAAATGCGAAAACCAGGCGTAACATTGTAAGCAGCTCCTATTCCACTGCATGGTAGCTCACTTCTAATTAAATGCAACTCTCCACTTTACTGGACACATTTTCAAATAAGATCTTTAGTCTTTAAATAATTTTAGCAATCATCTATAATGGCTTTAGCAATTACTACATTTCTTCAGAATTATTACTAGATTTTAAAATTTTGAACGTGGCACTCTTTAAGAGTTATTTTCTGACCACAGGTTCTAGCTGATATGTATGGTAATGTTGTCCACTTTGGAGAACGTGACTGTAGCATCCAGGTATTTGCAATAAACATTTGTGATGCAATTTGATGTCCTTTTCTGGTATTTTTTGACTTGGAGACCGTATTTGGATGTCTGGCTATGATTTTGAATACTGATATTAGATGTCGTATTGGCTGCCTAAAAAAGCATTACGAGATGGGTGTATGATGGTGCTATCAGGGCAGAATGGACCCATATTGGATAGTTTTAATTTTTATATTGAAAAACATATGAAAATATCTTCAGAAGAGAAAAAAATTGCAATATCCAAGAATATTTGTATTTTTGTAATGAAATGTTGGCATGATTATCTTATCCTAACTATTCTGGTTGTCAATAATTTTGTCAGTTTTGACTTTTATCTTTCGGTAATATCTACCTCCAAATTATGATCATGGATAATAGATAACTACGTAATTTACTGTACCAAGCATTACCTTGATTACAGTCCACTTAATTCACTTTAGTAAAATATCTGTTTAATGTTTTGGCTACATTTTCCAATTTTAGTGACATATTGCCCATCTAATATCTTTGCTGTCTTTATTAATGCCATTTTTATCCCTGATCATTTTGTGCTTTTGTGGACGGATCTATGTCAAACTGTATTGGGTCCAGCAGGTGCTAAGTTGCCTGAGAAGAGATGAATACAATGTTGCTAATCCACAATCAACTAAACTCATTTATGGATTTATCTTATGGATTTTGGTATTCTTAATAATATAGGGGACGCTTGGTAAGCTCAAAAATCGTGGGAATGTGGGAAATGGTGGGAAATGGAAAGTAGAATATTTTGGAATTTATGTGATTAATAGGAAATGATATGGGTAGAGTTGGAACCAATAGGGTTGATGGATGTAGTTGGTAGGAGAAATGATTGAAATGTTGGGGTAAAAATGGAAAAAATATAACTATTGATGGAGAAATCATTGGCGTTGGGAAATTAAATCCCACATTGCCCCCCCACTCATACATGTTACCTAATGTGACCATAGTATTGCAAATGACAGTCATTTTTTGGCAACTGGAAAATGTCTAAATGACTTGTCATTTAAATGTATGCTTTGTTGGTCTAACATTTTGTCCGTTGCTTTACACAAGATCTCATGGCCCCAGTGGTGGCAACAATTAGATGAAAATGGTTGACTTTGTTTTATTTAACAGAGGAGGAACCAAAAGCTCCTTGAAGAAGCCCCCTCTCCTGCTTTGACCCCAGAATTGAGAAAAGCTATGGGTGATGCTGCTGTCTCTGCAGCTGCATCCATTGGTTACATAGGTGTTGGAACCATTGAATTTCTTTTGGATGAAAGAGGCTCGTTCTACTTCATGGAAATGAATACTCGGATCCAGGTGATGAGAGTGGTTGTGAGTGGATTTATCCATAAGGTTTATTGAATATCCCCTCTTATCTATTTGAAAAATTTTGACGTATTCAATACTGTTCTCATAAAACTCAGGTGGAACATCCTGTAACTGAAATGATTTCCTCAACTGACTTGATTGAGGAACAAATCCGTGTGGCTCTTGGAGAGAGACTCCGATACAAGCAGGTAAATCAAGGTGTTTCATGATCTTTTAAAATTTTTTTGAAGGAATTATTCAATTGAAGGTGTTTCATTTTTTTTTTTTTTTTTTTTTTTCAAATTTAAGGAATTATCCTATTACAGACACATGTTGTTTCTGGGTTTGAACACTGTTATTTTAGGAATAGGATTTTTATTTTTTATTTTTTATTGGTCTATGAACTTATTTGATATATACGGGTTGTGAACAGGAAGATATTGTACTCAGAGGACATTCTATCGAGTGCCGAATTAATGCAGAAGATGCCTTTAAAGGATTCCGGCCGGGTCCCGGTGTGTTTCTTCCTCTTATTTTCTATATTGTATTTATTAATTTGTGAGCTATTTCATTTTCAGAGCACTTTCGCAATTATTTCAACTATTTCTTTCTGATCTACCTTGGGATTATATTTAATCCAATTCGATTATCACATTTATGTTAATTCATTTAAGATATTAAAAATCCCTTCTGTTGGAGCCTTGTGTGGGCCATGCTATTTAAAAGGAAGACAATCATTTTTAAAATTCGAAATTTATTTCAAACCACTTTATCTACTGAAATGTCATAAAATTTATGTACTCATGACACATTATTTTCGATTATGCTTGAAGTTGGTAATGATTCTGTGCAACCAGTTACTTTTTTATTTTTATTTTTACTTTTTTATATTTTTTTAAATCCAAACCAGTAGCAATATCCATGAGTATGTCTGTATATGGGGAGAGATTCCATGCAACTGGTCAATTTTTTTTTTTCGTCGAATTTATTAATATTAAATGTAAACCAATATTCACCAATATATATTTGTCTATGGTTTTTTTTTCTGTGAAGATTTATTTATGGTTTTAAAAGTAATATATTGGAAACTTTTATATTCTAAAAATTCAAAATAATTCGAGACTGAATATATAACATTGAAAATGAGTATATAACTTATATTGTGAAAATCCAAAATCATTTGAGAGTCAATGTGTAGTAATATAAATTTGAAAATGAATATACATTTAAACTTTGAAAATGAATATATAACATCTATAAGTTCCAATACACATGATATTTGATTCTTACAGGGGTTGGTTTGGATAATGTTTCATAATGCATCCAAGTGAACTGGTAGTATCATCATGTCATTTAGGCCCTCAGATTAAGAAAATGAAAAACAACCACTAATGTATCGTTACACAGAGAAATAATTTGTTGTTTATGATATGCTAAAGTGATTGGTCCTAGAATCATGTTTGGGCCTCATCTATTAACTTATCATTAGAATCCTTCTCAATCATTAATTTATCATTGCATATAGATGTTTGGTTACAGAAAATCCAGCCAAAGCATTAATTTATCCTTACATATAGATGCAGGAACCAGCAAATTCATTGGATTACTTGGATCTAAATGAAATATGAAAAAAAGAGAAAAAAAAAAAAAGAAAAAAAAGAGAGAAGCAAAACGCTGGTGGGTGTAGACATCTTGCAACTGGTTTCATTTAAGAAAAGCCGTTATGTATCTACATGTATAATGCTCTTGATCAAAGCTGATATTTATACTATAGCTTCTTTCTTCTGTGCCCTGTTATCTTTATAATGTAACATTTTTAATGCAACTTTGGCACATTCCGAACTGAATTTCTTCATTTTTTTTCCCTTTTATTCTCTGTGTAATTAGATGAAGGGTTGAGGATTCTGAGGTTTCAATGTCATAGTTGGCAGCATTGATTTCATGGAATTTCCAGTAATGTAACAATGTTTCTTATGATTTTCGAAATTTCAGGGAGGATTACAGCATACCTGCCATCAGGTGGCCCATTTGTGAGGATGGACAGTCATATTTATCCAGACTATGTAGTCCCTCCTAGCTATGATTCCCTTCTAGGAAAGGTGTGTGCGACTCTTATGGTTATATGGCTGCTTCTAAGCAATGTTTTTGTTTTATATTATGTTTTAACTTTATCCCTGTGCACATTTGTGCATGCATGCTTCTGTGGTTCTCTTTTGTTGCTTTGGGTTTTGAAGACTCAAAGTTAGTACATCCAGTCTGATCCGTCCACATTTAATAATGTCTAAGAACTCTTAACTCTGATTCAACCTCTTTGTCCTGTTTTCTAATTAACTGTTTGCTGAAAAGAATGTTTATGTTTCCTTCGGGCTGATCCTAGTCACTAAGTCTCATTTACCTTTATGCAGCTAATTGTTTGGGCACCAACCAGAGAGAAAGCAATTGAACGTATGAAAAGGGCTCTTAATGACACTGTCATTAAAGGTCAGTAACTAATTGGACCATTGAATTTTATGAATCATTCCTCTGATTCATATAGTTGTCAGTCTTATGGTCCATCATGCTATATTTTGTTTAAAAATTGTTTATAATCAGTTTATGTATTCCCCTCTCTCGGCATCTCTATTTGTTATAAGGCATCTCCTCACTCATAAATGGACTGGGTTGTCTCTAACTCTTTGGTAGTAAGCTACCACATCCAAAATCACCACCAAGGTCTCCATTACTGCTGTCATTGTCATCATTATTATCTATTCACCATAATGCTCAACAGGATCTATGCATGTCACCAGCTAAGGTGGGAATAACTTTTGATGATGATAAATGTTAATATGGAGCCTGTTGAGTGTTGATGTGTATGTATAATATATTTGGTTTTCATATGTAGGGTGTGTTTGAGTCTTTGACATTTGATAAAACTTTTGAAAGAAGAGTTTTTGATGTAAAACCTCTTAAAATGGAGGAATGATCTTGTTAACCTGGGCAAAGCGAATGCCTCACTTAGCTCGATAAACAAGCGTACGAAGAAAAAGACAAATAAAAAAAAAAGGTATTATAAATGGGTTTTTTGAGATTTGTTAAGTGAGTCATTTGCTTAGCCCAGGATAATAGGATTATTTCTTTTTAAAATAGGAGAAGCGATGTGATATGATACGGGTAATAATGAGGAATAAATGGAATAGAGTTAAAATAGATAAGGCAGTTGTGTGGGTAATTGTAAAGATATGATTGGAAAGTAAGATAGTTGTATAGGAATATGTGAATAAATTATTAAAAAATAGAGTGATTGTGGAGCGTGAAAAGTTTTAGGTTGGTAAGTTTGCATGATTGCTAAGTACACCTGTAACTGATCTTGATTGAAATGTATTACATGCACAATGAAAATAAATGATGGTGAATGTAACTTAAATCAAGCTTAGCTTTGATTACTTTGCCCCCAGATACTGAATCTTTTGAAATGATTAGGCAATCTTGTACCTCTATAAGTTTGATCCTTTATACTCATTCAAGTGTCTGTTTGTTTTGTTTTCAATTATTCTCTTGCAGGAATACCAACCACCATTGATTACCATAAGCTCATCCTGGACATTGAGGTTTGGACATTTACATCTTGATTATATTTTCAGGCTTCGTTAATCCCATTTTGTCCTTATTCTGAATCTAAAATTCTCAGTTTCAAGAAGGGTCGACACTTTTGAATTTATTTCTAGCAAATCATTAGTCCAGTAGTCATGCTACAGAGATTTTATAAAGATTTGTTTCAACCTGTTCAAGTTGTTACTGCATTTTGTCAGGCAAAGCAGACATGTCTGAGTCACTCTTCAGTGTTGTTCACTGTCAGTCTATTTAGAACTATTTGTTTGATGACTCAAATATTTTCTTTTATTTTTATTTATTTTTAACAATTTTTCCTGTGGCATTTCAAAGATCACTACCAGAAAACCTGAATCAATGTTGCCAAAACCCTTGAGGATCTTATAAGTGTATTAGTTGTTATTTTCTAAGGGATTTTTTTTCCAAATAAGCCCCTTAAATTTTTTCCGATGTTTCTTTTTATGTCCTGTGCATTCAATTTTGCAAGTGGCTCCCATTTAAACAGTTTATTTTCAAAACTACTCCCAAAAAGGATTTTTTGCTACCTTAATTTTTATAAAAGGGCCCCAATTCTATGCAACCGGTTACGTATAAACAGTTGCAAATAACTGCTTGAATGGGGCCCACATCGATGATGAAATGAAAATTCAGCTAGTGATACTGTTGAACATCATTGGCTTTATTGTGGTACCAAAAATCATTTTGATGGGAGTCTTGGGTGGTCTAACCTGCTTGGAATATATATATTTATCTGTAAATTAGAGAAACTACAAAGAACCATTTATAGATGTTTTAGGATGTTATGATAATAAATAGAAACATTCATTTACATAGGTAGCATGTTTTAGACATTTCAGATATTAACAACTTTAAAATTAGTAGATAAATCAAACCATTTTATTACATTAACTTAACACTTTAAGTGGATGGGGCTTATATAGTGGTTTGATTTGCATGAAATTTGGTGTTCTAGTTTAAAGAATAATTCCAAAGGTAATGGACAAAGCGGATTTTGATTCCTCTATCATTATGGCCCCATATCGAGGCTTGTTATAAAAATTCTCATTTTTTAGATTTTTAAATGTCAAAAAATTATGAAATAGGCTCAAAAGTTAAATTGTTGTTTCTAATAAATTTTTAGAAGATGAATCTAAATTTAAAAGTAGGTTCTTTGTTGACTCTATTTCGTAATAAATCATCATCATGAGCGTCATCATAAGTCATTTCCCACCTAGGTGGGATCGGCTGCATGGATTTTGTTGGGCAATTCTTGATAATTCAAGAATAAATTTTTAGTAATCTTTAATATTTTCATATATTCAAGCCTTTGTTTAGCATAACTAAATCATCTTAATCCGTTTTCCCTCATTTTATCATCCATTAGCCTCACTTTGAAATTTTTTCGGATTACTTCATTTCTAATTTTATCTTTTCTTGTTTTATTATTCATCTACCTTACCATTCTCATTTCTAATACCATCATTCTATATGTACGTTGTTCTTTAATTACCTAACATTCTATCCCATAAAGCATAGCTAGTTTAATCACAGTTTTATAAAATTTTCTTTTTAAGTTAATTGGGACTCGATGATCAGATAAAATTCCTAATGCATTTCACAATTTCTTCCATCTTGCTTGAATTTTATGTATTTTATCTTTCTCAATCTCCGTTTTGTTAAACTATTGATCCTATATGCCAAAAGCGATTTGTTTTTGTTACTACTTGATCTAAGATCTTAATTGGTTCCTTATCCACGTGCTCACTATTTTTAAAATTGCATTTCATATATTTAGTTTTTGTGTGACTAATTCCAAAACCATTATATTCTAAGCCATCTTTTCACTTATTCAATTTCAAATTTACTCTTCCAGTTTCATCTATTAGAATAATGTTATCTGCAAATAATATGCACTAAGGTACTTCTTCTTGTAGATATCTGGTAATTTTATCTATTACTAAAGTGAAAAGGTAAACCTAGTTTAACTGAAAAAATATCAGTGTCTGTACTCATGGTCTTCATATTTGTTACAGCCTCCTCATACATGTATCTAATAACATTAATGTATCTGTATTAATTTCTTTCTTTTTCATTATCTGTCATGTTAATTTTCGTAGGACTTGATCATACGCTTTTCTAAATTAATAAAAATCATGTGTAAGTTATTTTTTTTCCCCTTATACTTCTCAAATAATTGTCTAAGCAAGAAAATAACTTCAGTGGTCAATCTTCCTGGCATAAGATCAAATTGATTTTCAGAGATATTAGTTTCTCGTCTTAATCCATATTCAATTACTCTTTGTCATAATTTCGTAATATGACTTATTAGTTTTATTCCATGATAAATTTGCACAAATTTGAATATTTCCCTTATTTTTATAAATTGGGACAATAGTACCTTTTTTCCATTCACTTGACATTAACTTTATTTTTATAATCATATTAAAGGATTTTGCTAACCATGTTACACTTATATTTCCCATGCATTTCTATACCTCGGTTGGTATATTATCTATCTCTAAGGCTTTTTCTATTCTCATTTTTTCAAGAGCGTTTTTTTAAGAAATATGGGGAAGGTAAATTCAGGTAGTCCTTAATTTGTTCATAGTGAATAAGAAAATTATTTTTAACCTATCCTTTATTTTTATTTTGGTTCATTCATTTGCTATTGTTTTTTTTTTTTTTTTTTAAAAATATCCTATGCTTCATTTTGTTTTCTGTTCAAGTGTTTCTTGCTTAATGTAAAAGACATATAAAAGTGAATAAAATTTATGTATAATTTATTACTATACATTATTTACTGTGCTATATATTTTAATTTTAATGTATTAATATTGTATATTAAAATAATGTGGAGAGCCAACTCTCTTGGATAGCCTGCTATCTAGGTAGCATTTAATGGATGTTAGATAGAATGGTAGCTTTTAATGGATGTGAGATAGAATGATGATGTTGGCATACGTGTAAATAATGGGTGTTTATTTATTATGTAAAAAATCACTTTGATTGGAAAAGAAGTATAACTTCTTTTGAGTGTGAATATATAACTATTAAAAATTTAAAAATTAATATCTAGCATAAAGAATTGTTCAATTTGTGATTTAGAGTCATAAAAAAATATACAGGGTAAATGTTATAAGTGGTCTAAACTTTGGAAAAACATTTTTAAATTATAAAGGAGGGGTTTGCATGGACACACGTCTTTGGATTCTGGTTGCATTAGACCATAACTTACTATTCAATTTATGTATGTCTGTAATTGAATAATAGAAATTAGTCACTGCAACTGGTTGTATGGAGTTACTTCATGCAACCCTATTGTTTTCAATGGAAAATGATATCTTTATTACGTTGAAACCATCACTGATATTGATCAATATACATTCACTCGTGATTCCAAAATTTTGTTGTGTGATAACTTGCTAAAAAAATAAAATTATTTGGGCATGCAGCAACCATTAATTTCTTTTTTTTCTTTTTTTCTTTTTCCAAATGGTATTAACCAGAAGCTCCTTATATAAATGAATTCAACTATGAGTTCCAATTCAATGGAACCAATGCCATGATGTCAGTGAGGACGTGGTAAATCCATGGCTCTGTTGGGAATAGCACATGGGTTCGAAAACACACCTCGTACCTTGGTGTGAGGATAATATTTTAACAATCCTTGAGTTTGCAGAGGTTTTACAATTCCTCCCAATGTGGGAGTTTCATACAAATTTTCCCTAGTATAGGGGGTTTATAGAAAAATTCCCTCCATAATGTGAGGGTTGTAAATGTATTGGGTTGTAATATCAATTGTTATGTTGTATAAATTCTAATTAAAAAAATTCCATTGAATTGAATTTGTGCCTTTTGGTTTGCACCTACCTTGATAATAAATAAAAAAATCCAATACAACTAAATTATTTAAAATAATTTGTTAATCCAAATTTCATGTAAATCAAAGGTTTAAATAAGTCACTATTATTTAATGGTCAATTTAATTAAAATTATTTAATTTGTATAGGAATGTTAAATCTTTTAATTTCACATCTATATTTTGTAAAATATTTTTCCTATGTAGATGAAAGATTTGATAAATCATTAAAAGATTTTAATGCTTGCACAGATGGATCCAAGTGATTTTCATGTTTGACACAATTTTATGTATTCTTAAAAGATAAAACATGAACAAAATTCCGATTGAAATACCTTTAGGCATATTATTTTTCAAAATGATGTTAGTTAAATAAATTATAGGATTGGCTTTTGATTTAATCATTGAAGTGGGCCCAAACCAAGATGTTCCACAAATTCAATTTGGTGGAACTCATTTCACCGAATTGGTTCTACTGAATATTACATTACGCAACTTTTTCATTTGCAATTAAAAGAAACAATACTTTTTTACCATGATTAGACCATCAACAATATTGTTTAATCTAAATTTAGTTATAATTCTAAAATTTCTGCTATAGAAACTTATGTGCCAAAAAAGTTTAAAATTATTTGTGAGTGAAACATTCATTAATTGTTTTTTTTCCAAGTGGGTTTAACCACATAAAGCTACTTGAAATGGTAATGGTGAGTATCACAGGTTAATTGAACCTCATTGAATCCTTAAAATGAGCCGAAAAGGAATAGCTGCATGAACTCGCTTTCTGCAATTATTTGCAGATCATGCTCTTGAATGAGTACACAAATAGATATGTAGTGACTATATGCAACTGATCATTTTATGCATACCTTGAGGTCTAATTCATCCATTTTATTCATGAATTTATCTTCAGCCAGAATGCTGGCAATTATGGTGTGGTCTATACCATTTGGAAAGGCATAAAATTATCTATAATTCGATCACTTTTATTTGAATATTGAAATGATGTGAAATTTTCTAGATTCATTCATCTGGCTAGAAAATGAGATTTTGCAGTGGAATTTTAGATATTCATTCGTCTTCATAGAAACTGAGATTTTGGAAGACGTACCCCATGACTGTAAAAAAATGATTTTTAAATGTAAAACAAATGGCCATGCGACTGCTTGCATGGGATAATAATCTAAACATTATTTTAGACCTAGAACAGGATGCAGTGCACCTAATGCACTACCATTTTTCTGTTTTTTGAAATTTTTTTTAATATATGTATTTTTGTGGGCCCAAACATGGTATTTACATATATATGTAATTTTTACATTTTATTAATGTTTTTAAATATTTTATTTTGAATTTTAAAAATAAAATAAAATAAAATAAACAAAAAACGTAAAAATTCCATATATATTTATGCTTGGGCTCACATATGCATTCGAAAAAAAAAAAACAAAAAAAGTTTTAAAAAAGGGTTATGCACCCAGGTGTACTATCCGAACTTTTTTAGACCTAACATGAACCAATAACTCCATGCAACCAGTTGTGTCGATGTCATTGAAATATTCCCTTCATTTTGGGCCCATTTGATGATTGAATGAAATCCTGTCCAACCATTATATCTTGGATGCTCATTAAATGGATGGTTTGCGTGAAATCCTATCCAACCATTATCTCTTGGGCACACAACGTATGCATGTGTGGGTTTATGTAAGTGCATGCTCCTATGTATATGCATTTATTGGGACACTGCAAATGTGCTTTCTTGGATGCATGTGCATGTGAGCATGACACTAAGCTGAAACGTCTCTAACATCTTAGCATTCTGGGTACTGTGCAATGGTCGGTTGTAGCATCAAAATGTCTACATAATAAGCCTGTGCATTCAGACATCACGGATATAGCACTATATGCATAATTTTTGTCACATTGCATGCCTGCTATCATTTATATTGAGATGCTGGGGCTGTGGTCTATCTATGGGTGGCACAGCTGGATGAAACTACCAGATTACCAGATTATTTTACAGGCAGACCTGTCTCTCACTATTGTTGGTGCGAGATTGATAAAATACTTTTAATCATCTTTATATTGTATGTGACATTGACTCAAAACTTGTGACCTTATACTGCAGGACTTCAGAAATGGCAAAGTTGATACGGCATTCATACCAAAACATGAATCGGAATTAGCTGCGGTAGGATTCTGATGTTATACTTCATTTAACATTTAACATATGTAAGGATAACCAACCTTAATCCTAAAATTATTCAATAGGCCACACAATTGAAAAAAATACCTTTAGATGCATGTGTGCCCTGTGGACTGTCAAAACTGGTGTACATGCATTTCCTTGTGAGGAGGATATTGCATTTAGAAGTTTCTTGGCAAATTTATCCTGGCGAAATCATATGGAAGATGCCTGAAAAAATTGAGTAATTGAGAGCTAGAAACAATGAGCAGTTCCATGTTGAATGCAATGCATGCCCCATCCTGCTGATGAGTGGTTTACCTCAGGATTGTTAAAAATAGCAGTGCCAATAATAGGATGAAGGCAGTCTATAATTTTAATTGGTGCTTGCGTGCATCTGAAATTTGAATGTACAAGAAATGCTGTATTTGAAATCTATAAGAGGCTGCTTGTACAGCTGGAAAAACCTGCAGGAGCCGTGTTTGCTTTTCTACACTGCTGTTCTTGTCATCAGCTCGGCTATCTGGCAGGAGCCTCTACTGTCCATTCTAACCATTTCTCCGCGGTTTTTGCAGCCGCCTCAGAAACTTGTTGTGTCAACACCAGCCACCGAATTGGCCAGCACAAGTGCCTAGTTGGATCCTCTTCTTCAGAGTCGCAAGGTGGCCATTTCACTTGTTACTTGTTTTTCTGCAGCTCCTTTTTTCCCCCCTTTCTCTGAGCTATTTCTGCAGCAGGTTTTGAAAGAACAAACATGATTTTGTGAAGTTGGGCTTTCCCAAATTTTCAGTGATTAGTTTGACCTGTGTACCAAAGAACTAGCAGCGAGAAATGGTTAGAATTCTGTGCATTTATGATTTGAGTTGGATTTTTTCTTTTGAAAAAAATATAATTGAGCTTCGGGTTACTTACAACTGCTAGGAAGTAGTGTTCTGTGGCTTGCTATAGTCTTCATTGTATTCTTACTTGTCAAGTGCCTTGAGAGTTACCATGACAAGGACAGGATCTGGAGGCAGTTTGTGGTCTATTACTGTTGATGGGAACAGATGGGTGGGCTGTGTGCGGGTACGATTGGGAACGTAATGAGGGGAAGGGAAGATGAGATGTCTATTTCTAATGCATTCTAATCCTACTTTAACTGGATGTTAGTTCAATGCACCCGGATGCATTAAGCCTCAATGAACTTGGGTGAACTTAACCTATTAAAATTTTTTTTTTGAACTTTTTTCATATAAATGTTAATTTAAGTGTATTTAATACGTGTATAAATTTTTATCATTTTTGAAGATTTTTAAATTTTTTTTCGGATTTTTCAAAATTAGTTGCCACTGATTTTAAAAAATTCAAAAAAACTATTTAAAAATATCCAAAAATCATAAAAATTTATACACATGTTAAATACACTTAGATTAACAGTTGTGTAAAAAGTTTTTCAAAAAAAAATTAAAAAAATGGGTGAAACACACCCAGGTGTATTGAGGGTCAATGCACCTGGGTGCATTGATCTTGTATCCACTTTAACTACCTTGTTTTTTTTTTTTTTTTTTTTTTTTCCATTTTTACTCTTGTATTCTAAAATTTTTCATACAACTACCTTATTTATTTTCATTTTACCTCTATTATATTACATCATTTTCATAGTTTCAAAAAAATTTCCTACTTCTCACTTCCCACTTACATTACCGAACATGCCATGCATTTAAATTTTATATTATTTTAAAAAAATAATATTCCGTTTGGGCCATCAGTCCAACAAATGGTAACGCCTAGCCAAATTGCAAATGACTTTGGGCGGAGCTGATCCCTCTTGCATAGCCAAGCCCATCATCAAGAAAGCCGGAAGATTTGCACCCCCATAGAGAGAAGTGCTTATGTGAGTAACAACACGGTGGGATGAATGGTTTTACAAATAATTAGGAGAATTGGTAAATTCCAAATATATCCACTAGCTTGAATTCCAAATACACCCATTAAGTTCGAATAATTTTGTTCATACTTTCCTGGTGTATTTGAGAAGTGATAAAATTCTTGTATGAAAGGTTTTTAGTATAAAAGTTTTTTAATTATAAAAAATAATGTGATATAAGTAAGGGTATTAATGGATTAGGTTGGACAGGTTAGAGTTTAATTTTTATCCTAACTCATTAAACAAATTCAATGATAATTTGTTTATTAACTTATTTAAAAAATTTCTAGTCTTAACCGATTTAATAAACGAGTTGGTGGTTTGTTGGCGAGTCATATATTATGAATAAGTTAAAATCAAGCTAATTTAAAGTTGATTATGTGTTGTTTATAATTGTCTTGGTGAATTGATTTACATTGATGAAATATATGACATAGCCAAATTTTCATAGGGAGGTGTATATTCAATGTGTAACCATAAAAAAGGATAGCAACTCGGCGAGATGGAGAGAGATGATAAAGAGGGAAATAATGAGATGGAGAAGGAAAAGATTGGAAGCAGAGGGGAGAGAGATGGATGGGAGGAGAGAAAGGAAAGATATGGAAAGAGGGATGATTGAAGATAGAAAGGATGAGAAAAAGAGAAGGAGAGACGAAAAGAGGAACGAAAAATTTTATTGATGGCAGGGATGACGATGGTTATGTCACAACACAATAGTAGGGAAGGCGTTGTAGAGTTATAGACAGAGGAAGGAAAATTAGAAATCAGAATGGGAAAATAGATAACAGGAAATCAAAATGTGGAAAATAAAGTTAGAGTTTAGGAAATATATGTCCTTTCTTAACATATTGACTATTGTAAATGGGTTGATGATTAAACAGGTTAAATATGTTACTAAATGGGTTGATGGTTAAATGGGTTAAATAGGTTGATGGATCATGAAATCTTGATCCGTTTATTTATTTAATGGCTAAACAAGGTGGTGAATCATTAACCATTTATCCAAAAATCCTAACTCAAACCTATTTATAATCGGTTTAGACGGACGAGTTGAGTATTGACTATGACTATTAACACTTCTAGATATGATAGGAACAATAGTAATAGGTAAAAAAAATAAAGTTAAAATAGATAAGCTTGTTATATTTGTAGTTGTGTATAAATGATTAAAAGGTATAGTAATTATATAAGAATATATGTAAAAATAATTTTAAAATAGGGTAATTATGAAGAGTGAAAAGTTTTAGATTGAAAAGTCGTTGTTTGAAAAGATTGTGTTAAACAAACATCCCCTAAATATGTTGAGGCTTTTCTTAAATATACCTAGTATGTTTGTCCTTAATTCTAAATGTACTTAGTAGGTTTGCATTTTCTCGTAAATATGCCCCATTTCGTCATAGGTATGGTTAAACGTGGCTAGCTTAGATGTTAAATTACTAAATTACCTAGCAGATTCGGGGCTAATCTAACGCCAAGTCATCGTTGTTGATTAGCAATAATTAATTATTTATTTATTTATTTTTACCTTTTATGCTCATTTGTTCCAAATCCAATTGATGACACATGAATCTATTGAATTTGGTGAAGAGAAAATTTTTTCGGGTTGCTAAATAGTGGATTCGATGTGGTGAGGAGGTCACCGACGGATGGCAGCCATGGTTGTCGAATGAAGAGCTTAGCTAGGAAGATGATGTTTCAGATTGGCTTGTAGCAGCACACATGAACACATACTTATGTAACCTTTCTTTTTTTTTATTATTATTTTTTCAATACAAGTAGGTGAAATTGGTACAGAGGCAAGAAATCAAACGTGTCTAGGAAGATTTTTTTTAAAAATTGTATGCTTCTCATTGAATTGATGGCCTCTTTGTTCTCTCTATCTTATTTGAGTAAGTACATTGTATTTGTTGCATACTCTTATAAAATATAAGAAGAGGCGGATAAATTGGTTATTTGGTTATGGATGGACTATGAAATGACACTGCATCAGGAGGCAAATGAAGAGGACTGAAAAGGGAAGATTCAAGAAAATTTAAATGCATAGATGAGTAGTTATCAAGTTAATAGTTTACGACAAAGGATTAAAAATAAAATATAGTATGTCTATTTAAGATTTTTGAAATATAGTGGATAGATTTAAGGTTGAGGATCAAATGTAATGGTACATTTAGATAAGCTCTAAATTTCATTCATACATGGTCATAACAGATGTTTGGATAAGTCTTCTGTTGCTATTTCCCACTGCAAGGTGACTTTTCTGCTCAAGGGATGGGTAGAGATACCATTCACGAAACTAGCACCTTAAGGAGTTGTTCAAAGGGATTATGGTTGTATCTCAAGGTTGTGGGGAGCCTTAATCAACCAATCGCTAAAGGGAAGTAAGGAGTTTTCTAAATAAGGTAATTTTGAAGCAACGAGCTCTCCAAATCAAAGTTGTTCAGGAACTAAGATGATAAGGAGTTTTTGCCCTCTCAAGTGGGGCTTTGGGCTCAGGGAAGGGGAAGGGGAAGGTGTAGTATCATTCCGAGTACAAGTTGAAAAGGGATACATAGACATAAGGTTTCAGAAGGAAAGATGGTAAAGGGTCATAGCTCTGAAAGAAGGAAATCTGATGGCAGAGGAAATCCAGGCACTAGTTATTAGAGATGAATAGATCAAGATGTGGATCAAAAGGGAAGCCAGCTTTCATGTGTTTAGTGTGGAAAGGGAAGACATACAATAAGGAGGTCTTCAAAGGAACAATGAGAGAAGTGTGGAAAGTAAAATGGAAATGCAATTTCCAAGACATCAGTGACAACATATATATTATAGTGCTCGAACTAGAGGAGGCTAAGTAGAAAATCTTAAAGGGGTGTCCATGGCTGTTTGATCAGAACTTCATCCTATGCAAACAAATGAATGCCCCTCTGAATCCAGAATGTAGCTATCCTCAAAATGCCGGTCTAGATCTAGATAGAGCACATGTTGGGCATGTATGAGAAGAACAATTTGGGGGACAGTCTATGAGTCTTTCTAGAATTTTTTAGAAAAGGTGGATGAGAAAACCCTAAATATAAGAGTGGAAATTGATGTTCATAAACCTCTTAGGTGAGGAATATTTCTATAGAATTCACAATGGAAGAAGCATTGGGTTGGTTTCTAATAGGAAAGGTACCCTGGCTTTTGTTACGCATGTGCTAGGGTGGGACATAGCCTCGAGGAATGCCAGCAATCGCACCTCACAGAGTTGGAGAAATCGGAGGAGCAATTACAATATGGAAGTTTTCTAAGGGTAAACTTTAGAGCAAAAGGACTGGATAATAGAAAAGAAAAAATAATAAATTTAGAACCTTATAAATATCTGGCGGTGGTCACCGAGGGAGAAAGGCTTTTAATAAATAGGCAAACTAATTAAAGTGGACCTGGTGAGGGGAGATAAGTGGAGAAGGAGGATCTAGGGGAGCAGTAATAAATAGGACCAACAATAGGGAGGGTGATAGGTTAGATAATGCGGAAACAAGTATAATGGAGGAGGCTTAGCAATGTGGAAGAAAGGAAGAAATAGTTAGAAGGAAAGGGGAAATGAGTAAGAAAAGGATGATAGTTTTGAAACTATAAGTAGCTAGTGCAGGAGGAGAACTAAACATAGATGAGAGGGCTCTTCCCCAAAGAAACAACACAGAAAAAGAAAACCTCTCAAGCAAAAGGAGATATGCTAGTTAAAGTGGGATAACAATTGGAAAAGGAAATAGAGGGGAAAGATGAGGAGCGACAGATAAGCGCTAAGTCAGGGAATTAGAGGGATGGGTGGGAGGATGTTAGTAAATAGACTGAGGTACAAGAGGAGGTGGAATATTTGATTCAAGCTAGCAAGAATTCCTATATGGCAATAAAGGAAAGCATCCATCCTACTCACTTATCACAATTAAACCAGTGGCTTCAACAAGGAGACGAGTATATTCTAAACGATGTCAAAGGCAAAGGGTCAGTTGAAGAGATAGAGTGATTAAAAAGGGAACAAAAATCAAACAGAAAAGGCCATCTAAAGTGAGATGGGTAATTTGAAAATGTAGGCAAGTCAAGAAGAGTAGCAGGAGCCTTAGGGTAGAGGCATGGGAGAAAAGGCAATTAATGAGCAAGGCAGTTAAGGTGGAGGCTGATCAGGGAAAGGCCAAGCAATCAATACTCAGCTTGTTGTGGGCTTGGGAACCCATAGACAGTCTAGAATGTCCTTGACCTTGTCAAGCAATAAGATCCCATTTTATTGTTCCTCATGGAGATAAAAAGAAATTTAGTTGAAATAAAAGTGACTAGAGAAAAAATAAAGTTTGACTATTTTACAAATGAATGAGCAAATCAAGCACAATCCATATTTTGATGATTAACAATACAATTTGAGAAATTTTATAGTACGAACATGTGTATGGAGATGATTTAAGGTTCAATTTTCGAGATTCAAAGTATGGTAGGTTAAGTTGCATGTCAAGCGACTTAGGCATCGACTTAGGTGAAGTTGATACCAAAATCGACTCCGGCATCGACTTTAAAGGTTGGTTTTTGGATAAAGTTGACAATGTAGACACGTGAGCTGGTGAAGTTGCAATCGAAGTCGACTTTGGATACGACTTGGGCCAAGTCGCAACCTAAGTCAACTCCATCAACAACTCAAGTAGATCTTTGGTTTCCAAAGCTAAGTTTGATAATGCCAAGTTGCAACCCAAGTCGACTCTGATATGCGACTTGGGTGAAGTCGTATATAAAGTCAGCTCAGATATTCAACTTAAGTGAAGTTGCAAACTAAGTCGACCACAGCATTCAACTTGAGTATAATAAGATTAAACTAAGAAGTTTCAAGTCTAAGGGTGACAAGCTTGGCTCAAGCAATCATTCCAACATGATTCAAGGTCCAAGACACAAGTCCATCTAGGAACTTTCAAATAAACATGACCAAACTCAATAATCAAAAAGTTCAAAGGTTTACTTACACAGATGAAGTTTTTTAAGTCAAGATATGATGAAACAAGGGCATCTATGCTAAAGGATCAAGTTTGGATTATGCCAAAGTTCCGATGAGTTACATGGCAAGTGAAGTCACAAGTCAAGTTGACTTCACCTACGACTTGGGTAAAATCTAAAGCTAAGTCAACCGCGAATCGCAAACTTGGATCACAACTGTGAAACCCTAGCTTGTATAGAAACCATGTAAATAATATTAGATGAACTATGTATGAATTATGTATTCATTTTGAAGTATTTGCAATTTTTGAGATTTTTGCAATCAGGTCATTTATGTGAATGGTTGTTTAAATTACCAATTAAAGATAATGTGGGTTATTATGATTAAAATATCATAGTAAGGATGAAT
>JAXCLR010000105.1:43598266-43612359 GCA_035584095.1 Annona squamosa
AATCAAGTGGGACACTAGCATTTTAGGATTTACAAGAAGATTTTCAAGAATAATTATTTCTATTTATTTATTTTAAAAGTATGTATTGAGAATAATAGACTTGTAAAAATTTCTTTTTCTATATGTCATGATGTAATAATGGGAACACGACTAGTGGAAGTGGAATATTGAAATTTTTATGATATTATAATAATTAATTTTTGCCATAAATGTGTGATTGATCTTAGAAAATTGCATTAAATACACGGCCCGGGATCACTTTTTTGGACCGGTATATTACAGTTACCTTGCTATAAACTACTCAGATAAAGAGGAGGCATAGCTTTTTTGTGGAACAAGAATGTGGATCTCACGATAAAATCTTATTTAGCTCATCACATTGATGCTAAAATTTTGGACTCGGGCTAAAGAACACAGAGAATTACTGATTTCTATGGGGCACTTGAAGTTAATAAGTAAATTAAAAGACAAATATATAGAAACTCGTTTAATTTATATTTTGTTTAGTAGATTTAATAAATACATTTCAAAAAGAATATTATTATCATCATGATTACAGGTTTTTAAGTAATGTTTTTAAGGATGCAACTTAGATCATGTAGATCCAGTTTGGAATTGACTCTAGTTTTACCTTATTTTTAGAAACTTCTACCCATCCTATTTTAGGTTAGGTCGATTCTATGTTTACTCTGCCTTATATTTTAAGGTTGTGTCAGTTCTGATTTTGGTTCCACATTAGTTATTTAGAATAGTCTCTATATTACGGTATATATGGATAACCATAAAATCTTATGATGTTTTTCCCTAAAAAAACCATGCATTAATCGTATCTTTCACCAAGCCTGTGCTATTGCACTATATGGGATGAGGGCATGATCATTAATTGCTGCCATCTACCATGCAAACGCTTACACAGATCACCAACTGAATAACGCATGAAGCATTGTTAACCCCTACTCGATTGTTGAAAGACACAAACGCCTTGATAAGACAACTTTCCTAGCACCTCCCTTTGTTTAGAAAAGTTTTGCACTTGAACATAAGTTTTTCACTTATCCAAACAATTCCTACATATGAAAATTATATTTTTATTATATAAAAAATATTTCATAAAATATATATTAAACATATATTAGTAGTTTGGGTATCCAGTCCTTAGAACCTACCTTACTCTATTGGACCTATTTTTTTACTTAAAACATACCCTACCCTAGAGCATAAAAATGAAAACCTATCCTACTCATTTTAAGACATCTTATCCAAGTTGCATCTCTATCATTAAGAGGGCAGATTCATGGAGATTGTTGAGACAGTTGAGCTCGTTGAGTGGATTGCCATGGTTGGTGGGTGATGATGTTAAAGCAATTACAGATTTATCAAAAGTTTTGAGTGTTCACACTCATAAGGAATATTACATGCTACAATTTATAGAAGCTATCTATAATTGTAACTTAAGAGATTTAGGCTTTTCAGGCTATGTTTGACTTTGAGGAATAATTGAAGAGGAGCAACCTAAGTGGAAGCAAGACTTGACAGAGCTCTAGAGTCATCAAAGTGGCTAGATCTTTTCCTTTTGCGAAGAACACATGTTTAACAACTACAACGTTGGACCAATATATTATCCTTGTGGCACTAAACTGTAATGCTAGAAGACAGAAGCTTCCATGGATCTTCAAATACAACCTATTTTGGGCTAGAGACAAGAAAGCTAAGGATATTATAAAAAAAAGCTTGGAATGACAATCTGGTATCACAAGGGGAACAGTTTGTTTGAGACCTTAACACAGAATGAATACATATAAAACTTAACCACAACAATGGAGCAAAAAGGCGAAGATAACTTATCTAAAGCAATAAAAGCCCAACAATAAATTTTGTTCAGATTGAACAATGAATATCCCTTAAATAATAAGAATGAAGAAATAAAACTATAGGAATAGAAAATACATAACTTTCTTGAGGACGAAGAGATCTTGTGGAAGCAAAGGTCCAGAATTCAATGACCACGGAGCAGAGATAGGAATAGGAAGTCCTTTCATGTAGTAGCTTCAGGGCACAGAAGAAGAAACCAGATTAATATATTAATGTATGATAGAGGACAACTTTACAAAGCAGCAAGAGAAGGGACATTTGATAGTAAATTTCTACTCAAACTTATTTAGGTCAGAAGGTATAATGGGGTGGGCAAAATCACAAGGAAGGTGCAAAAACCTTATCTACATGGCAAAATCAAAAGCTAGTGGCTCCTTTAACTAAGGAGGTATAAAAACTGTCAAATACAAGAATCTAGGGAAATCACTAAGTCCAAATGGATTAACAACAAGCTTTTACCAACACTAACGGGACATAGTGGGGGAAGCTATTTTCAAGGCTCGTGAAAACTTTATGGAAGCGAATTCCCAAGAAGAAATGCTTTAAAAAATTAAGGAAAATCAATAATACAAAAAAAATTTTGATCTTAAAAAGAAAAGGGATATTAGTCTTTGTAACATCAGTTGAAAATTTTTGACAAAGGTTCCAGCTGATTGTCTAAAAGGTGCTTATCAAAAATTATCTCTGGAAATTAAAGTGTCTTTGCCCTAAAAAGACAAATTACAGATAATATGGTCATTATTTTCGAGGCGATCCATAGACTAAATAAAAGGATAGTTGGAAAAAAAGGAAGAGGTTGCCATAAACCTTGATATGTTAAAAGTGTATTGTAGAGTAGAGTAGAATTCTTTGAAGCAAATTATGGAGGCTACGGGGTTCGAGATGAAGTGGTTGAGTTGGATCAATGGTATATTTAAGACCTTTAGCCAGTGGGGGTAATTTGATATGAAGAGATATTACTATAACTTGAGTGAGAGCAGTAAAATTAAAATGAATAGAATTTTGAAATATTTTTTTAAACTATTATAGAAAATTATATAATTTCTAAAATTTCAGTGGGGCAATTGTCCCTATTGAAGTGTATGTGGATCCACTTATTCGCTGGATCTTGGCATGCATCTCAATAGTAAATTACGTGGTCATTATAAATGGGTTTAGGACAAAGTCTTTCACCATGATTAGGGGGATTCATCGTGGAGACCTACTCTCCCTATACCTCTTCTGTCTTTGCGTTGAAGGATTATTTACTCTTTTTATAGAGGCACAACATCATAATAGAATTTGTAGAATCACACTATATTTTAGCAAAAATACCATGCCAACCACAAGACAGGATAGAATGGATGTTTGAGGCCAAGGAAAAGCAATTTAGATCTATTTAGGACTTACGACATGGTTGGGAATAGCAAAAACCTCTAATTTTCTTAGGGCGTGTCTAGGAATGGATAAAACTTTTAATAAAAAGTTTTAGAGAGAAAAAGTTATAAAAATAAAATGATATGATAAAAGTAATAATGAGAAGTAAATATAATAAAGTTAAAAGAGATAGGTTAGTTATGTAGAAATGATTAAAAAATAGGATAGTTGTATAGAAAAATATGAAGAAATGATCAAAACTATAGTAGTTATGGAGAGTAAATAGTTCTAGAATGAAAAGTTTTTTCATACATTGCCAAACACACGTTTATTATTAATGAGATATTATGACAGAAAATGTAGGAATCACAAAATAAATGATTGTCTTGTAGTGGGAAGGAAATTTTGATCAAATCGGTGGCACAATCAATTCCGACTCGTGCGATAAGCGTATTCCTTCTCCTGAAGAGACTATGGGAAGAAATCAATTTCCTTAATAGCATATTTTGGTGGCGTGATACAAAAGGCAAACAAAAGATAGGTTCGATATCCTAGAAAAACATGTGTATCTAAAGTAGAAGCTTTCGATACAAGTTTGTTAGCAAAATAAGCATGAAAACTTACCACAAACATGGAATCCCTATGCTATCAAGTCCCTAAAGAAAATTATTTCCCAAATGACTAATTCTAGTCATGTAAAGCAAAACAACATTCATCTTTTACTTGGAGGTGATTTCCACAAGCTAGGGATTCCCTGAAAAGGGGATGCTATTGGCTCATTGGGGATGGAAAACAAATCAAGTTCTTAAAAGATGGATGAACATCTGAAGTCTTGATGAAGCATGCCCTTTACCTTAGGACATCAATGAGGAGACAAGAGTTGAATCTCTTATAGATTGGAGTTGAACATGGAAACAAGAGGTGATCATGTAGTTGTTGGAGAGGTAGGTTGGGAAATAACATGAGAAGTCCCCATTCTTAATCATGAGTTTGCTAAAAGTAAAAAGGGATGGCAATTACAGAGTGAGATCAGCTTATCATAAGGCATAATAATTAGGACAAGTCCAGGAGGCTGTATCTTCGAAAGTGGAGGAGAGAAATGACATGAAGGTTTCAAAAGTCTTATGGAGACTCAGACTCTCTCCTAAAGGTGCAAATATTTTCATGAAAACTATTAAAGTACGCTTTACCAACCCCAAACAAATCTTACGAAAAGAGGAATTCTGATCGATCCTTTGCATAGATTATGTCAGAAAGCTGAGGAGGATCTACTGCATCTATTCTACCAATGTGGGAAAAGAAAAGCAACATTTGATAAGCAAATTTTTGAAAGGATCAATCACAACAAGCAGGACAAATTCAAGCATATTTTCTATAATCTCATTGACTTGGACACAAGGGAGTTACTATACATCTTTGTGGTAATAGCTAGCACATTTGGCATACCAAAACTAAATTAGTAATAAAAGGTATCCAACCAAATTTTGATGTAATCCCTACCAATGCGAGTAGTTCGAACACCAATACAAAACTGAAAAACTCCTAGCAGTAAATCTTCATATGATGTAGGATGGAATCATTTATTAACAATACCCTCGGTTTGGCTCTCTAAAACTAGGAATATGTTTGTTAATCTTAAAAATTTTGTAGACAAACTTTTTCATGTAATTTTTTTTATTCTCAATAACTACTTTTTTATTGTTTTTCACTTCTTTCTATTCAATTACTCTACTTTTCAATTATTTCAATATAACTATCTGGACAACTAACATATTTATTTTAACTTTATTCTCTTCGTTTATCATTATTATCACTATCACATCACATTATTTTCTTCCATTTTAAAAATTGCATAAATTTTTATTCAAAAGTTTTATCACTTCCTAAACACATTGTTAATGTAGATGCAAGTTATAAAAGATAGCTAGGATTGATTAGGGTGGGAGTTGCAGTGAGGGATTGCAATGATGTCCTTCTTGTTGTTGGGTACTGGTCCTAGAAGGGAAAAGAAGACCCACTAAAAATGGAGGCAACTGGAATGCTCTTAGGAATCAAATGGATGCAGGTGCAGCAAGGCAGGTACAGGGAATGTGAATATGATTCCCTACTAGATGGGTATTTTAAATGGAAAATGAAGGATCTTATCAAGCAGAAGTCATATAATAGATAACACCAAGGAGGTGAATGGAACTTCTTAGTCAAATATTTTCTCTCGTGTAATTAGATTAGGTAATACCATGGCGCATATCATGACAAATTTTGCTCCGCCAATTTTTCTCTCCAGCAAGGGAATGCACCATACGAAGAGAGGAATTTCCTCCCTTTTTGGAAGTTGTAAACAAACGCCTATGTGTAATTATTTAGTTATAACGGCTCCTCTTTCTTGGTCCCATTATGTTGGGTTGGGGGGATGGATAAACCCATATCACCCAATAAAAAATAGATGTTTGGATAATAGAGAAAAAAGTTTTAAAAAGTCAAAATTACCCTTAAGATTAAGGGCGTCATTTTGGCCAAAGTATGATGGAGATCTCATTTTTCTCACCAAATACATACATTAGCACCAATGATTAATATTGGAGGCAACCATATAAAAAGGTTTCTATTACCAAATTTCATGGGTGGATTGTTTTTAGCATTGTAGAAGATGGAAATGTGTCAAAGAAGTGTCAAAGTTGTAGAAGCTATAATCGTTGGTGGATTTGCTTACCAAAGTTGATGGAGAAAACATTGTCATGGTCATTGTTAGATCTAGTAGCTAAATGAGAAACAATGGACAAGAACTTTTGGACTAAATTTAAAAATAGAGTGAAGATAAGTTGGTTATATCCTAACATAAAGAATTTCAATCGACCTTACATATATTCATTTATTAAAAATTATAAGCATATTTTAAATTGTTTCATTATTTTCTTTCAAAATCCTTGTATTATTTATGATTAATTATATCAACAATGTAAGAATTAGTAAGAGACATTTACATATATACATATAACTCTCATGCATAAGTAAAAATATTATTATTTTTAAAAAATTATTTTTCAAAATGCTAACATCCATTCTAAATGTGGTATACCTATTTTAATAAATTGTACTATATTGTTTTGAAATTTTATACCTCACATATCAAGTATTTTCATACTCAAAATGGTGATTAAATTATGAGTTTTAGAGATCGAACGCCAAAATTAGCTCAGTTTAGTGTAAGTGTTCATATTTAAGTGTTAGACGTGCATACAAGCAACTCAAGCATAGAATTGATATAAAACAGTTGGAAATTAATAAGTGAAGGAGATAAAGCATTGAAAGATGATGTTTTGAAGAGCTAAAAGGATGAGAAACAAGGGCCAAATAAAGCAAAAATGTATGCAAAAAATACCAACACGATTCAGGGTGTACCAAGGATAGGGATCATCAAATTTCATAGCAAATTATGTACCACCAGAGTGGAACATGGCTCAGTTTGAGTGTTAATCCCTCAATTTTCCACTGATTTGTGTGTTGATTTGGTAAAATTTTGTGTAATTTCAAGAAAAAAACATATTTAAACATGTTTAGGGCATGAATTAAGCATCTTAAAGAGATGAAATTGCATCTAAAGACATGGTTTTGAGTAAGGTTTGGTGGCTAGGGTTTGGAGAATGAGGAGAGCCAAAAGAGAGAAGAAGGAAAATGTGAGTTAGCAAGAGATATTTAATACATCGTTGAAAACTATACCAGTAAACTTTCTTTTATTATTTTCTTTGTTTACATTATTTTTTATTTAATGTATTCTTTCAATAATCTTGGATTGTTGTTTGGATTGTTTAAAATCATGTGTAGCTAAGTTTATAATTTATTGTTTCTACTATTACAATTTTCAATTATTTTTTTATATTTTTCTATACAGCTATCTTACTTTTCAATCACTTCTACATAACTATTCATATAACAACCTATCTATTTTAATTGTACTCTCTTTACTCTTCATTATTACCTCCATCATATCTCATCTTTTATTTCATTTCAAAAATTTTACACCAAAAATTTTATCTCTTTCCAAATACACCTACAGTGTTTAAATTAGTCCATAAAATGTAAAACTCACTTCTAAACATTAGGATCATAGCACAATTCTTCACATGAAGACTTTAAAGCAAATTATCTAGTTATACTTTTACTATCCTAGAGCTTTAGTAGTTGTGGGACCAAAAGAGGAATGAGGGTTGTAACTATTTGAGCACGGAGTTTGAAAGAAGGATAACAACTACTATTAGCATTCATGTAATTCGATGATCATCAACCATTAGATATAGTCATTAGCAACGGATTACTATGTGATAACGATATCAATATTTGTTACGTAGTTGAGTATGCCTAGGAAATATAGAAGGTTGACTAAATTATCATAACACAACATACAAAGTGCTGATCTTTTACGCCTAGTTGCTAACACCCTATTTTTGACCATCTTTCGTGGCTATCTGATCCTATGTGATTTGCCTATATTGTTGGATTATGTAGTGGCTGCATAAACAACCTCCAATTTCCTCACCCTAAGTCCTATTTTCTCACTATCACGCACCGCACCGTGTAAGCTAAGAATGGGAATTACACCCACACTTCTCCAACTAGCTCATCAAAGAGATATGAAAATAACCATATCTAAATTTTTATAAAAAGGAGGAGATGGATCATCAAGGATTTACTCAAAGAATTTCTACTGTTCTTAGAACTCCTTAAAAAATCTCATATGCTCACAACTCTCAACCATCTCCACTTCATAAGGAATCTAATACACTCATAACTTTCAACCATCTTCATTTCATCCCAAGCATTTTATATGTGTAAGGACTTTTTTTGTGGTATATTTTTATGACATCTCAACTTATATTACATTGAAGCTATAAAACAATTCTTACAATTTTCTAAAGGAAAACTATAAGATCTCAAATACCAACAAGAAAACCACAAGCTCTCAAATATTAATAGAATGATAAAACTAGTGAACCATAAAAATTCAAATTCAATATCGAGACCTCCACTAACAGAGACATTGTCTCTGACCACTTGCGCAACTCACATGTGGTTGTAAGGACATTTTTAATCCTTTTCATATTACATTTTGTAAAGAGGCACTAACAGAGCAATTAATATGACCAGAATATTTGCAAAATACCCCACCCGTGAACCACTCTTCCATGAATTCCTAGTTCTTCTTCATCTTCTAGCCTTTGATGTTATCTATGGTGCAACGACAAACTTCATTTTGCGAATTTCTAATATCAAAATCAAAGGCTATAGCAAAGCAAAGTTTTTCTTGTCAATGAGGTAAAAATCTCCGCTTCAAAGCATCGTTTAAAGCATCAACATGTGCTTAGGAGGAAGATGCGAGGTATTTCAGTAGCACGAATGAGATTTTTCAAAAGGCATTTTTTGTCATTGGAGCAGCAATCCAGAGTTGCTGTTATTTTTTGCTTTTAGCTGGTTTTTGACTTTTAGTCTACGACAATGGTCCCTGGTACTATAGATATTCATTAGCTCATTATAATATTTACATGCATGGAGCTTGGAGAGTTATGAGTACAAAGAAAGAAGGTTCTTGACATTTTCCATCTTCCCACAGATAAATATACAGAAAAAGAGAGAGTCTCTACAAGCCACATAGAGAAATTGCCAATCATGGCTCATACAAATTAAACATCCTATAACATCCATGCCTAATAGACATTTTTTAAATCTAAATTCTAACATAAATTCAAAAAAAAAATCTATCTTTGTAGTGAAGCTCATGCAAACCACCCCCAAATAATCAAAAGTTTTAATACTTACTTTCTCATCACATTCTTATTTTCTGAAGGCCCCTAAAAAACCATTAGAACCAAATGAACCTAAAAATCCTTCAATAAATGTTTTAAAGATGACTACATGGTTAATTAGAGATGCAGATGCTTGCAAATAAGATAACTAGAATTTTTTTTAAAGAAGAATTCAAAATTTTTTGGGGGATGCCATTTTTCACGGCCATTAAAGAAGATGAACAATTAGGGTATGACGCTAAGCACCATACGAAAATTCATACACAATCAAAAGTTTACATAAGCATTTTTGTTTGTTACAAAAGAAAAAATCCCCTTAAAAGATTGGCCGGCAATTCAACTTGTGAATTGATCATGGTCATAACCTACTAAATGGGCCACGGTTACTAATGTTTTGTGAAATCCATCCAATAAAAACAATGGATGAGAGAGAGACATTAATAAAAACCATGAGCCACTTCATTTTCTTTCTAATCACCGGTGATGTCCCCAATTCATGCTCTAGCTTCTTGTTTCACTCCTGATCTCACATTCAATCTGCACGACAAGTTACAAAAATTATGTGTCGTTGTATTTCATTCTACCCGCGAATCTTTTCTCAAAGTTGAGATAGTGTTTTACATGTGTTTCACGAGGGTAGTGCTAACTAGGACCATCGTTCTAGATGTCAATGACCTTCTTCTACTTGATTATCGCCATTTGTCTACTTCTACAATGTCAAAGCACTTGAACGCTAGGAATAAGCATCACTCCTTAGAAATTAGAGAGAAGGGGAGCAAGGAAGTTGCTTGCAAGAAGGGAAACGAGAAGTCATGCGAGAAGAGGCAAGCTGGAGAATGGGTGAACAACGAAGATCTACGAGCGGAGACAAAAGATTCAAGAGATGGAAAAGTAGCTAGAAAACTGATGAAGGGATTGATTGGAAAATACCTGGTGACTGATAGAGGGACTTTTTGCAAAATATCTAACTCATTAACAGTTTTGATAGCAACTCGACCAAATTTGTAAATGAGTGGGTGAGATGATCTAACAACAAGCAAGGGCAATCATCTAGGCATTTACACCTAGTCATAAAAGATCAAAATTCAACAAATTGATGATATCCAGAATGTGATAAATGAGAAATCTGTGAAGTTGAAGGTGAGCATAAAGCATTTTGGACTTATTACCTCTGCATAAATTCCTTTTGTATTTACTACTTGATTGCTTAGTTGTGGAACCACATATCCAATTACCTTTGAAATTGAGTTTGCCTTTCTTGCATTCTTTAAATAAGTTGCTTCAAGTTGGCAATTGCCTATGCAATTTGTTTTTAGTTGCATGGCTGAACTTGCATCATTGTCTATTTGCTCACGTTACTTGGGCATCCGCTTGCTGTTGCATCTTACTTCTTGATGTTTGACCAAAGCTTAGAGTTCTCAACCATTACAATCAAATTGGTATCTAAAAGTTACTATGCAAATTGCTAAGATTGTGGCTTTTTAGAGTTGGCAATTTTAAAAATAAGGCTACCGTTGTGCCATTTTTTCCCCAATATAAGGAGGAACGACTCCGATGTAAGGGTATTTTTAACGGTATGGTTCAAATTATGTTACCATTGACTAAATGAATGATTAGAATAGTTTGCTATCGTAGATGGGCAGACGGATCCTTTAAAAAGCATCGCTAGCCAAAATCAGGGGAGGCTTGAGTCAATCAATTCAATAAGCAAAATCAAGATGATTTGTATTGACGGCAGGGGTGTTCAGTGGATTTCTACTTGGCTAATTTGAAATTATAGTGATTGCAGGAATCAATGGTTATAGGATGACTGTCAATTTTGAAATCAAAAGGTCTTGGTGTTGAGTTTTGCTGCATTCAAAGCTACTAGATCTGTTGTTTGTAAATCGAAGCTGGGTTTTGCAATTGGAAGCATGGAATTGCAATGTTGTAATTTGTCGAATTTGTTTTGGTAGAAGTGGGTGATAGCTAGTGTACAATATTGAAATAATAATAATAATAATTTAAGTTAACTGGTCAAAATCCACATTGGACATCCTACGTGCTAGGGTAGACTTTTTGACTAACTAGGCCAGATGGATAATAATGGGTTTATTTTCATTTTTGAATAATATTTCAGCAACTCAAGTAGCATGGTTAGAATATAGGCAATCCAGCGGTCTTAGAGGTCTATGGTTCGAGTAAGGGTTCCGCAAGAAAAATAATTAATTTTTGCACTTTTCCGTCCCCACGAATGTGGGCCCCATAGGATATGTGACACCCTGACCTAAGTAGGAATCATGTATATGCACTGAATGAATTATGTATGAATAATATATTCATAAATGAATTATTTGTAATCTTTATGATTTGTTGCAATTAGGTTAGTAGTTATAAATATTGATTAAATTTAACAATTTAAGACAACGTGGATTAATATGATTGAAGTAACACAATGAGGATGAATAAATATTAGTATGCCATGAAAAATTAGTAAAATTTCATAATGTGATTAATGGAGATTAGGGGGCTAATTATAGAGCCAAGTTAGAAAATATTAAAAACTTTATGGCCTTAAGGCGGATTAAGGTGAAAATTAAGGGGGAAGTACATAATTTCGTGTTTAATTATATGAGAAAATTAGATTTTAAAATTTTTAATGATAATCAATCATCACCGTCTAAAATTTAAAATGATCAAAACTTGAGCTAAAAAGATCAAATTGAGATGACATTTGAAATTGACGGCTAAAATTATGAGATCAAGGTTATTGAAGGATTTGATTGTGCAAATGATGATGGGATTAGATTTGAACAAAATTGGGGTCAATGGTTTTAACTTTCATCCCAAAAAAGTGATTAGCATTTTTCTTAAAAATGAGTAAAATAATCAAATAAATAAAGACGAAATTGATGTGTCAAAAGGAGGTAAATTGTAGGGTATTTTATGAATTACTAAAAATAAAAAAATCCCTACAATTACCTTATAAATAAATGCTAAATTAAATAGCTCAAAGGAGCATAGATGAGGTGGCAGCTATGGACGTCCAAACAGTCCATTAAGTGGGATTTTATGAAATATTCTTTAATAAAATATATGCCCAAAGTAAGCTATGAGTTAATGAGGATAAATGTACACTAAATTAAGTAGAAATTCGTGATTAACAATAGCAGATCTGGACATTGAAAGGAAATGAAGATATCAAGATATCAGGTAGGTGATGTGGATGGTTTAGCAGCTTTTATGATATTTTCTAATTTTTTTAATTATGCAAAAATGACCCTAAGTAAGCTACATAACTTGGTAATTAAGTGACTAATTAATTAAAACTGCACCATCGAGAAAAATGTCAAAATTAGCTGCTAAAAAGGGACATGTACCGGCACATCAAAAATGGAGCAGCAACTGTGGACCATCCAAATACCCAGAAATTTGATTTTTTTAATTTTCTAAAAAGGCTAAATGCATGCCTAATTAGCCTACATATTAGGATATATAAATGTGCATTAAAAAGGTTGCACAATTTGTTGAAAAAAAAATGGAAAAGCAGCAGCTACATGGAAAGTGATCTAGTGGACAGATTGGTGATGTTTAATGTATGGGATAATTGTTAAATTTTTAATTAAGAAAATATAATTTAAATGGACCACAAATTATCATGTCAACTAAGGAGATGAAAATGCATTAGAATAATCACAAATGATGTGGCAAGTGGGGTCTACTAGCTTGAAATTTCAGCTACTACTCAAAGGGGGACGTCCATATGCATGGTGTGAGAAGTTAGAAAATTGCAAGGATTTTGAGCTCTCTTTCCCAGTAGTGCACGTTCCCCACTCCCAGCACCTTTCCAGCCAAGAACAAGGAAAGAAAAAAAAGAGAAGAAAATGCGGAATTAAGTTGAGGAAATTATCTTAAGAAATCAAGTTTAAGTGCTACTCAATCCAAGTAAGTATATGTTTGAGTTTGAATGATTTTAATCTAGTTTTTCTAACAAATTTATGGGATGTAAATATGATTCATAATGAATCCTTAAATGAGGATTTATGATGCTCTTAATTAGGATACTAAATGAGAATTTAATAGCAAGTTTACAATTAAGAGTTCAAATGAAAGAAGATGGTGATTAGTGTAACACACCGGTCCAGAAAAGTGATCTCGACCGTGTATTTAATGTAATTTTCCAAGATCAATCACACATTTATGGCGAAATTAATTATTATAACTTCATAAAAATTTTAAAATTCCACTTCCACTAGTCATATTCCCATTATTACATCAAGGCACAAAGAAAAAGAAATTTTACAAGTCTATCATTCTCAATACATGCCTTTAAAATAAATAAATAGAAATAATTACTTTTGAAAATCTTCTTGTAAATCCCAAAACACTAGTGTCTCACTTGATTTGGTACACTTGTAAAAATAATGGGTTAGTCTCAACATGACTAGCAAGTAGAAAATTATTTAAAAATGAATAATGGCCCAAATAAAATTTAATTAAATGATAAAATAATTATTTAATTTAATATCTTAAAAATTAGGCCTCAAATACAAAATCAAACCCTTCCATTGAGTCCAAAAGCATAAAAAACATAGAAATGGATTATTTGATTATTCAAATCGGAGTTCAAATGAATAAATCATAATAAAATGAAATAAACGGCCCAAATTAAGCCATATCATTATAGCCTTTACTGCATGTGGGCCCTACCAAGGCCTCTGTCACTTAGCCTTTATTGTTGTAATGGCCCACACATCAATTTCCAAAATCCTGTGGAGATCATAAGCATCAAAAATTATTAGATGTGAATGAAAACGTCAAAAGCAACAAAAAAAATTTCGTTGCAAAAGCAAGCTTCTCATGCTTGGATGAAAATTTCTCTTCCTGACACCTCTAGCAAAAATTATCTCTAAACGAAACTTTTTATTTGGACGTCTTTCCCTTCATGTACTTCTGAGAAAATCGGAACTGACTTATATAACTTCATCTTTCGCCGTTCATAATACACAATTATTATTAAATACATGTTGCAATTAACCCATATCATTAATATATAATTTCAATATCCACATATTTATTGCATATCAA
>JAXCLR010000105.1:43624960-43644285 GCA_035584095.1 Annona squamosa
TTAAAAATATGTAGTTTGATTATATATTATTATATTTACTTACATAATTTGTTATCATTATTTATTTATATAAAATTCTAAACTTATCACTTTTAAATAAAATGTAAATTTATCAACATAAATTCCAACTCGAAACTCAACCCAAACCCGATTTTCAAAAATAGGGTTAGAGTTTAGGTTTTATAAATAAAGTTAGGGTTAGGGTTAGAGTTGATGTTTTACAAATATGATTAGGGTTAGGATCGAGGTAAACTTGAGTTGCACCCCTAGTAAAGAAGGATACTAAACCTAGTCTGAAGTTGCAAATGAACCAAAGAATTTCATAGCCAAAATCCTACTCCATTTGAGATTGTATGACATTTCTATGATATGCATAGATATATGATTGAGTCATGTTCATATGGTAATTGAAACTCTTTTTTACATCATTATCGAGGACACCTTAAAACTATCCATTCAAAAATATAAACTTAGATTATAATCATATTTCATAAGTAATAAATGCACTAGTTTTCTTAATTGACTTGGTAATGATTATGTTTACTAATAATAGAAGACTTAATAGTGTGTCTTGCAAAGCGAGAGAAGATTAGTCGCCTAGGATAAGTTCTGGGCAATTTTTCATTTATACCAGAATAGCCAAGGCTTAAAAGTTTGATGAGTTCGAGCAAGATAATATGACAAGGGTTGAGTATGAAATTAAGTTCAATTTTCTTATTTAATTTTGGTAGAGTTGCATATATGTCTGATTATTTTGTTCACTTTAATATAAGTATACGCGCTAATCAAGTAATAAATGATAAATACAGTGTCGAATCCTATGAAGAAGGAAGTTTAAGCACAATGAAACCAACATTTTCACTTGCAAATTATAAATTATCGAATTGAATAAATTTTATTAATTGAAAGTATTGAACAATAATAAACTAAACTAATAGCTATTGAGACAAGTATAATGAGTGCATTTCTTCAAAGAGAATTAAAAATTGAGAGTTATGAATTTCTTAATTTAAGACTACACTATAATGGTTTTATATTGATAATTTGTATATGAATTTACTGATCTAGGCTCAATAATATTCATATATGTCTTTGAACATATATAATCCTAGTTGAACCTCATTCAACCACTATGTTCCCATATAAATGAATGAAATAAGGTTGATTTGCATACGGTTTAACCCTAATCACACAAGGTTAATAGGTATATTTCTATTCTTATTAATATTCAATTACCACAACTTATGCAATAATGAAACTTGTGTTGTTGCTAAACTTGTTGAAGCATTAAACTCAATGTGTAAAGGCAAGTCTTACAGAATCACAATAATATCAAATTCACAACTTTCATTTGATATAATGGAAATCAACAAGCATAATTTTAAGTTCAAGATCATCAAAACCTAAACAAAGAATCTTAGCCATGAAAAATTCTATCAAAACAATATTCAAATACATCCGAAGTTGTAAAGAATGAAAATGAAAGAGAAGAAATGAAACTTTATGTGATTCTTCTTTCAAGCTTGATCTTCATCTTAATTTTCTTCTCTTGCTTTTGGTACTTTTCTTTACTCCTAAATAAGCTCTACTTTGTGCCATCTCTCCTTCTTTGAAATCCTAAAATATGCATTTATAGAGGTGTCTTGGTTGAATTTTACACATGTGCAAAATATATACATGTATGTTGGCGTCACGACTTTAGATTTTCTAGAGTTATAGATTTATCGAGGTCGCAGCCTTAGGTAAGTTGATAGCTTCAAGCTTCTTTAAGCTTCTCGAAATCAAAATCCTTTTCATTTTACAAATAAGTTACCATTTTCTATAAAAACAAATATAAAATAAGTAAATTCATCCAATGTAAATTGATGAATTAAAATGAACTACAATGAGATAAAATACAATTGAATATAACTTAAAATATGTGAAAGATAACAAAATATGAAAAGCACATGAATCTGTCTAATTGATGCAGCCTTAATAAAAAATTTATGTTACTAGCGAACTAGTATTCTAAGTTGACTTAAAATAGACTTTGATAAGGTCTTGACATGTGACTTCACCAAATATGTAGCTGAGATTGACTTGGCTATCGACTTCAACTTGATTTTTCCTTCAATAAGGTCTTCTTTTTTATATGTCCTCTAAGTTACAGATAGATTTGACTTCAGGTGCAACTTCACTCGTATCATAGTTGAGGTTAACTTAGCTATTGACTTCAACTTAAATTTTCCTTATTGCAATGTCTTTTTTTCTTGTATGCCTTCCAATTCACAGGTAAAGCAACTTTAAGTACAATTTTCACTCATGTTGTAATTGAAGTCAACTCAATTGTCAATTTCAAATTGATTTTTTTTCCAATAATGTTTTCCTTCTTGAATTCCTTATCAAGTCACAGGTAAGGTTGACTTTCATGTGGACTTTACCTAAGTTGCAGATAAAGTCAATTTTAAGCACGACTTCGCATTCACTTGACTTCTTTTCACCGTTGCCTTCAAAAGAATGTTCAAAGTCGCTCTTGGAGTTAACTTGACTTGCAATTTCACCCTAGTCATACGATGAAGTTGACTTGGTGTGTGACTTCAGTTGTTATAATTGTATATTTTAAACTTTAGATTTTGATCTTGCACAAACTTAACCCAAAACATTACTAGTAGTTTTATTTCATTTCAATTAAGTTGAAATATTAAAGGGCTGTTTGGTAAAATAAAAAACTCATCTTCAAAATAATAACTTTTTATATGGCGGGTGTCTGGGTAAAAAACTGTAATATTAGTCCAATCATCTCTACCCATGCTATCTTTCAAAGCTCAGCTATTGAGTCCTGTACTTAAGATGGTAGATCGGTGGGCAGCAACAAAGCATGTTAGAGGCAAAAATGAATTGCATGTCAGCATATTTTCAATTACACGCTGTTGAATGAGTCATTCATCATAGTGCACGGCACACCTCCTAATTTCAATTTTGGAAAATCTCTCGTTAATTCTTGACATATTTAATGCTCTAGCACATTTAATGCAATTGCCAACATAGTCTAGGTGTGGGCAAGCAACATCGCTGCGATAATTTTTACAGTCTTAAAAATTGTCATAGAGTTTTATAAGATGCCAAACATACCCTAAATTTATCAGTGACTTGAAATTTTCCAAAATTGAATTCATAGGATGAGTTTAAGTAGCGATGAAATATTTATTAAGCTGGCATTAAAAAATAAAATCAAGAACATGAGGAGAACTTGATTAATCTTGTAGGTCATGATGTCAGTTGGATGCATCACTTAGATTGGTGATAAGATTAATGCCTAAGCCCAATGTCTTTAATATGAGAAAAAATTGCATATGGCGTAATTAAAATGTAATATTATATTTATGAGTGAGATGGGATGAAAATAGAATGAAGATGAAATGAAATCTTTAATTTTTGAAAAATAATTTTCTTATTGAAAAATAATAAGTTACTTCTAAAATTTTCCATGCGATTTTTTAAAAAAACTATTATATCACATCTTTTAGGGTTTATTTTGTGGAAATGAAAATATACAGGCAATGTTTGTTTTCACTACGAACTTTTTAAAATAAAACTTTTTTTTCTCCATAATTACAAAAAATTTTAATTATTTTTTTATTTTTTCTTATACAACTACCATACTTTTTAATTATTTATAAACAACTACTATACTTTAACATATCTATTTTAAATTTATTCTTTTTACTCATCATCATTTCTCTACCATATTACATTATTTTTTCCAATTAAAAAAAAATTATAAAAAAATTTTTTTATTAAAAGTTTTATCATTTTCCAAACATACTCATAAATGTATTATGTGAGAAAATGATTAAAATATATAAGTAAAAATAAAAATAGAATAATAAGTACTTAAGATATTAAATCAATTCCTCAAAAATATGTGAAAGAGGTGATACAAGTGAATTTTACACCAATTCAATCTACCAAAAGCAATCTTACACGATGTTTGGTAATTTAGGTGAGAAGTCAGACACCAAGTATAAAAGAAAATAGTTTTGGAAAGTATGAAAGTGACATTATATAATAGGAGTAAAATAAAAAAATAATTGTATGAGAAAATAATTAAAATATAAGAGTAAATAATAGGAAAATAAGGTAGACAAGTTAATTTTTTGAACCACCTATTCTTTTTGCCAAACGATGCCTTATTTCTCATCACACAATATTTTTTTCATTCCTGTCTAACTTTCCATTCAATTTTTTGGGTCTCGAGGAAAATAATGGTAATTGTGTAAGCAAATAATTGATATATAAAAATAAAAATAGAAATAGAAAAAGATAGCTAGGTCAATTTCCGAACCCTCAACCTTTGCCAAACATCATAGAGCACCTTTTCATTCATATCTTACTTCTCATCTAATTTTTCAAAAATGTGTAGGAGAGTATAGAAGTAAATTTTACGCCTATGCAATTTACATAAAGCTATCTTAGTCACCATTTAGTAATTTGGGTGAGAAGTGAGGTGGGAAAGAAAGAAAAAATATTTTTAAAAAAGTATAAAGTAGTATAACATAATAAAAAAAAAGTGAGAAAAATAGTATAATTTTATAAAAAATTGAAAGATAAGAAAAAATAAAAAATAAAATAGTAAAGTTTATTTATTTATTTTTTGTTAGATAGTAAAGTTAATTTTTAAACCACCAAGCTTTTATCGCCAAAAGTGGCCTTATTTCTCATCAAATTACTTTTTTATTCCTGTCCCGCTCCTCATCCAACTATCTAGGCCAGAGAAGCCCGTCCACGCTGCATCTGATGGCGATCCTCGGAACCAACCGTCAGTTTTGCCATCGTCTGAGCCCTGTCGGATTCCCATCCAACAGTACCCATAAATCGGCACGTGTCTAATCCCATTCAAACCATTGGGTTGAATTTCCTTCCTGTTGCCCCTGCCCCGCCCGAGACAGAGACAGAGAGAGAGAGAGAGAGACGTGGAAGTTTCGCGAAGGCTCGCGGCCGCTGCAGACCATCTCGATCGATCGAGATCTATTTCGTTCCTTTTTCTCCCGTTGTATTAAGCCTTGGCGGATCTACTCGTCTCCGTTTGTATCCCTGAGAGGAGAGAAATCTGCGGCTCTTAGGATTGTTTGAAACTGTAAATTATTTTTGTTTTTCCTCTGCTTGCTTCGCATTCATATTCGGAGATGGAGAATGAGGCGTCCGAGAAGCAAACGTCCTACACTTATTGGGTTAGGGAAGCGAGGGAGGATGCGGCGCCGCTTCCCGTGCCACGTAAACTCTCCGCTGACGACCTTTCCAAGCAGACCCAGCCCGCTATTCTGGGATCCGTATGGAACCAGGTGTGCTAGCAAAACACGATGGATTCTATCTTTCTTCTTTTAATTATTCAATGAAAATTTCCATAGATGGTTGGAATGGTTCCTATTCGATGATTTGAATAGTTTCTGTACTTGTTATCACTCTCACTCTGATATGTATTGAAATATTTCATCAAATGGTTGTTTTTGGGTTCCTTTGGTTATTTGATTTTTTTGTTTTGATATATTTTAGTTTAGGTCATTGTTGCTGTTGTAGATATACGTATATACATTCCTGCACCGTTGTAAACGCTGCGAAGATTGGTGTAGGGGAACATACGAAATAGAAAACAAATCTTAGCTGTGCAACAATGGTAAATAGATCTTTTTCAATGGAAATTTTTAATTTGACCGGTAACTTTCTTTCCCATATAACTTTTAAGAGGAGTACCTACCCCACCCTTCTTATATTATCTTGCATCAAAACAGTTATGAGGGATTATGTATTCATGTACAATGAGAAAAATGACTCTTTCCACCACCCTGCTTCTCTGACCTTGCTGCCTGAGGACTCAACAAGCTTCTCCAAAGATTCAATCCACTTACGTATGCTTCTGAGAGCAAATCCTTGCCTAGATTCTAGTTAGCCTTTGACAGATTTTTGACCTCCAGAAGTAAGGAATTATCAAGAAATAGAAGCTCCTCAAGTGACCCCATTTTCTTGGAACTAACTGGAATTTTTCCTGGTAAAAAAAAAAGGTTGCAAGATCAGATTGCAGTTGCTTGGGAGCTAATTCTTCAAGAGCCTTGGTTTGTGGAGCGTATGGATTCTGCAAACATGAGACTTCAATGATGGAATGAATGTAAACCAGGAATCAGTTAAACTAGAGATTCAATAATTCCATTAAACAATTATTTTTGTTAATTAGTAACATTAATGAAGGAAAGCAGAGAGATCGATGATGATATTACAAATAAAAATGAAGAAAGTGGAAAAAAGTTACATGACACTTTACAGGTTTTATGTGGTTGTTGGGTGTCAACTAAATTAAAAGAAAATTTTTATTGGATAATTTTGAGGAAGAATGTTGGATGGCTAGAGAATGGCATTTTCATAGTACGAGAGTAACAAAATTGAGGCTATTAAAATGGATGAGTAGTAAAACAAGAAAAGATAACTTGAGAAAGCTTGAGAAATGAAGAAACTTGAGATAATTTATAGTTGGACACAATAGGTAAATGGAAATATGGGCTATGGTAGTTTAGACATGTAAAACAGAGGTTGAAAACTAGTACTGGTAAGAGGCATGAGTTTATTTAGATAGAAGGTTATAAAAGATTTTTAAAAAAAAAACTTACATTATTTTACACATCATTTGCATGCTTCTAACTTTCTAATAATTTTTATGTAAAGAGATTATTTACCTTAGAAACTAATTTCGATAGTTATTTTATAATTAAGGGTGTGTTTGGTATTTGATAAAATTTTTAATAGAAAAGTTTTGGTTGAAAAGCTTTTAGAACGAGAGAAATGATGTAGTATAATAAAGTAATGATGAAGAGTAGAAAGAATAAAGTTAGAATAGATATGGTAGTTATAAGGGAAGTTGCGAAGAATTGATTAAAAAGTAGGTTGTATAATTAAATGTTAAGAAATGATTAAAAATAGGGTAGTTGTGGAAGGAGAAATTTTTTACATAGAAAAAGTTCTAGTCATTGCCAAATGCACCCTTGTTTCAGCCTCTTTTTCGGCGGAGGTATACATTTAATTTCCCCATTTTGTTGCGTGTTTTGAAGAAATAAATACTTAATGCGACCTTACTTAAATAGGATTTGCTCTATAGGCTTGTACTTCCTCATCCTTTAGTTCGAAGAAATGAATACTTAATTATTCCTCTCCAGTAATTTTAAGCATTTGATTCCCTTATCCAAGTTCGAAAGGAATATTACAAAAGTGTTTTATATTTTGTTTCCGACTCTGATTTTAAGTATTTGAAGAGAGAACACTTGATTAAAAGGGGTGAATATAATAGTACATAATTGAAAAATCATTACTTTTATTAAAATGATAATAAAATGCTTAGAAGGTTTTTTTACAACTTTACAAGTGCATGAGAAAGTATCTAATAAAAATGTAAATATGGGTGAGTAGACGTCACCTTGTGTTGTGACTCAAATGATTAGGTGAGTACATTTCATTTCGTGCTATGATTTTAATGGATGGAGTGTATGTTGTCACATGCCATGACTCAAAAAGAATAGATGAGTGCATGTTGCTACATGCTATGACTTGGAGTGAGTTTATGCTTAGTTCGTCAACTAGTGATGACTTGGTTTGGGGTGAGTGAGAGGCTCATCGACCACGCTAATGACCTTATAAAGCAAGTTGGCACACTTTGCACAATTTTTGGATTTACACAGTAGGCTAGCGTGTTCCATATGCAATCTTTGGTTCTACAAAGCAAGCCAACTGGCTTGCATATAGCTTCTGCATTTGACTTTTGGATTGTTTTACCAATAAATTTGGGTTTAATCGAATTTTGGAAAGTGTTTGGACCATATTGGGCTAATGGAAAAGTTCTAGGCCTAAGTGGGCCGATTATGAGGGTTTCGGGTCCACTTGGGCCAAATGAAAGATTCTGGATGTAACTGGGCTTGATGAAAAGTTTCAAGGCTCAAATGGAGTATTTTGGCTGCTTGAAGAGTTTTGGGCCTAAGTAGAAAATTCTTCACTTAAGTAGGCCAATAGAAAAACTCTAGGCTCAATTGGAAGGTTGTGGGTCCAACCAAATTGTTTTGGGCCCAATGGGGAGTTTTGGACTTGAATGGCAGTTCAAGACCTAAAAAGAATATTCTATGACCAAATTGAATGTTTGGGGCTTAAGTGGGCTTGAGATGGGCTGAACTAGGCAAAATTGTATGTCTTGGACCTAAATGGACTTTGAAATGGGTCCAAATGAAGCATTTTGGGCCCAATTAGGTTACTTTTGAGGGTTCAAGGCTCAATTAGAAAAGTTCGGGACAACTGAATGGGTTTTGGGTCCATACGGGAAATATTGAGCCAAACTAGGCCTGATTAGGTTGGTTGAAAAGTTTTGAACTTAAGTGGGTCACCTATAATGCTCTGGGTCCAATTGGAAAGTTGTGGGCCTAAGTGGGGAGTTCTGGACTCAAATGGGCCCAACTGAAGGTGCTAGACCCATCCTTATGGCTTTGGGCCTAAGTGGGCCGATGGGAGGATTCTAAGCCCAAAAGGGCCACTCGGAAAGGCTTGGGTTGGAGTCACTTGTTTGGTTTCCAAACGCGAGTCACATAAAATTTATGCATGTACAGATCATGATAGATCTAGCGTGTTCCTAATTTTGACTTAATAAGAGAAATTTCCATAACTTCTCAATGCAAGGCAGCCTCACATTTCTTTGGATTCTGCATGTTCACAGATCGCTGCCAGTTAGTGGGTTCAGCAGATCATGTGTGCTCCAATATAAGGACAGAATGCTGGCATAGAATCAGTGATAAAAACCTCCTGCTAAAGCAAAGATAGGATCTATTAGATAGATTCATTACAATATGACTGCTTAGATTATGAAAACTAAGTGGGGGTTGACGATTCCGATTTAGCAGTACAACAGCTTAGTGAAGTAATTTTATTTGGACACAAAAGCTTGGGTTGGATGCGAAGAGAATTTCTTAGAAACATAGGGGAAACATTTATCCCCACATTTTAAACTTCTACTAGTAAAAGATTTTCTCATATGGAGTAGAGTAGGATTATCCACCTTTGGATCCAATTAGGAAGGTTGAAATTTATTTAAGAAGTTTTGAATGTATTTGGAATGGAAGAGGCTCAGGGGATTAAAGGGGAAGAGCTAAGAGAGAGTTTTGGAGAGAGTTGAGAGTTCTCGAGTTTGAGTGTTGTGAGGGAATTGTCCCCCTGCCTCCTATTTATAGGCTTCAGATGGGGTTGTGTGGATTTGGGGAATGGTTTCGCTGGTCTTTGAAGTTTGAGTCCCAAAAAATGCAGTCCTAGCATGGTTCCGTGGACCAAATTCAACGGCTATGGTTCTGTGTTATTGTAGTGGTTCAATGGTTTTGCTATTCAATTTTTGGTGGTTTGGCTGATTTTTGGCACATCTACTTTTGAATAATGCTTTGAACTATGCTTCTACCATTGTTTTGTGCACAAAGTTGAATGGCCATGATGTGGCCACATCAATGGTTCATGCCATTGTTTGCTTATTCTTTTTTTGTGTGAAGTCACGTCACTTTAGAGAGGTCAATAGCAGTTGTTGTAGCTGCAGCTGCACCTTCCTACCGTAGTGCTGATGATTTCAGCAAACGTTAGCTCTCTTCTCCTTCCACTGATGTTCTTTGCTACTGGCATGCGTGTGATGCGATCATCCTCTTTTTTTTTTTTTTTCCTACCGTTGCGATGAGCATTAGCCATGATAGTTGTGGCCTACTCCAAGAGTAGTTGCCCATTTATTCGCATCTGGATCATGGCGACGTCGGCTAAGTTGTCAATGGCAGCTTAGATTCTGCTGGCATTTCTCCTCATTGGCAGAAGCTTTCTTCTGTCTTTGCTCTCTCAAACTAGTTGCTCAAGCATCAAATGCCCTGCCCCTTTTTCATACTCCTACAACGACACCGAGCTATTTCCATTTCAATCCTACCAAAGATTTTGACACTGGTGTCTGATACATCATATTCCCTTTCAAAAATCTCATTTCTCAGCTCTTATACACCGCCAATGGCTGCTTAGATTGCATTCATTGGTTTTTGGAAACCATTAGTTCCAGTTCTACCAGATCGTGCTTGCTTTGCCTGCAGTAATTGTTTTCTGCTCACCAACCTTGTCATTTGTTTGTGTTGAATTGATGGCCGAGATTTGTGAAAATCTAATTGCTCTTGCTTTTCTCTTTTCTTCTTCTGCAAAGTCTGATTTGGAATTTCCAGCAAATTTAGCTAAACAAGCTTTCTTCTTGGCTTTCTTATCTTCCTAAAAATGATTAGTGAGCCCAAATCTTGTTGCCTGACCCTTTCTTTCTTTATTCTGGATTTTTGCAATGAGGCATTAATTGAGCACGGAAAGCCATGAAAACCCAAATTTACCGTAGAAACATCCAAACCCATCAGATTTCTTACAGGCCCCTTTTTTCAATCTCTATTTGTAGTTTTGAAATTGTAATCATATGGTTTGATATTAGTAAAACCATGAAATTTTTGTGGTTCAAGATTAATTGTAGTGGGGCCCATGGTTCAAATATCCCTCATTAACACTAAAGTTACTTGAAAGACGTTACACATTTTGTCAATTTCATTCATGAATTAAAATCAATTTGGGGGAAAAATTAGTAAGTTAAGACATCTCCCCCTAAACGTCAAAACAACCCAAAGGTTTTTGAAAACCAAATTAATTAAAAAAAAAATAAAATTCCAAAAATGTATTCTATTTTATTATCATAATATTGAAGTCATAAAAAGGCATTCATTTTCCTTGCATTTAGCTTGAAGTAAAAAGTATGGGGAAGATTCCAAATGGGCATTCTTCCCAAATCTGAAAAAGAGCCAATAACCTTCAAATCCTCATAAAAAAACTACACAAATTCTATATAGTGATAGCATCTCAAAGTTTATAATTGTCATAGAACCTAGGTTCAACATGGTCGTGGGTGCGCCCCATGCACTTAGGAGGTATTTAAGGTACACCTTGTTGGTAAGGTGCATTGTTGCATGCCCATGAGTATTAGGAAACCCAAAAAGACATTTTTTAGAAAACCCAAAAAAAGATTTTTCAAAAACTTGAAAAACATTTTTTGAAATGATGAACTGTGAATGTCCTTTGCATTATGATTGTTATATGGTACGTTTGTATTGTGTTTTTAGTCTTGGTAATTGTAGTTTAGTTTATATTTACCTTTCAAATGGTAATCCTATTTTCACTCACTAGTTTTGGGAACTTTTTTGGTTGGGGGTGGCGGTTGAGTTTTATGTAAGTTACATTACTTTAATTAGGTTACCTTCAGAGTGCGCCTTGCGCCTAGGCCCCCTTGCATGTTAGTGCACCTTAAGCTTTTGATGATCTTGCATTGGACTAGACATTTGAGGAATGTAGTGTGGTATCAATTAGTTTCTGCTGGCATAACTAAAATTTTAAGGCACGCTTTGATTTGTGCATTTAGTACATACAAGTCATGTAAATTGAGGTAATCCTTTTAACTATAATATGAAAAGGATAGTAGTTGGGGTAAGCATGAAAAAACATAACTGTAGTTTACATCAAGGTGGTGTTTGTTTGCACAAAAAACTTTTCAAACTAAAATTTTTCAATCTAAAACATTTCACTCTCCACGACTATCATATTTTTTTTTAATTATTTCTTCACTTTTTCCTATACAACTATCTTAATTTTTACTCATTTCTACTTAACTATCCATATATCTAACTAGTTCAGCTTCTATGTAATTGGGTTGCATAGAAGCGGACCCATTTAACCCCTTCAAAATCTAAGATTTGGTCTTTAATGGAAAATCCAATCCATGCATTGTATTTAACATCATTTGTTTATCTAGGAGACTAAATTTCATCCAAATCAAGTATGTTTATGGGCTAGATTTGTTCAAAAATATGTATATATATGCATATGTAAATTATGAAAAACCCTTAGATCTATTTACACATGTATTAGAATATAATAATACTTTATAGACTCGTTTATTCACATGGAAATGATATTTTGGATGGTTTAGATGTTGAAAATATTATTGTAAAATTGATATTTTAATATTTTTCATAATTTACGCATGAATATATACATTTTGTTATAAATGTGGCCCATAAATGTACTTGATTGGGATGGAACTTGTTCTCCTAAATAAGCAAATGATGTTAAACACAATGAATGGATTAGATTTTCCATCGAAGATCAAAATCTTAGATTTTGAATGGATTACATGAGTCCGCTTCTATATAAGCGGGTTATGTAAAAGTGGAGCCCATATCTAATTTATCTATTTTAATTTTATTATCTTTATTCTTCATTATTACCTTTATCATATCACATTATTTTCTTCCATTTCAAAAACTTTTACATTAGAAACTTTTCATCAAAATTTTTATCATTTTCCAAACACACTCTAAATTAAAAGTAGGGGTGCAACTCGGTTAGGTTGTATCGGCTTTGGATGAACCTAAACCTTAAGCCTACTTGGTTTATGTGAACCCAAGCCTTAATCCTAATATTATAATCCAGATTCGGGTCGGGTTGACATTGGTTTCGGATTGTAATTCGGGTCACTCTTAAACTAATAGAAGTTGAAATTACCGATAGAGATAATGAATTTTTAAAACATTACTTCATTCGCATATGAATAATTTACATGTGAATATATTTATATGGTCTATGATATCTTTGATTTTGATAAAAGTTAATTTTTTTAATGAAAAGATAATTCTAAATACAATGAACACAATAAATTTACACATAACAATTAATATAAGAAAAATAAATGGTATTATATTAAATCACTATTTAAAGTTTAATGAAAATGAAACTCATATATCTTGTAATTAGTATATATGCAATAATTTTAAAAAAATTAGTGTATTTATAGTCATTTACAAATGAAGTTAATGTAGATATAATATATCAACTTTTATGGACAAATGTATGTAGTATTTAGGTTTTAGAATAAATATTTTACAATTTAATTAGGTTATGATTATATGGAATAACTTTTGTGACAATTATAGTTGAAATACTTAGTGCATAAATAAATATAATTATCTTAATAAATTAGAGAGAATATTGGGGTTGGACCGGATTGAGTTTTGGTATCAGATTGATGCAAACCTGGTATTGGTTTCGGGTTTTCTTGGGTAAGGTTGAAACCGGGTCTAATTCGGAAAAAGTTCAAAATAAAACCCAAACTTAGTTTTGAAATTGGGTTGGGTTAGGCAGGTTTGGATCGGTCTGGTACCAAGTTGCACCCCTATCTGAAAGTGCATAGCCTTTGGATGTGAAAGTTGAGAGTTGTTTCCTTGTTTTGGGTCTAGTTGTTTAGAAGCTTTAGGAAAAGATCATTCTCGAATGCTGATCACGATTTTTGATTCATGTCTTGAATGTCAAAGCCGACTTCAATGAGCATATCTATTTGGTTTCAAAGATTTTGTGGATGTTTCTTCTTATGGTTTTGATGAATTATCATGGTTTAAGAACCATCCTACTTTGATCTTCAAAGTGATGTGACTAAGATGATTAAACCATTGATTATCATAGGTACATCCCTTTGAGGAAACAAATGCAGCAGTTAGATTTATGGTTTAGGAAAACAAATCCTCGTGGACAGTATGAAAAGGAATACTTATTCTGGAAATATCCACACAATTCATGTTGTTGTTCATTGTCAAACTAGTAATTGTGGAACCTTGATGCATTTCTAATGTGTTGCTTTAATTCTCTCTCTGGTATTTATTTTTCTATCTTATTTTGTGTTTTTTCTAGCATATAACTGCCTTTTCATATGTAGGCTGGAACTTGGGAGGAGAAGAATCTTAATACATGGGCAAGCAGTAGGATAAAGGCAAGTGCCATCTGCTTCTTATGGATTTGTTCTATCTTAATTGATTATGTAGTTTCTTTTTAATTTTTTTTCCATATACATTCATCTTCTTATTCTTTTTACTGTTAATTATTCTGAATATCAGGAGTTGCTCACGTCTGTGGAATCCTTAGAGTTTTCTAGTGGAAAAGCAGACATTACTGGTGTATCTAAATGTTTTGGTGATGTGAGTTATTTCATCTCTTCTTACTCATTTTTAAGAATTAGAATCTTCTTCTCCATTCATCAACAAAGAAAATGAAAAGTGCAGTAAAAGAAAGAACGTGCAGTCATGTGTAAAGAAAAAATGGTAAAGAACAGAAAGAAAACTTGTTGGTTGCATGTGTCTGTGATTTTGTTTCAATCTTGGCTTCCAGTGTTTTTAATCATTGGTTAATGTGGAAGCTTCAAGAGGCTGCATCTTCTACTGCATTTTTCTGGGGAACCATTTTATGATTTTCAAATATTCCTTTGTTCTAACTTTGTTTGTTTGATTATTTGACTTTTATGCATTGATTTCCGAATTCATTTTTCATTTCTCTGGGAAAGAAATTTCATTGATTTTTATCTGATAGCATATCCTGCAGGAAATTGGTTTGAAAAGTATATTTCTTTTATGACTCAGAATAAATGAGTTCGCTGTGGTGGAAAAGAATAGTTATTTATTCCTATTGAGTGTCTAGGAATAAGAAAAGAAGATTCCATTGGAAATATCAACAAATTCTTGCATGACCCATGACAATGAAATCAAAATCTGCTTCTCCCATTTTGTATTTTTGTCTGTATTGAATTTGAATAATGGAAATAGCTGATTTGGTCCTGATTCAATGGCTCAGGTTCACTTTTTCTTTTTTTAAATAGCTGTCCATCATGCCTAGGATAAAATTTCTCTTTTTCAGGCGTAGTTTGATGTCAGTTAAAAAGAGGAAGGATATCCCCAACCCCTTCCTAAACCTTTATTTATTTGATGCGACGTGTGTTTGCCTTATGACATGTATCATCTATCATCTAAAATGTCTGTTTACATTTCTTTGTTCACCTTATTTGACATCATTTTCATTCTTATTGTCATCATTTACCTCCAGATGTAAAATCCCTGGCCCTTTTCCCCTATTCGGCAACACCCATGGTGGCTGGCGGCCAGTGCTATTTAATGATGCTAAGAAAAATATTATTAATGTGTACTATTACCTATTGGCAAGATGATTTTGTTTATATTGAGGAGCTTGAATCTCAATGGTGTTGCAGTTGTGGTTTTAAACTGTATACTTGACGAATTGTTTATAAAGATAAATATGAATTGGCTGCTAATTAACGGATTGAACTAGTCTTATTATGATGATCAATGGTAGCAGTAGGAGCCTTTTGATAGGTGGTGTGCGTTCTGTCTTGCTTACTCCAGGTGGGAAGTCCACTTCTGAAGCTCAGTAGACTGAAGCTAATCATCAGGTCCTCCATCAGAGCAATTTTTTAGGTGCGGACAATTGAGTATGAGGCCTTACATGACAACTGCATTATTAGCGGCCTTTCTAATATATTTAACAGAGGCAGGACGCAGATCTTCTGATGTCTAAATCAGCATTTTGGCCTCATTTTTTTTATAGTGATTAGTGACAGATGGGTGGTTGTGAGTGGAGTTGCATAATCAGTTATAATTTCCAATTATTAGAGTTTTTGCTACCATTTCTCATGCTATAAGCAAATATCATGACCAATCAAAGAAATGGGAGCTACGATCGACAATCGATCTTACTACATGGGCTGTACCGGCATTTGATTTATTGTCTTCTGAGTTTTAAACGATAGGGATACCTTATGTCTTGATAAAATGGAGATGAAAACATAAATCAACTATTAGGAGGCAATTGATATTTTCTTGCAATAATTGATTTGTCTAAATTATTGAAATTAATGCCGATCTATTTGGAGAAAATCAACCAAAATCAATAACCACTAGCAGATACGAAGGTTGTATGAGGCAAGCGAGACATGCAAATTAAATTCAATAAAAAATACACATCATTACCGATATTGTCAAGTCGCTGTGAACAATCTTGGTGGTTTGGAATCTTTAGATCAGTGTGATAATTATGTGATGTCCCAACCCGAATGTTACAATCTTACTCCAAGATCTATCGATTGGTAAATGTGATCAGGATTGTTGCCCTATCACACGACGGGCTTATTGGATATTTATCCACTCTATCTTAAGTCCTTAGGAATTTAAATCATTCCACTCATGTCAATTTTCATCAAATGCCTTTTTAAGTCATTTTAACATTTGAGACATACACATGTGATCTCATAATCATAACATAATATTTCATGCCTTAGCATTTATCCATAAAAATTTTTCGTCAAACTATAGGCATAAAACATAATGTCATTCTTATACAACATTAAACAACTATTTAATGTTATCATTCATGCAACCATTCAACCCATAGGTTCATACACAGGTAACTCATAGAAATTCATTCATCTTTGAATTTCCACTTGTGCTCCTTGCCTCCTTCATTTCACCTGTCTTTGGGACGTGAATCGAAACTCAATAAGCAAACTATAGGTTTTCAGGTAATTTATTTTAAAGACAACATTGTTTAAAAGCATTTCTCTCTATTCGGTAGGAGACATTTAGCAAGTAATCAACTACTTACGGAACAAAAATTTTTTCATAAACCATTCATAAACCAGTTATAAACCATTCATGTAAACTAGTCATGTGAACCAGTTTAATCCTAATTTTTGGGCATTTCATAAACATTGGATGTGCAAATGATGTAAACTAGTCATGTGAACCAGTTTAATCCTAAGTTTTGGGCATTTCATAAACATTGGATGTGCAAATGCATCATTTCCATTCATGACATAATCCTTCATGTGAGGGTACGCTAGCTCGGGAAACATTCTTTCATAATATGATCATTTCCATCTTTGGCGCCAGACCTTGCGACTTGGCAACGTCAAGGGCGGATTTCTTGTCCTGCTTTCTACCTTAACTAGCCTACTTGGATTCCATTCCATGCATGACTTTAGTCACCTCGGCGTTGTATACATCTTACACATGGAAACTTGTCGTTCTCATGCAGAGAATTCTTTGCACTATTCTTTTTAAACATCGTTTAAATTCATGCTTCATCATTTATCATAAATAATTGCGAAACAGTAAGCAATTCATTTGTCATATTGGAAATATCATTTTAATACATATTGAGATAAATGAATGACCATCCTTAAACTTCTTAGAAAGAATTTAAAACATACATTTGCTAAACCAATCAAGCAGTTAGAACATCATTGGCTACATTTTATCACAATTTGATAAAACAAAATTCATTTAGAAAGCTGCTTGCTTACCTGCTTCGCCTTAGCTTTCCGTATCGCTTATCTCTTTGCCTTTGCCTATACATATAAGAATGACATTGCATTCATAATATTTTCATTTTCTTGTTTAGTTTTCCAATCTATGATCCATTAACATACATAAAACACTTGAATTCCAAGTCGGGTATATATACATGACACATATTTGTGTATCATATCATCCATTCCTCATCATGTCCCCAATCCATAGGTAGGGTATTTATTCATGAACATAACAACCATCCATAAATCATCATATGGAGGTTCATTACCTTCCATTTATCATTTATCATTTATTTTTTATATTTCATACGCCCGTGTTCATTCTAAGCACATATTTGACGTCTTAGGCTTCATACTTAAATATCAAAAATTGAGATAATCAATAATCATCAATACATCAACATAAACATGCATTTCATCACATATTCATGCATTTTTGCATTTTAGCCATTCATATAAATCATTTACCACTTATCTATACTTAACCATCCACATACACCCATCTTGCAATACATAACTTAGGTGTTTCTTAAAATTTCTTAACACAACAACCTACATCCATCTTCAACATTGTTAAATCTCTTAATTAACGTATACGTTAAGGTTTAATTTTGAATTTTTAATTCATTTATCATTGGGTTCCAAAACAGCAATGTTAGGACCCCTTTTTCATCCTTTTAACATCTCCTTCAAGAATTAAATCATAACAGATTTTTAAGTCATAATTCCAACAACTAAACATGCTTTTCTTAATCCAAATTCATTTAAAATTCGTAATTCATTTGCTTCCATAACAACAACATTTTCATTTATATAAGGTATCCATTTTTACCCATTTTGACGTGCCCATACATATATCCTTAAAATCAGATTTAGAACAAATCTTTCCAAGCCCTTTTGGACATTCAAAGTACCTTAAACTTGGGGTAATATACCCTCTATATGGAAAGTACCCATTTTTGCCCCCGTTTAGACGTCCCATACACATACCCTAAAAAATCAGATTTAGGGCAAATTCATCCAGCCCACTTAGGCCATCTAAAGGGTCCTTAATTTAGGGTATTTACCCTATAATTCATTCATAAATCATTTAAGCACTTATTTATATTATTTTTAACTCAAAAATGGAAAATCGGGCATTATTTGAAATACTAAGCTCCATTTTTGCTAAAATCATTAACAAATGCTCAAATCAACATATGTAATTCAAACAAAAATGAATTACATCCAAATGATCATACTTTAATCATATAATAACTTGGTTTAGGATTTTGAGAATTTCCAAGTTAGCTTTCATCTCAAAATTCAACTCTAACTTTCCTTTTCACTCTCTTGAACTTTTGATCTCATTTAAATCTTTCAAAAATCATTTAATACCTTCATCAAGGCATCGTAACTCATCATCTAAGAGTTCTTTATGAACCATATTCATGGCTCAAGATTTGAGAGAAGAAACTTAGGTTTCAAGAATCCAAAACTCAATCCATACTTACTTGAATCCAAGCAACTTTGATTTCAAACTTTTCCAACTTGGATTCCTTTCTTTCTTTTCTTTTTCTCCTCTTTTTCTCCTTTTTTCCTTGCTGGATTGGGTCATGCAAGGGCTGCCTTGCTTGGAGGATTTTGCTCTTCAAAATTTTTGTCTCTCTGACCCTCTTGAAACATCCCTATGGAAGCGTTTTTTATACCCTTTGTTTTTCAAATTTTTGGGCCCACTTGCCACATCATTTGGGGGGTAATTTAGTGTCGTTTTATCCCTTTGATGTGTTGGCTAATTCTCATCCAAGTAAAATATGCAATTATCCCATTTTAGAAATTCCATGTCTAAGCTCTTAAATGAGCTACCTAGCTCTGTTAGGTTCGGCGTCCACATGGCTTGCTTGGGAGGGTTTTCTTGGTCACCAAGTCACGCCCATTTATGTGCATTTACATGCCCTTGCTTCCTTAGCTTAGCTAGGTTTTGACTTTGGTAAATAAAAAATAAAAAAATCAAGTAGAGAGCTGTGGCGCCCCAAACCGAGGCGTCACATTTGTCCTTACTCCAAGATCTTGTCGATTGGTAAGTGTGAATCAGGAT
>JAXCLR010000105.1:43644385-43655435 GCA_035584095.1 Annona squamosa
TGCATTTCATCACATATTCATGCATTTTTGCATTTTAGCCATTCATATAAATCATTTACCACTTATCCATACTTAACCATCCACATACACCCATCTTATAACACATAACTTGGCATTTCTTAAAATTTCTCTAGTCAGCAACTTGTGTCCTTATTCAGCATGATTAAACCCCTTAATTAACGTTTAATTTAAGGTCTAATTTTGGATTTTCAATCCATTCATCATAGGGTTCCAAAATAGCAACATTAGGACCCGTTTTTCATCCTTTTAACATCTCTTTCAATGCTTAAATCTTACCAGATTTATAATTCATAAATTCCAGCAATTAAGCAGCTTTTTTAAACCCAAATTTCGGGTATTATCAAATATTCAAAATCCATAATTTAGTTGCTTCTAAAACAACAACATCTTAAGCATGTAGGGTATCCATTTTGACCCATTTTGAAGTGTCCAAACATGAGTCCTTAAAAATCAGATTTAGGGTAAATCTTTCCAAGCCCTTTTGGTCACTCAAAGTACCTTAATCCCAGGGTAATTTACCCTCCATAACATCCATAAATCATTTATTTACAAACAGCAATAAAAATCACATGTAAAAGTACCCGTTTTGGCCCCCATTTGGACATTCCATACATATACCTTAAAAATCAGATTTAGGGCAAACTCATCTAGCCCACTTAGGTTGTCCAAAGGGTGCTTAATTTAGGGTACTTTACCCTACAATTCATCCATAAACAATTTAAGAACTTCTTTGCATCATTTTTAATTCAAAAATGGAAAAATCGGGCATTACTTGAAACCCTAAGTTCCATTTTTGCTAAAATCATTGACAAATGCTCAAATCAACATATGTTATCCAAAAGATCTTGAATTACATTCTAATTATCATGCTTTAATCAAACAACAACATGATTCAGAGTTTTGAGAATTTCCAAGATAAATTTCATCTCAAAATTCGACCCTAACTTCGTTTTTCACTCTCTTGATCTCATTTATATCTTTCAAAAATATTCAATACCTTCATCAAGGCATCATAACTCATCCTTTAAGAGTTCTTTATGAATCAAATTCACGACCCATATCTTGAGGGAAGAAACTTAGGTTTCAAGAATCCAAAACTCAGTCCATACTTGATTCTAGGAAACCTTGAATCTAAGCTTCCCTAAATGGGTTTCTCCTCTTTCCTTCCTTATTTTCCTCCTTTTTTCTTCTTCTTTTTCTTCCTTTTCTTCCCCCTTGGTAATGCTCAAGGCTGCTGCCCCTTTGGAGATATTTTCTCTCTTTGAGAATTCTCTTTTTCCAAAATAGACGTTCATGTGATGCTTCCTTTTTATAATTTTTTCCTCTTTGTGGGGCCCACATTTGCCACATCTTATGAGGGTAATTTAAAGTATACTTATCCCTTGATGTGTTGGCATCATCTTATCCAAGTAAAATGCATCATTATTTTATTTTAAAAAAAATAAAAAATCAGCTCATTTATGAGCATGTTGCTGTCCACTATTTGCAACGTCCATGAAACTTCCTCTTTAAAGATTTTCGCCATGAAATTCCACATATTTAATTGCCCCATTAGTTACCCTAGGGTCTTAGCTACTTAGATATGCAATTTTAAGATTTTTAAAAATCCAAATTTCATGCCCCATTTGCCCTTGGACATCCATGGTCATGCCACCTTGGCTATGCTCCATTTGAGCTACACATTAGGTATTAAAACCAAGCATTTAAGCATTCACTTTTTCCATGGATTTGACCCTTAAACAAATCTATAAAATCCAGCTCCATTCACCTCCATTTGGCACCTTGCATAGATTAAACCAAGTCATTTAACTTACTTGCTTTAACATAAATGTTATGGTAGTCTAGGGTGCACAAAGTCAATGCTGGGTACCTTTTTTCAATTAAGCACTTTCCCATGGTAATTAGCTTAATCCCATCCATCAATACCATAGATTTCATAATTTTATTCAATCATTTCAAATTTCATCTCAAATCGACTTTTCCATGTCAAGTTATGAGCCTTTGAAAATAACCTTAGAATGTGCGATTAAAATTAAATAATTATCATCTTAATCTTCATTAAGCCCTTTTAGTCATCTTGACTCACATTGGCTTTGACGATTAATCTTAATCACCAGTCTTAATTGCAAAATACCATTAAATTATAAAAGTTATAAATCATCCATAATTCATTTAAATAACACATGTACCATACTTATAGACCTACTTGGGTCTAGGTTTCAGAAATTATGACAGCACAAAAGAGGCTTGCAAACCCATCTGTTGTAAAAAGCAATTTTGAAGTTTTTGTGTGGCCAAAGTGGAAGAAAGAAAGATGTTGTGCGCCATTAGATATATATACTATCCATCATGTTATACTAATAAACCCCATCTGATCTATATTTTTTACTGTTGACATTGTCCAAAACTGGCGATGCATTTTTAAAAATTAATTTGAAGTGATTTGACGTCTCTTTTTATGTGGTGGTTGATCTTTGGACTGAGCGATGGTCCCTCAATAAATGCTATAAAGCCTATTCACAAACAATTTGCATTTTTTTAAATCTTATGTTTATTGATTTGACCTGACAGTGCATCAATTTTATTGCATATTTCCATGTGATGTGTAATTAAATTTTAATCATTGCATTTTTTTTGGACTTGTTTTGAAGATCAAGCGGGTCAATTTTAATTGTACTGGGAATCAAGATGGCAAGGATGGTAAACTGTTGATTTCATCCCTCTACAAATGCAACCATGTTTGAACTTTTTCCATATTAGCATGGAATTTGATTTCCATATGCAAAATAGTATCTGTTATGAGTTGTGCTACTGACTATTTTGAGTTGGGTACTTGCTACTTATTCTTGCTGTTGCTTTAAAGAAATAATTTTCATCGTTGCTTGTACTTTGAGATTGGATGTTTGGCAGCTACTTACCTTGCAACTCTGAGCAGGCATTCTTGGTGACTGTAAGAAGCAAAAAGCGTGTTGGTTATAATTACGAACTGACACTGCAATTCAAAGGCAAGTCTACAACACATGTTAACACATGTTTATTGTTTACTTTGCTTTATCCTTTCATCTTCAAAGGTTTAGCTGATACTTAGGGTGTGTTTGGAACAATAAAAAGTTGTCAAGTTAAAACTTTTCAATCTAAAACTTTTCACTCTCCACAACTATCCTACTTTTTAATCATATCTTCACATTTTTCTATACAACTACCCTACTTTTCAATCATTTTTACACAACTACCAATACAACTAACCTATATATTCCAACTTTATCTTATTTATTCATCATCATTATCCCTATCATATCATATCATCTGACAACTTCTCATCTCTACAACTTTTCATCAAAAGTTTTATTCATTCCGAAATATACTCTTACAGAATTATTGATTGGTGCAGGGCAATGGTTAATTACAGATGAGCAAAAGACTATTAAGGGTCACATAGATATCCCAGAGTTCTCCTTTGGTGAACTGGATGATTTGCAGGTACCCTGTAGAGCCTTTGAATATTTAATCAACAACAAGGAAAATGCAACCAGCTGCACAGTTCATTTTCGACAAAAATGATGTTTTAGATGCATCTAAACCAACAATAGTAACCAATATATTTTATTTATGATAATAATGTTATCTTGATCAAGAACTTGTATACACCAAAAAAAAAAAAAAAAGTCAGTGATATCTAGCTCATAAAAAGAAGTGATTCAGTGTCCTATTTACTGCTGGCACACTTTTCAGAGACCCCATTTTAATCATTATTCCTGAGAAAATGCTCTCGTACATGGTTGTCTAACATAGCAACTCCAAGAACTGCACTTCGATATCCGTGTGGTGAATCTAATTGGTCCCCTTGCTCCTAACATGCCTTGTCCCCACATGCCAATTCCCCTGGATTACGTTTCCTTTTTAACATTCTTACATGCCCCCTTATTATCTCTTTTCCTAAATCCTTTCCAAGTGAAAAAAAATGAGCTTGGGCCTTTATACAAGGGAAATCCCACACATACCAACAAAATTTACCCCTAATTCTATTTATACCCACAAATTTTCAAAACTTCTGCATACACCCACGTATTTTGCCTGAAATTCCACTTATACCCGTGTTGTAAAGGATTGTTAAAATGGACTGTCCGCACTCTTGTAAGATGATGAAAATGCCTATCCCTAATTATGGTTTTCTTGCTAAAAATTTATATTCAAATGAATTTTTAACATTTTTACAAATATAAAATCACATATTATTTGAACATAAATTTTTAGTTTTGAGCAAACTAATCTCAAATTATATTAGGGTTTCGGCATATTCATCATTTTATAGGGCTGTTAACGGCCCTTTAACAGATTCTTAATGGCTTCAGTATAAGTAGAATTTTAGGCAAAATATGTGAGTATGAAATTACCCAAGGATATTTTGCTAGTATGAAATCACCACATCCTTTAGACTTCTGCTTGTGTCGGTCAACCACTCTCAACCAATTCCTGCTATTCCAAGAAACTCATCCATTTCTGTTGGCCCCATCTCACATCCTACTGCAGTATATGGTCCTCAAATGAAAGCTGATTGATAGAATGTGGCAGACCATTGTCACACCGCACAACTAGAACACCCATCTGCTTGTCCACTGATTACCCTACAACAAGTTTGGGTTAGCTTTTATCAAGTTACTGCATTTTCATTCAAATAATTTGGTGTGGGATACAGAATTGTATTACAATTGATTACTGTTGACCTTTCTTTTTCTGACAACATTCCTACATATACACCTGATGACTCAACCTTTCTGATTCTAACAATTTTTGCATATAATTTTTGGCAATTGACCGATCTGATTGTGGACTTCAACATTCCTACATATGCAATTGGTGACCTTAAAAATAACTTTAAATAGGTTGTGGATATTTGTTTGGCTCATAGTTGTCGGAGGCGTAAGGCACACTAAGGCACAAGGTCCTGGGGCCTAGGTGCAAGGTGCATTATCATGGCTCAGGGTTAATTAAAGCATGGCACAAATTTATCAAATAATAGTAGTGCCTAAAACTAGTGAGTGAAGAATAGGATAAACATTCAAAAATCAAATATATGCATACCAACAATTATTAAGAGTAAAAACTCAATTCAAACCTATCATATAACAATCATAAATTCCATTTCAGTAAGTTAATATGATTCAAAAGTATCATTAGATCATCAAAATTTTAAGGAATATCTATTGTCAAAAAAAAAAAAAAAAAAGTGGCAGCAGCTATAGCAGCAAGCAACAACTCATGAGCAGCATATATGAGCAAATAAATTGACGAATCAATTTTATGTGCCATTCCAAATAGGTAAAAAAAAAGGGAGATATATAGTTGAGCAGACAGTGCGTTCAATAACTAAAATTAATGCACTCCAAATAACTTCTCTCAAAGCAAGGCAGCAGCAGAATTTTTTTAACGAGGATGTGCCAGCTGTAGGAGTGAACAGGGGCTGGGTCATGGCAGACAATTTTTGTTTTAAAAAAAGCTGAAAGAAGCTTTTTCTCAATCTGCAACATAGTTGAATCTCAATTTTCTAATTTTCAAAACAACATCGGCACTTAGAGGGGGTGTTTGGGAATGTATGCAGGGGGGATGGAGGCTCGTTGCCCCATGTATCACAACCATTTTATCATCCTTAAATGCCCTACTTTTTCACAAATAAGAAACTACCTCAAATTTTCCATTTTTATCCGTATATTTCAATCATTTTCTCACACTGTTACCTTATGTATTCCCACTTAACCCCTATTATATCACATCACTTAAACCAATTTTAAAATATGTTCTCACTTCTTCTCTTTTTCCCTTTTCCCACTTGTGTTACTAAACGCACCCATAGTCTAATTTTCTAATTTCTTTGAGAAGCCAGCAATATTTTTTTTAAAAGAAATAAACTTGGATGTTAGATGTGGGAGAAAAGAGGTAGCTATCGGGAAGTGCTGTCTTGGCAGAAATAGGAGTGGTTGGGTTGTGGGAGATGAGAAGGAAAGAGAGAGAATATGAACTTAGGAAAAAAAAGGTGGCTGATGGGGTTAGTTGCCAGCTGCAGCGGCAACAGAAAATCCAAACACAAAAGAAGAAGAAAAACAGAAAACGAAGAATTGAAGGCAAGTAGCAGAGAAACAAAAAGGAATTTAGTAGCAGAGAAACGAAAAACAAGAAGGAAAAAAAGAAAGAAGAAGAGGATTTGAAGTACCAAACAACAGTTGATTTCTTCTTCTTCTTCCCAAGCTGCAAGCAGCAATCAAAGGCAGCAAGCTATTGGAGGCACTCAACAGCAACAATCACACTCAGCAACACTTCTTCTCCTCTCTCTCTCTCTCTCTCTCTCTCTCTCTCTCTCTCTCTCTCGCTTTTCCCTTAGTGAAACCCCAGTTGGAGGGTTTTCATGCTTTGGAAGAGGGTTAAATAGCAAAAGGGGCACCTTTTTTGCTTTTTAATATCTGTTTTCTCTTTCTATCAGTAGTCTTTTTTTTTTTTTTTTTCCAAATCATGCAATTGCGTTTGTGCCATGAGATTGCACTCTAGGCGTGTGCTTAACAGTGCCTTATTCAAGCAGTGTGCCTTGCTGCTACTATAGGCGATGACTATGTGCACACCCAGGCTTGCCTTTGACAACTATGGTTTGGCTTAGTTAGGAAAACAACTTAAGTAGTAGTTTAGCTAAGTTTCTGAAAGTATGAGAGAGATATAATTTTAAGTACAGTTGTTGACCAGCTGAAGGCAACATAAAGTTGGCTCATCTTAGCTTAAATTTGTCCAATGCTTGGGACTACTGGTGTTGACGATGTCTTGTATGATGCAACAATGACGAAATCAGGGTTATGAATGAGTCAGTCGGTGGTTCAAGGGATGTAAAAATGCTAAATTGAATAGGAGAACTGGGAATTTTTCATCATTTAAGGTAATATCCATAACAGAGTTATCAGTATATAAAAGGGGAATATTTGCAGATAGTGAGAGGGCTGTTCCGACTGTTATGAATGCAGTCACAAAACTTTGTTAAAGATGCTTGCCGGGGTAGGCAACAAACAATACAGTTGTAGGGTTGGTTTCTCAAGCATTCGCACAATTCTCATAATGATAAGGATTCTGCCATTCATTTTGAAATGCAAAATCCCCGTGGACATGGAGTTTGTAAGTTGAGCTAGTGCAAAAGCAAGTGGATGTTGGAGCCCAACAAGTAGCTAGGTTGAATTAGCTTGGATTAGGATGAAGATAGTGGTTTTTAGCTTTCTGGTGGATTGAGCTGTTCAAATTTGAGTTTGGATCAACATCTAAATCAGCAGCTATGTATTATTGGAAAATCATTGGTCCTAATTGGATGATGATAGTTATTAGGATTTGGACAATGAATTGATTTGGCTATCATGAGGGTAGCCTTCTCTGACAAGCAATATATCATCCATTGATTTCCTACGGATCCGATAAAAAATGTTGTAGACTCGTCAACAGAGTTGTGGCTTTCCGTAGGTTAGAGCTCAATGCCTAATTTGGCAAGTCCACATTAGCAAAAGGACTTTTCCAAGTTTGATAGGCACATGGATCTGTGAGTTGATTTCTCTATGTTCATAATTGCCCTCTATATATATGCAATCTGCTATGGAAGAGCTTAACAGGGTCCTACAACTTGTGCAAGAGGCACGTTATTGTAGAAGTAAGACAAATCCTCAAAGAAAGTAGGCATATAGGGTAATGCTAATGTCAGGTTAACGGAGCCAATATTGGATGCCTCTTGCAAACCCTAGCAAGTGACACCTTTCAATAATGAAGTGTAATCTAAAACAAACTATTTAGGCAGTTTGGGAGGTGATGTCCATTGACAACATCAATTAAGGATGTAAGGGATGACCATTCGAATATTGATGGAGGACGTATAATCTGCTGCTATGTATCATTAATTGGAGATTGCTAATAGTGTTCTATCCTAAGCGATCCTAAATCCCCCTAGTATGTAAGCTAAATCTGTCAAAATCTATTTCATTTATGTTGATAGTGGGCACAGGGCGGCAAGGGATTTGCTGCAAGTTTTCAACCATCGAGGAAGCCAACTGAAAGGATGAGCCAATTAAGCTTGTAGGATATAACCAAAGTAATGGAAGAAATGAAATGCATAGAAATTTTGGGAATCCAAAGGTAACCAATGTTTTGAGAATCAAACCGAACTGTTAATTAAACTTTTTTTACGTCTAGTTCAAGTTCAAACGGTTCAACCGTTGGTGCAAACCATTTTTAATTGTAATTTTAATGTAAAATAATTATAAAAAACTGACTTTATAATTTAGTACAAATTTATTTAAAATATTAAATGATCATCTATTATCATGTTCTGTAAGTATATAATGAAACATATATGTAAATTATTTTCCATATTGAAATTGAAACTTAATTTTCAGTTTGGTTTTTTAAATATTAATAAACACTGTGATTTTGGTTGTTGTGGGTATACTCATTAGAGAGTGTAAGTGTAAGAAATTCATGGGGAAATTGATTATGTGTAAGAAGTTTCACTTTGTTGGTTGTTGATTTGCTATTGTTTGGAGTTTACTAACGGACCGAACCATGGTTCGACTAATTTTCACTGTCCAACCAATGGTCGGACCCGTTCTAAGTGATTCCTGTCAAAATCGGAAAATTGTCATTCAATTGGGCCAAATTTTCTATAGTTCATAGTCGGACCAAAGGGTGTAATAGGATCAGTTTCAACCTAAACCTAATTTATAATAGGGTTGGATTAGGCATTTTGGAAAAAAGTAAGTTATGTAACTTGATTTGAACCGACCTGATTTTGGAAGTGGGTGGGTTTGAATTAAATGCTTTTCAACTTGACCCGACCTAGTTTCATATACTAAAATATAATAGACTATTAAAAAATATTCGTACATTAGTACATAATATATAAGAATTAGTTAGACATCATTGCTTTGAAATAAGATTATTTTGCAATTATATTACTGTATGTCATAAATTGGAAGTTATTTCTATAAAAGGATTAATTTTTATTTTTCATATAAATTTATACTTTAAAATAGATTTAATTAAGCAAAATATCTTTAAAATATTACAAGTTCATTAATCCGGTTTTTAACTGGAGCTGAAATGATTTATATAGGGTTAAATTGTGAAAAATAAGGTTGAAAGTAGGGTTAGAGTTGAAATTTTAGGTGGGTTAAGGTTGTGTTTACCCTAACTTAGAGTCAACCCGACCTGATTTACACCCTAGTTGGACTCGTCCAACTACCAGGTCTGATTTAGTTTTCTAAACACTGGGGGTAACTTACTCTCCTTACCTATTCTCATTTAATGCGAGGTAGCGAGCATGAAATTGCATTTCGATGCATTCGTTGAAGCATTTGCCATTGGCAAGAGCATGATGCCCTACTAGTCATAGTTTGGAATTAGTCCCTGCTCATGTTTTGGAATATTAGTATCTAGTGACATATCAACCCCTCTGAAAACGATACGACACCACCATATTGTATTAGCATCAGATTTGTTGGACCGTATTGAATTTAAAAAATTGAGAAATGCAAGACTATGTAGTCACTTTAGATTTTGCCTACGTGGATAATTATGTATCAATATATTTTGTCTACATGGATAATTGTGTATCGATCTATTTTTTTCTAAGTTATTGTATAATTCTTGGATACGCCTTTAAGATTTTTATATGTAATATTGCAACTATATATTGGAATATCATACCCAAACTAAAGAATAACATAAAAACAATATAAATAGATAAAAAAAAAAATGCTAAAATCATAATTTGAGAAATAGACTACAGAAAAATGATTGAAAATGTTTAATATGATGATAATCATCATTATGCCATAAGGTCTAATATGTTGACAAGTTCATGTTCACAATAATAAAATTGAAGACGAAAAACAAATAAAGAAGGTCGAGTTATCAATTTAGAATTCTATCTTATCATAATTATGAAATCAATCACCACCAAATTCTAAGAGATTTCTCAACATTCTTATTGTCGTTATTGTTGTTCATCTTTTATTGCTCATGCCCATATGCGTATGCCGAAAGAAAGAAGCATAGGAATCTACATCAAGTTGAGGCTATAGTGGTGGATGGTGGGTATAACTTGGCTATTGTGCACAAGGAGAGCATGCTTCATGTGAAGTCAACTGCCTAAAAATGTAGTTCCTGGATAGTCCATTGTTGGAATTGACTAATCAAGGGAGGTGGGTAGTCGACTGCATGGTGGATTTTACTACTGAAGGGAGGTATTTAACAACCATTTGGTTCTACTTAACATAGCTGACATAGATGCAAAACATTTGAAACATTATTGATGTACATGGGAACCGGTTGGCACACATGTAAATGTTTTATTTTTGAGTCGGCAAGAATGCAAATAACTTTTTATAGTGGTGTTAGTCACACAGAACGAACCCTTAACTGCTGATTCAAAAAAAATCTACTTCCCAGATTAAATAGGAGAACAAATGTTAGGAATTTTATTGTAAGAACATTATAGTATCAGTATGCAGCATTTGCGAATAACCTAGATGCATGTCATATCTATTTCATGGTTATCAGCATTGATGTTAACGCAATGAGAATCAGAACACTATTATAACGTGTTTCTCCTGGTTCCCGTTATGATCGGCAAAGGCACAGCAGGATTTAGTAAAAACAAAGTTGATGGCATTGATAGTTTAACTCCCCAAACTTGTTTTGAATTGCAGTTGGAAGTGAGGCTTAGTGAAGACAACGGTGTTACTGAGGCAGATAAGCAGCAAATCAGTAAGGATGTTCGACTTTTTCTGCAGCCAATTCGTGAGAAACTACTGCAATTTGAACAGGATCTTAAAGATAGGTAGCAGGTTGCAGTAAGCACTTCATGTTGTTTCATTTTCACTCTGTAATCTGTACTTGAAAAAAAAAAAATACTAATCTTGAGATGAAGGCCCTTCATTTTAATCAAACCAGAAATTGGGTTGGGAGAACCTTTACTCCCCCACTCCCCCACCCACCACCCCCCACCCCCCTCCTC
>JAXCLR010000105.1:43679907-43710914 GCA_035584095.1 Annona squamosa
TATTGTATATGTAAATTTTATGTAAAGACAATGATGATAATTTTGAGATGGAAATGAATATTTTTGTTTTATGAAACAGTTTTGGTTTATAACTGTAATATGTGAAATATATTTCATGTTAGATGAATGATGGAAAATTTTCATGTATTAATGATAAAAAAAAAAAATTCTGCCGTGTGATCAGGGCAACAATCCTGAGTTACGTTTACCAATTAAAATGATCCCGGAGTAAGACTTCTAGGCACCTCGGTTTGGGGTGCCACAACAGTAGATCAACGTCTCCCGCATTCAGCTTAATAAGCCAGTGTGTCCTGCATTCAAGCTCTAGATTGAAAATTAGAAAGTTTTACCAAAAATTGGGTTTAAACGAATTTTGAAAATTTGTTTGAGTTAACTTAGACCAACTAAAGAGATTTGGGCCTAACTAAACTTGTTGAAAGGAGTTTGGGCCTAATTGGGATTGACTCAACAAATTTGGGCCCAAGCGGGCTTACTGGAGAGTTTTGTGCTCAAAGAGTGTATTGGTAAGTTTTGGGCTTGGTTTGGGCCATTTAAAGAATTTTGAGCCTAAATGGCCCTACTGAAGGTGTTTAGGCCCAAGTGAGCCTCTTGGTAGGTGTTTGGGTCAAACTAGGATATTTTAAGCCACCTTGGGAAGTTTTAGGCTTAAATAAGGTTTTTGAAGGGTTTTGGGCCCAATGGGCCTATTGATAGGTGTTTGGCCCAACTGGACCTGAGAAAAGTTTTAGGCCCGCTTGGGCCGGTTTTGGAAGTTATGAGCCCAAACAACTTCAAGGGGGGGCAAGGTTGGGCCCAAATAAGGTTAGGGCAAAACTTACCCGTCGAGCTTTCATATGTGAACTATGTAGAATTTACGCATATACAAATCACGATGGATCTATATGTTCCCCATCTTGGAATAAGAAGAAAGCTTTCATACCTTCAATACAAAGAAACTTTTCCCTCTTTTGAATTTGCATGTCCATAGGTGGGCCCAAACTTCCATTCAAGGACCATCTAGCGGGTCCTGCGAATCACACATATTCCTCAAGTGAGGCAAAGTTCTAACAATAAGTCTATTATGAAAACCTATTGCTATAGCAAGGATAGGATCCATTTAGATCTATCACAATTTGATTGCTCAGACCATGAAAACCAGTTAGGGTTTGACAATTCCATTCCAATAGCGCAGCAAGTTAGCATAGTAGTTTTGTTTGGACACCATGGTTTGGGATGAATAAAAAGTGATTTTACTTAATCTTGTGTATCAATTCAATCCACCAACTGAGGAGTATATACGTGAGGAAAAGTAATTTTAGAAAATAATTATTAAAAATAGAAGAAAACTTCTTAACCTCGTATATCAATTCAATCCAGAACTCAAAGAGTATCTACTTTGGAAAAAATAAATTTTAAAAATAAGAGGAAATACTTTTCTACCTTTTATTTCAAGCTAAAAGGTAGAAAGTTTTTTTTTAAAATGGAAAACTCAAAGAAATTTTCAAGAGAGCTAAAAGAGACTTTGAGAGGAATGGACCTTCAAAAGCTCGGTTAAGTATTGGCGAGAGAGCTTATCTCAGGAGTTACATCGATGAATGAGAGCACAAGTTGCTATTTATAGGATTTTGGCAGCCTTGGAAAAAGTTCCACGATTGTTTATATTGGTCATGCGATTTAGCGTGAAAATCTTTACTTTGGTGGCCACGCATCCCCACAGAACTACAATTCCACAAACAAAGCTAATCACACAACATCCGATTGCTATGTTTCCATGCAAATGAATATGGTGAGATTGATTTACTCATAACTTGCTCATAATTACATAGGATTTAATGGTATATTCCTATCCATTTCAACATTCCTCATTAAATTGAGAAACCTATGTCATACATATGAATCTTACCTAGATTCACCTTTTCCAAGCATGAATCTAGCAATTAGATTATCTTACACAGTAGCTAGGCTTGTAACAAGCATTAAATACAATATGTAAGCGTAAATTCACACAACACATGTGCATAGAAATTAAATACTTACATTCAAATAATCAAGAACCAAAAGAATATAGTTTAAGAGTCAAATCATCTCAACATCCCATCTCTTGAAGTTTAGCTCATGAGTATGAATTCAAATCCCATTAAAACAAAGTTTAAATACATCCTAATAAGAGAGAAAAGGAAAAATATGTAGCGAACAAGAAAGAGAAACTAAAACTTTCAAGTTTCCACCAAATAAAGTTGAATCTTCACTTCAAAATCTCTATTAGCTTAGAAATCTCTGCCTTTCTTCTCCTTTGTTGCTCCCACGAGCTCCACACTTCTTGCTTTGAAACCCTAAATGTTATATTTATACCCCCCTTTAACTTGGACTTTGATTCTATGCTCCCAGGAGCATGTAGTGTTGCATGCTCCCGGGCGCATACACTTATTTTTATTTTTTAAAATTTTCTTTTATAAACTGGTTAGCCAAAGTGCATTTAACGTATATATTAATTTTTACCATTTTTGGAGTATTTTTGATATTTATTTTTGAAAATCGGTGGCATTTTAGTAATTTAAAATTACCTAAAATGCCACTGATTTTTAAAAATAAAAAATAAATATCTAAAATATTCCAAAAATGGTAAAAGTTTACACACAGATTAAATACACTTGCGCTAATAAGTTTATGAAAAAAATTTTAAATTTTTTTTTTAAATTAGTGTATGCGCCTGGGAGCATAGGACTGAAGTCCCTTTAACCTAGCACGAAACGCTTGCTCAAACTCATGCATGTGGGGATCGGTGCCGCGATGTCGACTCTTTAGGTGCTTGCCAATTGAGGATTTTTGGAATTTTCTTCTTAGGTGGTGAAGTGGCTCCTAGGTGCCAGAAATCGACGCCAAGGCACTAATGTCCTAGGGTGCAAATTGAGGTCTTGTTTTACGTCGTTTGCTTCATTCTTCATCCCATCATTCTCCAAAGTGGTTAGTTACCTCTCTGTTCCTGTAAAAACAATCTAAAACAAATAAATGCACTTATAAATGATGAGATGATATTATGAAAAACCAAAAAAATCATAAGATTTGCCTTAAATTACACTAAAAATGCACAAAAACTCAATGCAGTTCATGAAATACCAAATGAATGAAAACTAAGCTAAATGATTGTAAATTCACCAAATTCTCTTAGTTTAACATTCAAAACTATTTTAAAATGATTCGTAATAACTCGTATTTTTACGAGTTATCACACTCCCAAACTTAAATGTTGCTAGTCCTCGGGAAATACATGAACACAATGAATGCAAATGAATTATGTCAACTCAAGTCTGTTTCCAATTATTAGCCTAACAATCATATTGCTCAACTCAACAAGGCAAAGGATAATCTTAACTTGAAATAATTCATGACAAAACTTCAGAACTCAACCAAACCAGGATACACATTCCTGTACCTAGATCAAGTTACATGTAAATGAAAGTGTTAATAGTCAAAAGTGATAGCTCAATCTTGCTAATCATCCCCCTAATTAAAAGAACTTTTTAGGACAAGTAACACAAAATAGGTGAACTAATTCTAAGAAAATATATCATCTCAAAGGACATAGTCTCAATTCACCTAATTCACTTGACCTAGTTTCAACAAAATTGCACATTCGTTCCTCCAAACTTATTGCTTAACTCTCCTCATCATATTTCAGGATATCTGGAGAGATTTTTTTTTTTTTGCTTTTCTCACCATATTTCAGGATAACTAGTTTTTTTTAAAAAAAAAAGAGTTATTATTGTGACTTTCCCTTGCCTTTTTATGTGAACCTTGACATTTGTTGATGTCAAATCCTGGTTACTCAGCTTAGGTTAGCCACCCCCTTTTATTATTCATGCTAATAATCTAGAAGGGGTACTAAAACATGCGTGTTAACCCATTTTAGGTCCCATGAAAAGAAAAAATTGTTACGCATTACTGAGACAATTTATTTCCTCAAAGTACATGGTTACGAAACAATCACATCAACATTTATCATTTCAATCAAATAGATTAGCATGAAATTGAACTATAATAATCTACAATCAAAATCACTCAAGTCATTCACATGTCACTTGAAAGAACATACACTCACTTAACACATAATCCTTGGCACAAAGTTCAATTTTCTATGAAATTGATTTCAAGTTGAAGTTTTCCTAATCATTGTAAGTTTTTCATCAAAATGGATTGCAACTAAATAGTTTTAATAGGCAGAATTTGATATGTTATGCAATCTAACATATATATATACATGATTATCTATTTTAAATGCATGCAAGAACACCAAAAGGAACTATACACCCCCCCAAAATTGAAGAATGTATTGTCCTTAATGCATAAAACTAAATAAAACCTAAATGATCATGTTATAAGATGATTAGTAAATGAACAAAAAATAAACAAAGATAGGTAACTCCCCTAGGCATTTGATGAAGATGAGTCTTCCTTGCTAGCCAAAGCAAGCTCGAAACTCTAGAGGTATTGACGAAAATGGTGGTAGAGTAGTCATATCATCTATTGGTCCTCCATGAGTCTTCTAAAGTGTGCCTCCATCACTCGATTGGACTGATGCAAAAATCGGGCCTGGGCTGCCATTAAGTTCTCTAAGTTGGCGAGGCTAACATCTATTAGAAGAGGTCTAGATGAGGAGGCTGGTGGTGGCTGTGATGTTGGACATGTAGTTGCAGTCCGAACTCAGGGCTCTGTTGAGAAAAATTGGTCATCCACGATGGCTTAACAGTTTAGCACCTCTTCTGTGACTTCCCATCGCACTCCGGCTCGCTTACATGATCCTGTTATAAGCGATGGGAACCAATAGCTTCCTCTAGGTACCCTTGCGTTGTTGCATATTTGATTAAACAGGAATCTCCCCACATCTATGGACAAATCAGAGTATATAACATAAAGAAGAAGCATCTGGTCCATAGTGATATCACTTAAGTAGGTTAATGGCATCAACCGGGCTGATATGAAGTAAAACCACATCTTCCCATAGTAAGAGAGGGTGCTCCACTTGAAAAATGTTAATTGCCTACCTGTTGACTTCCATTCTGGCTGCTGTTCACAATATGCTCATATTTTGAACAAGCAATCCACAATTATAGCAAACAAACTTCAAGCCACATATCCAATATCCATACTTTCATATGAATTGAATGAATCAAGAGCAAGGCAAATAGGCTAGAACAAAGCAAGAAAGGTTTACCACATGAACCTCCAAAGCCGTGTTCCACAATTTGTAGAAATTGATGACTTTGGAATTGTTTGAACTTGGCGCGACGATGTGGCGTGTAGGTGCGACTCAACTAACAGCGGTTTGCAATGACAGCCGAAAATGGGGAAGATGAATGAAGATGAATGATAGGTAGAAATGGTAGGAAAATGGAGGGAAATGAAGGAAATGGAGATGGAATAAGGAGAGGGTATGGGAGGAACTCGAATTAGAGGAGATTTAGAGAGATCTAGACATGGGAAAGAGAGAAAAGAAATGGAAGGAAAGGGAGATAGGAGGAAGAGGAATATGGAAAAGATGAAATGAAAGAGGAATGGAGGTTTAAAAGCTAGGGCTTAGGGTTTGGAGGAGAAGGGGAACAAAGGAGTGGAGGACGGCGTCGCGACTTGGAGTTAGAATTTTAACCCTAACTTCGTGCTTTTAACTTGTCTGGGTCAGGCTGCCCACATATCGGCGTTGCGGCGCCAACTTTCTGACTTCGAGGTGCAACGTGCTAGTTCACGCAACATCGCAGCGCCACTATTCTTCTGTCTTGAATCATTCCAGCCACAAATATGAATAGTCGTCCCAAATTAATTTAATCATTTAGCACTTGGATTGGGGGTTACATGCCCTTCTTACTTGGATTTGCTTAAAATGTAATAGAAATTGCAATCTTTCATACCATGTAGTGTCAAACCATTGCATAAGTTGAAATTGCAATCTTAGTGGGATGCTCCTTAATATGATGAATTTGAGACTATCGTGATCTTGAGCCACTCCACACTTGTAGGGTTCATGATTGCACCCAGAATTTTGATGATCACCTAACCAAATGAATAAGAATTGACCTAGTGTTGAATCAAATTCTCTTTGTCTTGAATGCTTTCAAAATGGATGATCTTTCTAAGTTTCCCTGCTTCAAGGCCCATAAGATTGATCACAAGGTCATGCCTCAGAACAAAATCAAAGGGGATAATGGGTTGTCTCTCATTCAATGCTAAATTAATTGTCTTCAGCTCGACATTCCGTCCTCAGACAGATCCCTCGAAAACACCACCTCCTTGCAATGATATAAATCTTCTCCCATATAATGTTTTAGTCTCTAGCCATTCACCACAAAACTTTCATTTGATTTTTCATTTAATACTTGCACTGCACCATGATCAGTTGTTCTTAAAACAATAAATGGACTTGACCAACTCAACTTAAACTTGCCAAGAAAGAGCTTTAATATGGAATTAAAGAGCAGTACTTTTGACTTGGCTCAAATCGCCTGGCAAGATCCTTTTATCATGGTATTTCTTTACTTTTTCCTTATAGATCTTGGCGTTCTCATAAGCCTGCATCCTAAATCCATTTAGTTTGTTAAGCTGCAATAGTCTTTGCTCACCAGCTTGCTACATATCTAGATTTAAATTCCTTATTGCGCAATATGCACCGTGCTCCAATTCGAGCGGCAAATGACAAGCTTTGCCATAAACCAACTGATATGGAGACATTCAAAGCTGCATTTTGTAAGCGATGCGATAGGCCCATAAAGCATCATCCAACTCGAGAGACAAATCCTTGCGATATGGCCCAATTATTTTCTCAATAATTTATTTTAATTCTCCGTTGGCAAGTTCAGCATGCCCATTGGCTTGAGGATGATATGTTGTGATAACTCGATGGCGTACTCCATATTTGCTTAATATTGCCATGAATTACTAATTGCAGAAGTGTGAACCTCCATCACTAACGATCTCCCTTGGTGTGCAAAAATGAGTAAACATATTTTTCTTATTAGATTTAAGAATTATTTTGGCATCACACCTGAAGTAGATACCACTTCAACCCATTTGGACATGTAATCAACTGCAACCAAGACATATTGATTGCCTAAAGGAGGAATGAAGGGTCCCATGAAGTCGATGCTCCAAACATCAAAGAGCTCAACTTCAGTGACGTTAATGAGTGACATTTCATGTCTTTTTGTAATATTCCTTATACGCTGGCATTGGTCGCACCTCTTGATAAATAAATGAGCATCCTTGAATAGAGAAGGTCAATAAAAACTAGACTGAAGTACTTTTGCTACAGTTTTGTCTCCCTAAAAGTGACCCCCAAATGGTGTGACGAATGACAACTTTACAATCTTTTTGGAATGCATCTCTTGTATAACTGGTTTGGGCATTGCTTGAATAAATAGTTCATCCCAGAAATAAAACTTGACATCATGAAGAAATTTTTTCCTTTAATTAGAATTTAATTCCGAAGGCAATATACCACTGACTATGTAATTCATAAAATCCGCATACCAGGGTGGATTGCCTTGAGAAATGGAGAATAGTGGCTCATCAAGGAACACTTCTCTGATTTGATCTGTATCTTGGAAGTGCTGGCTGGTAGGTGATCAGCTACCTAATCTTTCACTCCTTTTCGGTCCTTAATTTTAAGGTCAAATTCTTGAAGCAACAAGACCTACCGGATTAAGCAGGGTTTTGCATCTTTCCTTTCAATCAGGTATTTGATTGTTGAATGGTCAGTATAAATAATTACCTTGGTTCTAACCAAATATGCTCTAAATTTATCAAATGCAAACACCACTGCCAATAACTCTTTTTTTGTAGTTGTGTAATTTAGTTGTGTCTCATTTAAGGTCTTACTTGCATAATAAATTAAATGAAAGACCTTTTTTTCTGTCCCAACACTACCCTAACTGCAAAGTCGCCAGCATCACACATTAATTCAAAAGGAAAACTCCAATTAGGTGAACTGATAATCGTCGCTGACACTTGTCTTCTTTTCAACTCTTAGAATGATTGCATACACGTCCCATCCTTCTCTAATAGATTGCATAGCGGCTTAGCTACTCTTAAGAAATCTTTTATAAATCTTCTATAGAATCTTGCATGTCCCAGAAAACTTCAAATGCTTTTAACTAACGTGGGAGGAGGAAGCCTTTCAATTGCCTCGAATTTTGTCTTGTCGACTTCAATAACCTGTTTGGAAACTTGGTGCTTGAGTACTATACCCTCTTGCACCATGAAATGACATTTTTTCCAATTAAGAACTAGGTTTGTGTCTTCACAAAGTTGCAGCATCTTTGATAAATTGGCAAGACACCCGTCAAATGAATTCCCAAATGCAGTAAAGTTGTCTATAAATAATTCCAGAAAGTTTTCAACCATGCCAGTGAAAATGGCCATTATACAACATTGGAATGTGATAGGCGCATTGCATAAGCCAAATGGCATTCACTTGAATGCAAATATTCCATATGGACACGCGAAGGTAGTCTTCTCCCGGTCTTCAGGTGCAATCATAATTTGGTGGTAGCCAGAATAACCATCTAAAAAGCAATAGAATTCACATCCTGTCAACCTATCTAGCATCTGATAAATAAATGGGAGCGAGAAGTGATCCTTGCTAGTAATTTTATTTAGCTTCTAGCCGTCCATGCAAATTCCCCAACCAGTAACTGTCTGAGTTGGAATCAATTCATTTTTCTCAATGGATACTAACATCATTCCACCCTTATATGGAATGCATTGCACTGAACTAACCCAGGAACCGTCAAAGATATGATAGATAACACCTACATCAAGCCATTTGATAATCTCCTTTTTGACTACTTCTTTCATGATGGGATTCAATCTTCTTTAGGCTTCAATGAATGGCTTTGAATTCTCTTCTAACAGAATCTTGTGCATACAGAAAGATGGATTAATACCCCTGATGTCTGCAATGGTTCGTCTAATAGCCTTTTTGTGATCTCCGACCACTCTAAGAAATTTTTCTTCTTGCAGAGAATCCAATGCCACAGAAATGATAACTAGGAGCAATGATTCTGCCCCCAAATATACATATCTTAAATGGGATGTAGAGGTTTCAGCTCTAACATTGGTGGCTCCTCAATTGACGGCTTTAAATATTTAAATGAATCCGGATTGAGCTCTAACAATTCAAACTTTTATGGATAGCATGAAAAGATTGGAGATTACTACAAATAATGTATCATCTCAGTTGATTTCCCATCAACTTCATTTACTTTTCGACTAACAATGCTTCTAGAATATCCTTGTGTGAAGTAACTTGGAATTTGGATTGTACAGCGGAATCTACCTATCAACCATAAAGTGCTCCTCCGGATCATTCAGAAATTGCATCACTTCGAACAAGCTAAATGTGCTCTTTTCATTTTGTACTTGCATTGTAAGCTCATCGGCTTACACATCAATAATTGCTTTGCCAGTAGCAAGGAATGATCGACCAAAATTATTAGCACATCTTGGTCATCTTCATAGTCTAGAACAATGAAGTTTGCTGAAAATATAAATTTGTCTACTTTAGCAAGCACATCTTCAATGATACCTTCTAGATATGTCATGGAATGATATGCCAACTGAAGCATTATCATTGTAAGTCGTGTCTCTCCACTGCCAAGTTTCTTGAATATAGATTTTAGCATTAAGTTAATGCTGGCTCCCAAGCCACAAAGAGCTCTTCCAAAATATTGATTTCCAATAGTATATGAAATGGTGAAGCTCCCCAGGTCCTTGAGCTTAGGCAATAACTTTCTTTTCACTATAGCACTGCATTCTTCTGTTAACACCACTATTTTAAATTTTATTAGTCACTTTTCTTTGAAAAGATATCCTTCATAAATTTGGCATAGTTGGGCAATTGTTCCAAGGCTTCTATAAGAGGTATATTGATGTGCAACTATTTTAATACCTTCAAGAATTTCTTGAACTGGTCCTCCTCATTCTTTTCAAGTCTTTGAGGAAATGGAGGGAGAGGCCTTTGAATAGTGGCAATTATGTCATTTGCTTGCTTTTGAGGAGTTTTATTTAATTCCTCCTCTACTTCCTACGACTGATACGAAGAGGGATCAGCGGCTCCAACTACAGGTTCTAGGTGAGTGACTACAACCAGTTGCCTGCCACTCCTTAAAGTGACAGCTCGCACTTACTCCTTGCCTTTTCCCTTTGAATTTTGTTCAGTGTCACCTGACAATGTGCTTTGGGGGCAACTATTTATGGCTAAAGCAAGTTGGCCTATCCGTGCTTCCAAATTTTTGTTTGTGGTAATCTGGGATTGCATGAATTGCATAAATAAATTTTTGAGATCCAATTTCTTTTTTTCTTGAGGAAGTAGAGTGGGTGGAGTCAATGTTTTGAAAACTGAACCGGGCAATGAATCGATTTTGTGACCGGTTCCCAATTTTTTCAGTTCAACTGGTGAAAACTGATAGTTAAACTGTTGTTGAACCGAAAAAACTATTGAACCAGGATGATCAATTCACGGTCCGACCGATCCAATCTCCCGGTTTGGTCCGGTTCTTAAAACGGTGGGTGGAGTGGGTTGAATTGGTCATGCTGGCTGTTGTTGCGGTGGCTATGAGAAAACCTGATGGTAACTCGGCCTGGCTTGATTATTCCAAGAGAAATTCGGATGATTTCTTTATCCTTAATTATAAGTGTTGGCGTAAAGATTGACTTGATTTCTCTTAAAATTATCCACATAATTAACTGACTCATAGTTAGAGTCACATTGATCACAAGGGTGGCTAAATTCTCCACACCATCTATAATATTCTGCTGACAACAAGGATGATGTGGAAGTTCCTATTGCATTAACATTGGCAGATTTTGACAAATTCTGAACTTGCTTAGATAGAGCATCAATATGAGCTTTAATGGATGAGACTACATCCAACTGAAGTAGACCTCCACTTCGGCTTCTGTCAAAAGGCAATTGATATACATTGACTACCATATTTTCCAGTAGAGCATAAGATTCTCGATAGCTTTTCTACAACAATGATCCATTCGATGAAGAATCTGCCATATGATGGTAGAATCTTGGAGACGATTATGGAATATCTGGATTTATACCCATGGCTGAATCTCATAATGAGGACATTTGCGAAGTAAGTCCTTGAATTGATCCCAAGCTTCCAATAGAGTCTCTTTTACATGTTCCTTAAATGAAACAATATCCATTCTGAGCTTGGCTAACTTGGCAAGAGGAAAATATTTTTAAGGAATTTCTGCGTCAAGTCTTTCCAAGTGATAATAGAGTTGGGTGACAATGAGTCCAACCATTCAAATGCTCTGTCCCTCAAATAAAATGAAAAAGTTCTCAGCCTCATAGCTTCATCTAAGGCTCCATGCTGTTTGAATGTGTTCATGATTTGCCTTGCATTTTGTCTCATTGCAATGAGATCCCAAATAAGCTGGTCCACATCATCTTATTGTGGAGGATGTGGGACCTTAACCTGTTGGTTCCCCTGTTGATTTGCATTAAGATTTTCGTCTCAAGCTCCTGTGTGCTCCATTTGTATATGTTGACTTCTAGCCTCTCTACTCTTGCAACGCCTTCTCAGATATTTTCTCTCCGGTTTAGGATCGAATGGTATAATTTTATCTTTTTTATCCCTTACTCGGTGCATGCAAAAGCGATGAACCTTACAAAGACCAATTCAACTGTACTAAAATGAGAAATATAGAACTAAAGGATCGACAAAATTGAATGTATTTACAAATTTATACAAAAAGGTAATAGGAATGAAAGACTAATAAGTTAGCACCAGGATCCTCGGCAACGGTGCCAAAATTTGGATAAGTTGAATATATGTTTAAAGTGCTCGTTTTAATGCAAGTGTATGTGCTGATCAAGTAATATAGAATAAGTAGAGCATTGTTCCCATGAGGATTTGGTCTAAACTAATTATATCTTAAAATTTTGATTGCCTTTGATGGATAGAGATTTGAAGTGATTGTTGAATTAATGTTTGCATAAAAATGAAGGAAATGAGTTGAAGACTAATGGATGAGCAGAAATTTGATAAGGATTTGTAAGGTTGGTTATAGCAGAGGGGAGAGTTCAAAATTCTTGACTCTAAACTATATTAAATTGGCTCTTATTTACTTAGTTGTGCAGGAATTTACTAATCCAAGTTCATAAATCTCTATATATATTTTCCAACACAAATAAAGTTAATCACACAACACCCTATTGCTATGTTCCCATAAAAATGAATATGGTGGGATCGACTTGTTCATAACTTGCTCATGATTACATATGATTTAATGGTGTATTCCTATACATTTCAACATTCCTCCTTATCAAAGTGAGAAACCTATGTCATATATATGAATCTTACCTAAATTTACCTTTTCCAAGTATGAATCTAGCAATTAGATCATCTTACAAGGTAGTTAGGCTTTTCAAAAGTACTAAACATCACGTGCAAGGGTAAATCCACACAACACATGTATATAGCAATTAAATACTCGTATTCAAATCATCAAGAACCAAAACATCATATTTTAAGAGTCAAATATCTCAACATCCCATCTCTTGAAGTTTAGCTCATGAACATGAATTCAAATCCCATTGAAACAAAGTTTAAATACATCTCAACAAGATGGAAAAGGAAAAACATGTAAGAATAAGAAAGAGAAGCTAAAACTTATTGGTTTCCACGAAACGAAGCTGAATCTTCACTTCAAAATCTCTTTTGGCTTGAAAATCCCTTCTGTTCTTCTCCTTTGCTACTCCCACAAGCTCCACTCTACTTGCTTTGAAACCCTAATTGTTATTTTTATACTTCCCTTTAACCTAGCATGAAATACATGCTCAAACTCATGCGTGCGGGGATCAGCACTGTGATGCCGCTTGAACGGCACCTAGGCGTCAACTTTGGATGCTTGCCAACTTGGGATTTCTAGAATTTTCTTTTGAAACTGTGAAGTGGCGCTAAGGCACCAATTGTCCTAGGGTGCAAATTGAGGTCTTATTTTGCACTATTTGCTTCCTTCTTCATCTCAATATTCTCCAAAGTGGTTAATTACCTCTCTTGCAAAAATAATCTAAAACAAATAAATGCACTTATAAATGATTAGATGATATTATGAAAAACCAAAGAAACCACAAGATTTGCCTTAAATTGCACTAAAAATGCATAAAATCTCAATGCGGTACATGAAATGCAAAATGAGTGCAAATTCGTCAAATTCTCTTAGACTAACATTCAAAACTAGTTTAAAATGAACCGTGATAACTCACATTTTTACGAGTTATTAGGAAACATTCACTTTGTCTGCCATGTGCATATATATTTATTTTTTCATTTGAATGTTGAAGGTGGTGTCTTCCTCCCTTCTTTTTTCTGAAAATGGACTCTTTTATGCCTCAGGTCTGTCTATTGCCTACTGTGATCTTCTACATCTACTGCAATTGCTCATCCTCCATCACCATTGGTCGCAATGCCTCTTTTGAAGATGAATATCATCACTTTTTTTATCGTATATATTTTCGTGATATTGATCATGTATTTTTGTAATGACACAATTTTAATAATACAAATTCATGATTAAAAAGTTACTTTGTAATTGTGATGGGCCCTCATGCCCAAAATATGTTTCGTCATCACCTTTAGAGCAATGAAGTTATAGATTATACCGAAGAATGCTTTGTAATTTCTATGATTGGTGAAGCCCCAAAAGCAAGTTTTTTTCAAAATTTTATGATTGATGCACTTGAAGTTTCCCTTGTAGGTTTGACGAATAAAGAAAAAGATGAATTCATTGAGATTGCAAAAACTATCCATCATAAACCAAGGATTCCTAGAGCAAAAGCTACTATTGAAAGCCTAGAGATTGATCCCAAAATGTTTCAATTGCCCAAGCCTTCAATATTAGAACCACCAAAATTAGAGCTTAAACCTCTTCCCTCATATTTGAGGTATGCTTGTTTAGGTTCTGATTCTAGTCTTCATGTTATTGTTTATGCTTCACTCACATCTGAGTAGGAAGAGAAACCACTTCAAATTTTGTACTCTTCTAAGAGAGTACAAAAGGCTATTAGCTAGACTATTGTAGATTTCAAAGGAATCTACCCATCCTTTTGCCCACATAAAATTTTATTGAAGGATGGCCATAAAACATTGATAAAACAACAGTGTCATTCAAATCTAATTATGAAGGAAGTTATGAAGAAAGAGATTCCAAAGTTTCTCAATGCAAGTGTCATCTACCCGATCTCAAATAATTCATGGGTTAATCCTGTTCCATGCTTACCAAGAAATGAGATATAACTGTTGTCCAAAATGAGCACAATGAACTCATTCCTATTTGCACAGTCACAGGGTGAAGAGTGTGTATGGATTACCATAAGCTCAACAAAGAAACACAGAAACATCACTTTCCATTGTCATTCATTGATCAAATGTTAGATAATTAGTAGGTAAGGAGCATTATTGTCATGCACAGACCTAGAAAAGCAATCATTGGGCTTGACGCACAGAGCACATAGACCCAAAAAAGGTCTATTGGGCCTGCGAGCTATGGGCCTCACAATGTGATATTGTCCGCTCTGGCCTGGCAGCTTAGCCGCACGGATTTAAAACGCGTCACACCATATTGAACTTGAGACCCACTTATAAACTATCAGGAACTTTCTCCTCTTTTCAATGTGGGATTCAATTCTGGGCTATTACAAGCCCACCAGCTTCCACTTGGTTTGTCCCTGAACCACAACCTAACTATGGGCTTCTGCTTGCAGCCCTGACTTTAACTGGTTCAACTCTCTAATACCACTTTGTCACACATAGACTCAAAAAAGCGATCATTGGGCCTGACACACAGAGCACACAAACCCAAAAAAATGTCCATTAGGCCTGCGGGCTATGGGCCTCACAATGTGATATTGTCCGCTCTGGCATGGAAACTTAGCCGCACGGATTTAAAACGCGACACACCATATTGACCTTGAGACTCACTTATAAACTACCAGGAACTTTCTCTCCTTTTCGATGTGGGATTCGGTTCTGGGCTATTACAATTATTATTTTCTTGATAGATATTTAGGTTACCATTAAATTCATATTACACCAGAGGACCAAGAAAAGACCACATTCACGTGTCCATCTAGGACATTTGCATTTCAATAGATGTCTTTTGGATTATAGAATTTCCATCATATATTTTTTGCATTACAGAATTTCCATCATACATCCATCATACATCTTTTGTATTCTATAATGCACTTGCAATCTTTCAAAGATGTATGATGGAAATTTTTACTGACAAAGACTCATCCGTTCAGTCCATTATTGCAAGAATTTGACTAAGAGATTAGAGATATGAAAGGAACAAAAAACGTAGTCGCAGATCATCTTTCTCGTCTAGAGAATAATAAATTTCAGAAATTACCAGAGAGAATTAATGAAAACTTTTCAGATGAACAATTTTTTATAATTCAAAAGTCAAAAGTTCCACAGTATGATGATTTTGTTAATTATTTAGTTAATGGTATTTTTCCAACTAATTTGACTTGGCAGCAAAAGGAGGAGTTCCTACATAATTCAAAGCATTATATTTGTGATGAGCCATACTTGTTTAGACAACGTGCTGATCAACTCATTCAAAGGTATCTCCTTGAGGAAGAACAGAATACAATTCTTAAGTAATGTCACTCATCATCATGTGAAGGCCATTAGTGCATTGCAACTAAAGTTCTTCAATCTGGTTTTCATTAGCTATCTTTGTTTCGTGATGATCACATGTTTGTTCTTCATTATGACAAATGTCAAAGAGTAGGCAACATTTCAAGGTAGCATGAGATTTCACTTATAAGTATTTTGGAAGTTGAGATCTTCGATCTGTGGGGTATAGATTTCATGAGATCTTTTCCATTATCCTTTGCAAACAAATATATTCTCATGGTGGGTGACTTGTTTCCAAGTGGGTAGAAGCATTTGCATGTCCTACTAATGATGCTCGAGTCATATTAAAATTCCTAAAGAAGAGTAACCCCATACCATTATTAGTGATGAAGATTCTCACTTTTTAATCAACAATTTGAAGTATTACTTGCAAAATATGGCATTCACCACAAGATTACAACTGCATACCATCCTTAAACAAGCGGATAAGCAGAAGTATCTAATAGAGAAGTTAAGAGAATTCTAGGGGTGTGTTTGTTTGGAGCGAAAAAATATCAACCAAAACTTCTTAATTCAAAACATTTCACTCTCCACAACTACTCTATTTTTAATTTTTTTTCATATTTTTCCATATAAACTACCCTACTTTTCAATCATTTCTACACAACTACCCATACAACTAATATCTCTATTTTAACTTTATTCTCTTTACTCCTTATCATTACCCTTATTATATCACATAATTTTCTATCAATTTGACAACTTCTACTTCAAAAATATTTCATCAAAAGTTTTCCTCCCAACCAAACACACCCTAGAAAAGACTGTCAATCATATTCAAAAGGATTGGTCACTGTAGCTTGATGATGCATTACGGGCTTATAGAAAAGCATTCAAACACTAATTGGAATGTTTCCCTATAGATTAGTTTTAGAAAAGCCTGTCACTTGCCACTAGAACTGGAACATAAAGCTTACTGGATAATTCAACGTCTTAATTTTGACATAATAGTAGTTGGTGGGAAGAAAATTAAACAATTGTAATAGTTGGATGAGTTCCGACTAGAAGCCTATGCGAATGCAAAGATTTACAAAGAGAAGACAAAGAAGTTTCATGATAAGAAAACTTTGCAAATAAGCTTTGAACCAGGTGAACAAGCTTTGCTTTATAATTCACGAATGAATTTTTCCAGGAAAACTTAAATCTAGATGGTCGGGACCATTCAAGGTGTCAAAGGTTTTGAAGAATGGAGCAATTGAAGTATATGATGAAAAAACTCTACTTTCATGGTGAATGGATAGCGGTTGAACCATTACTTTGGAAATGCTCTTATTTGAGAAAACATCTCAGCCATTCTTAAAGATCCATGATTTTTTTACACAGTCAAGTTGAAGGCTATAAATTAAGCGCTTCTTCGGAGGAAACCCAACATGGTATTTTATTGATTTAGATTTTGTTTTTGCTAGGATTTACTTTCGTTTTAAGATTTTGCTCATTTGATCTTTGTTTTCACTTTTCAGGTTGAAGTCAGAATAACTGGATCACAAATTCAAATGGCTGAATGTACAAATAGGGAAGTAACTCATCATATTTGAGAATTTTTAAATTTGAATTTTTTTTCCAATTTGCATATGGATTTAATGAGTGTGTGTGTTGTAAGGGAAATTCTTTGACATTGAGGATAATATCCAATTCAAGTGTGAGGGTGCAAAATATTGGGCACATTTTGAAAATTTTTGAATTTGATGACAATAGTAATTTTCCTATCTCCTCTTTAATGTGATTAAATGTGCAATTTGGGCAAGAAACAAGACAGAGATTGTTGTTGAAAAGAAAAAACTACATCTCTCATAATTTTGGGTGTTTAAATTATCTCTACAAGGTTAAATGTTTATTTATTAGCTAATTATGTGCTTATCAAGCAATTCACAAGCGATTTTTCAATTTTGAAAAAATTATATGCATGGATGTGATATTTTATCTTCATAATTGTCTAAGAACAAGACTCTAAAAGTTGTCAAAACAAAACCACAATGCACAAATGACAATAAACATGATAGAAGCATTTGTTTCATGAGCTATTAACGTTAGCTAGACTATCTAAGAATGTTATTTCTTTTTGCAGCCATTGTGGAGCTCTAAAAGCTTTATTTTCTTCAAAAAATCCTAATTTTTGACCTTAACCAATTAAAAAAATTTACCCTCAACCAATGAGAGAATTTGAAACTAACTAAGGAAATTAATTTCAATTGTGATTACTAGTCAAATATGCTCCGAAAAAAAAAGAAAAAAATCCTAAATATCTTGAAATATCATCTGCAAATAACATACACCAAGGCACTTTTTCTTGGAGATGTCTAGTAATTTCATTTATTACTAAAATAAAAAGGTAAGGACTCAATGCTGAGCCTTGATGTAAATCTATTTTAACTAAAAAAATATTAATATCTTCACTAATAGTCCTCACATTTATAACGGCCCCCTCATATATATCTTTAATAATATCAATGTATCTGTTATTAATTCCTTTCTCTTTCATCACTTGTCATATTAAGTTTCTTGGTACCCGATCATATGCTTTTTCAAAATAAATAAAAATCATGTACAAGTTCTTTTTCTTCTTCCTATACTTTTCAAATAGTTGTCTAAGTAACAAAATAGCTTCAGTGATTGATCTTCCTGGCATAAAACCAAATTAATTTTTAGATACATTAGTTTTCCATCTTAGTCTGTGTTCAATTACTTTTTCCCATAATTTCATAATATGACTCGTTAGTTTTATTCCACGATAATTTGCACAATTTTGAATATCTCCTTTATTTTTATAGATTAGGACTATAATGTTTTTACTCCATTCACTTGACATTGACTTTATTTTTATAATCTTGTTAAAGAAATTTGTTAACCATGTTGCACCTACATTTCTCATACACTTCCATGCCTCAATTGTTATATTATTTGAGCCTAAGGCTTTTTCTGTTTTTATTTTTTTAAGAGTTTCCTTTACTTCAGATATTCAAATTTTTGGGAAATAACTAAAATTCATATTTTCTTCTCTATTTAAACTAACATCTAATGTTAAATGTTTGTGTGAGGCATCATTTAGTAACCTATAAAAATAAATTTTCAAGTTTCTTTAATATCATCATCTTTGACTAGAACTTTTTAGTCTTCATTTTTAATACATCTAACATGTGTTAAATCTTTGCATTTATTTTTTTTAATTTAGCCAACTTAAAAATATTTTTTCACCTTATCTAGTTCATAATTTGTCATATAAGTTGTCATAAGCTTTGTGTTTAGCATTGCTAATAATTTTTTTAGTAGCTTTTTTTTTATAGTTTGTATTGTCGTAAGCTTGTATTATTTTTATTTCTTTGCCATATTTTAAATTTTCTTGTTTAGCATTTATAGCTTTTTGAACATTCCCATTCCACCACTAAGTTTCCCTATACGAGGATCTACGATTTTTATATATTCCTACAATACCTTGTCTTACTTCTTTTATGTTAGTTGTCATTTTATCCCTCATTAATTCTACTCTATTTTCTCGTGTATCCTATTTTTCTTCTTATATCATTTTTTTTACTAAAAAGTTCTATGTTGTTGTCTTTTAAATGACACAATTTAATTTTTGAAATTATATTATTTTTAGTTTTTGTAGACTCTTTTTTTTGTATATATATTCATTACTAATAATCTAAGTGGTATAGGTAGGCTCTCACCTGGGATAACCTCACAATTAATACAAAGAGGTCTATCCAATTTTCTTATAAGGAGGAAATCTATTTGACTAGAATCGGTCTCGATCTTGAAAGTTATTAAGTGTTCATCTCGTTTTTGAAATAACGTATTTGCTATCATTAAATCATATGCTATAACAAAGTCCAAAATGATATTCTCCATTTCATTCCTTATTTCAAAGTCGAAACCTCCATGACTTCTCTTGTATTCTACATTCTGCTTTCCTATATGTCCATTTAAATCTCTACCTCTCATAATCTTTTCCTGGTTAGGTATAATTTCAATTCATTAATCTCTTTAGCCTTCTCTTTTTTCCACCTAGTCTCTTGAATGTACGCTATATTAATTTTTCTCTTTCTCGTAACATCTACTACTTCCGTACTTTTTCCTAAAAAGTCTCAAATTCCATGAGGTAAAACGGACCTTGTATTTCGGTATCACATTTTTCACTAAACTATGTCCATAAAGGCATGAGAACCTTTACCAACTTCTCTCCACAACCGGAAGTTGTTGTAGTGCGTCACTTCCGGGGAGCTGCTCTAGCAACCTTTACTCATTTCTCACTACATTTGGGCTCCGATATAGTGTGCCGTTTCTAGAAAAACGCCCTAGCAACCCTTACTCATTTCTCACTACAGTTGGGCTCCAATACAGCGCATTACTTATAGGGGATGCCCTAGCATCAACAACTTTTAGCATTTTTTCATAATCTATAACAAATGCGGTAGCAATTTTTATAACATTGGCTGCCAACCTGACATGCCAATTCTCATTTTTTTATCGAGCTTGGGACCGATAGTTATGATAGAAACTCTTACTAGCAAGGTTATGTTTTCAACAATTGAGTATTAATATTAATTTGAAGTTATTTAAATAATTTAGGTGATCTTTTGGCTTGAAATTAAATTTTATTTACTGCCATAAAATCAAATGGGTATGAATGAATTTTATATATTGATAGCTCGTTAATTAGATGAATTTATCATTTAAAATTTTTATGCAGACTTGCAATGGTTAGCCCAGGACCCACACCAATTTCATCAAGCAGCTCATGGGATGCAAGACAATCAAATTTACTGACAAAGCAACGAATCATAGCTAGCGAAATTAAATATTCTCCATTGCTCAAATATGTTTTAAAAAAGAAAAATCGCTACCTTCCAAGTGGTTAAGCATATGTGCAGCAACTTATTGAAATCAATGTGCGGTTCATCCAAAAGGAAAAGAAAAATGGCAATCATCTAACGTCAGGCATATTAATATGTCTAGAAAAAATTCCAGATGATTAAGCATCCAATGCATGCTTGAAACCATTAGCCATCTGATCCTTCATTCAGTTTTCCAAAGTTAAAAATATCTAGCAACCAAGCTGTACACCCATGTATTAGAGGCGGCTTTTTTTTTCAAAGAGCACTTCACACCAACTTTTGTTAACGCAATCCGCCTGGGAGACCTCATTCGCACTTTTCAACTATTATAAATAGGAAACATCACACATAGAATTTGATTTTACAATATTAATATTGGATTATTTATTTAACATATACTTAATGCTTCTATGAGATTGGTCATCTTATAGACTAATTTGGAAATTTTTTGTAGTACTTGAAAGAGATAACATGAAATTAGACTAAGGGTTCAATAGCACATGATCTACGCATAATCTTGAGATAGGATTATCTCATGGAATATATGAGATTTGCTAATATGAATAGAAATATCTATTAGCCATATATAGTCAATATTAAGGATGTAATTAATGTTATTTGTTATTTTAAATTCTCATGGTTTACAATAAAAATTAAAATTAACAGATAAGACTTACACAACCATCAAAAGATGAGTATGAGTAAATTTTCGTAGACTAAGAATCCATATTAATCAAATAAATCAAGATATTATAATAAAATCATATGGATAAGCAAGTGAAGTTGTAACCCTAGATTTATTCATCGGTAAGTGTCCTCATTTGTTTTACTCCTGTGTACACAAAATTTGTCTTCTCCCAATCTTCGCTTTCATCTTTTTTCATCCACTTTAAAAGTTTAATTATTATTTAAACTCGTCTAATTAACTTCTAACTTTTCGTTTTTAGTAATTAGTGAATATTTGGCGTTCAAGTCTATGTGGGAACGATAACTTTACTTTTCTTTCTATAATTGATAGTATTTAGACATTATCCAATCCAACCAATCCACTTATCATTAAAATTCATCTTCCTCATTACAAGAATAGATATTCTCACTCAACTTAATCTTATGACTTGGAGATCAAGTTTGACGACAATGTCCTCCTTCTTACATCATTTCTTATTGTGCAAAGTATGGATTGCCTTATACGCAATCAACATGTTTTCAACAATCAAGTGGTTCTGCACAAATGCACTCTATTGATCCCCAAAGATGTTATGCAAGCATTGTTTCGACTGGTTTGCCAAGATTTTGAATTATTTTTTTATAAACTATATTACGTAGGTTAATCGGACTAAACTGAGTTACTCCCCCTTTGTTCTTCAGCTGGGTCTTTTGTTGTTCATAACAGTTGTATTCTATCAATTTTTAACATGCATTGAATATGTCAAATCCAAATCTCTCTCAGTGTTTCTAGTAGAAGCCTATAAGCATTCCATTTGGGTTAAGTACTTTACTTGAATCCATCACCTTTAGTGAAACAATTACTTCCTCGCTTACTTAGGCCCTTATGAGATAACATTTTTTCTCATCATGTAGCTTTATCTATATGTTATCTATCACTCTTCTCATATTTATAGGTTCGGTACCTCGAAATAGTACAACACTATATGTTTCTTATCCTTTTATTTAAAGAACTATGGGCCATCAGCATTCTATAAGGTTTTTATGCAATTAGATCTCCTCTTATTAGTAGAAGCATGTTAAAAATAAGTGGTGTTTTTATAACCATGATGAACTAATTGAATTTTAAAATGTTATTTTCATTGTATTTCTTCATCTCCAACAAGTGAATTGATCTTATCCTTTTTTCTTATCTCAACATCTCTTCCATCTGATGGGGCTTCAATTTTCAACTATTCAAGTTTGTTGTAGCCTTATTGGATCTGATTTCGTAGGTTTCCACCTTTATACTCCCAAGTCATTAAATTTTGGTCACATTTTCTGAGTTATATGATCATATGATCAAACAATGAAAGGTTCCCTCTCCTCCCTTGAATGCATATTTCTTTAATGACCTAGATTGACTCTTCATCTTTTGCTCGAAAGTTCTAATTGGAACTCTTTCTTATGCTTAGTTGTATGACTTCCAGCATTAAGAATTAGCTCCATAGAGGAGTGACCAAATGATGCAAATGACTTGTGGTGGATTTGGGCATAGGGAAATAATTTTAGTCATTCTTCATTTACCATATATCTTGCTAATCTCACTTTAACCTTATCTTTACCTACCCTATTGTTTTTTCATGTCTTCAGGGCCTACAAAACTCAAATCTAACAGTTCACATCTATCAATTACATTTCTGAAATGTTGTATTTGTGTTTAAATGTTCACATCTATTAATGCCCAAAGTTGCAAAACACCACTTACTAGTGGGTAGACAAAATAGAAAAAACGAAAACCTGAAACTACAAATCCGCACGAATTCCAAATACTATAACAGCAAGCACAACAAAATTAGAATCTTTCCTAACAACAAGCTGCAATAGCTTTCCTGAAGCAAATGACGAGATGGAATTTCCCATGCAGAGCTCCAACTATACTTCGTCGGTCGAACAATAGTAGTAACGAGTTGACAGATGATAACCCTCATTGGTCGCCAAAATGGATTCACCTGGATCCCTATCTAACGAGCCCAAGCTATAACAACAATTAATATGCTAGGATCTGTGGTGCCCCAAACTGAGCACCACATCCTGAGCCTTACCTCGGGATCATATTGATTGGTAAACGTGATTAGGATTGTTGCCCTGTCACACGATGGTTTTTAACGGTGTTTAACCGATTTAATATTTTCTTATAAGGATTTGATTTCTCATATTTTCATCTCAACCATACCCAAATCATTTCCAACTCATTCATAACCAAGTCATTTCAAAGTCATTTAATACATTTACATAACCAGATGTTCAAGCAACATTTTCATCTTTGGCGTACATCAGATATCACTACATGTATATATCATCAACATCACAGTAAAACACTTTATATAATATACAATTATTTCACATGAGTTTTCATAACATAAAAATTCTAAAATTTCTCCATTGATTCCTTAAGCTTGTATTTGCTTCTTCACCATGTCCTGTCCTTCACCTGTCTTTAGGGTTTGGAAAACAAAAATCGTGAGTCGAAACTCAATAAGCAAGCTATTTGCATTTAAATCATTTTAGGCAACATTTTGCATTTAAAATTATCTTGGAAAGCAACTTATACCTTGTCTCAAGGTATATCTTAAAAACATGAAATCTTATATCCATCACGAGTATCATATGCATAATGTCATATGAAAATATAAACATATATATTATTTTTCCCTTAGGATGGAAGCTAGTCAAGCAACCATCCGTCATGTTAACTCCCATTTCAGAGAGGATGCCGCCAGCCTTGGGCCTGTTTTAAGCGACTTGGTCACACCAAAAGGGGGACAATCGATCCGCTTATACCCTTCAAGTGGACCTAGTATCCTGTGCACATCAACTTTTGCATAAATACATCTTTAACATGCTAGCATAATTTTTCAATCAGACACATAGAATCACATCATTTTCCATAGCATTTATCAAAAAAAAAATTTCATAATATTACATTTGAAGTAAAACATCATTTCAACACCATTTTGCTAAGGAATGACCATTCTTAAACATAATAGAAATAATTTCCACAATTTCATCAACAAGTTAAAGCAAAAATTGCATTTATGTAAACAATTTAGAAAAGCAAAAATTCTTTAGAAAATTTGCTTGCTTACCTGTGGGTCTTAGCTTTCCGCCTCTACTTTCTCTTTGCCTTTGCCTACATGAAAATAATATGATATTTTTCATATATTTCTTTTTCTCATATTTCATTTAGTTTTCCAACCCATTCCATACACATATATCATTTGTTTGATTTCACAAGTCATTATGCACATATATAACACATTTTTACACATTTCGTCGGCTATCACATATTATAACTTATATAACCCTATACCTAGGGTTTTTATTTCAATCTCACAAAATTTATTCAATAATCATTATACATAGGTTCATTAACCTAAATTTGCCATTTATCCATTTTTTCCATAATACACGCATAGGTGTTTCTCCTATGCACATATCATTGCCTTAGCTTAATAAATCAAGTCCAAAATTTTAAAATTAATATCATAAAATCTTAAACAGATATATATATAAACATGGAATTCATCTCATTTTTATGTATTTTTGCATAAAATCATTTTTCATAAGTCATTTAGCACCTATTCACCTTTATCCCTTCACATAAGCCCATTTAGCACATATACATAATGCATTTCATAAAATTTGCTAACTCAAAAATTTAATCCATTTTTCTACCCTTAATTACCACTACATTCAACGTATTTTTAAAGGATTTAAATCCATTCACCATAAGTTTCCAAAATAGCAAGTTTAGAACCCGTTTTTCACCCATTTAACATGTCTTTTGACACATAACCTTATGCAATCATATAATTCCAAAATTTCAGCAAATAAATCCATTTTTCCTAATCCATATTTAGGGATTTAACACATATATAACATCTATGAATTATCATTTCTTTTCCCCAATCTTTTTGGGCATCCATAATGTTGGTCCCGAGTTAATGACAATTACCCAAGATGGGAGGGGTGAATTGGGTATTTAAAAATTTAAACTTAAATAAAAACTTTACCCTGGATTTATCTCCTTTTATGAAGAAAGAAATAGAAATCAATATAGTGCAGAGAGCAAAAATAAAAATCAACAAGCAAGATTTTATAGTGGTTCAGGCAACCTTCCCTACTCCACTCTTCCAAGCTCACACCTCTTGTGACTTGGGTTCCACTATGTATTTCACAAATACAACTAGAGTCACTGCTCTCTTCTATATTCCAGCTCTATGGGGCATCAACAATTCACAGCACAAGAAGGTGATGAGTTCCACTTCAATCACACACTACTTTGCTTACACTTAATCTTAGTTACCCAAACTAAATCAAGTTCAATACAACTATAAATTGAAAAAGAGTTTCTACACGTTACAGTATGTAGAAGCAGATTTGGCACAGAGAAGAACTTGTAAAGCAGTCTGAAAGATTCAACGAGTAGCTCTTGGCAGTTTGAAAGCGAGGTTCTTCTTCTAAATGTTGGCTTGATCACTTAATGTTCTTAGAGATGAGAGTTATGCACAGTTAAAGAAGTTTTAGCTTCCTTCCTCGTTCATATTGAATGTCTTATATAATTTGAGAGGGAATCTGAACGTTTGGAAGTAGGTGGCGCGCATTTAATGTGCCAACATTCGAAAAATTTCTGACCGTTTCGACCCAAGTTGCAGGTGATGTCGACTTCGAGTGTGACTTTAGTTCTCTACAACTTCTTCAAGTTCCAGTCTGGGTTGACTTGATCCTCGACTTGACCCAAGTCGTAAGTGAAGTCGACTTCGAGTGCGACTTCACTTCCTTAGTTTGCTTAATGAACTTGAAATACTTTGGAATGTCTTGCTTGCTTGAATTTATTCATGTTTGATTGTTCTTCCACTATTTTGTATTATTTAATACTCTTTTATGATTTTTCTATCTTAAAACACTTGATTCCATGTCTTAAGTCTTGCATCTTAGAATGTATAGAAAATGTTCGAGTATGGGTTTATGATTCAACATGATGAATTCATGCAACCCTGCTTACTTTGGTCTTCATTTAATCCTTCATTTGATTCAAGTCGATTATCTTCACTTGAATATAGCACTGAATCGTCTTGATCTGCAAGTTCTGCATTGAAGTCGAAGCTGGAGTCAACTTGGTTTGCGACTTCAGCAGCTCTCGTCCTCATTTTCAACTCTGGAAGGAGATGACGCCTCGAAGTCGATACTGGAGTCGACTTGGTTTGTGACTTCAGCAGCTCTCATCCTCATTTTCAACTCTGGAAGGAGATGACGCCTCGAAGTTACTACTGGAGTCGACTTAGTCTGCGACTTCACCTCAAGTCGCAAGCGGAGTCGACTTGGTCTGCGACTTCAGCAGCTCACGTCCTTGTTTTCAACTCTGGAAGGAAATGACGTTTTGAAGTCACCACTGGAGTCGACTTGGGAATCGACTTGTCTTGCCATGTTTCATTTTCTTCATTTTTACAACTTTTAATCATCTCCACAAACATGTTAGTAATCAAAATTTACTCAAATTGATTTGTTAATCATCAAAACATAAACTTGGCTTATTTTTCACATGTTTCCAACACATAATACCTTAAACCTATGGTATTTTACTCTACATAACATTTATAAAACATGCAAACCCATTTTTATAGCATTTTTAGCATAAGAACATGGAAATTAGGTCAAAATCATCATTTTGCATTCCATAACTTCAAAAATTCATCATTTAAGCACGTACCAACATACGTTTTGTATTAATGCATGATTCATAACTTCATCATATCATTAAACCAAAACAGCAACTTGTCTTGGAGATTTAGGGTTTACCAACTTGGATTTCCCACTTAATACACATGCATAGCTTTAATTTTATCAACTTAAACTTGAAAATTCATACATGAAACCTAGTACCCATTCAATATTCATTCGAAAGCATGTTATATAATTACTTTACAGATTCTTTAAGCATCCCTTTCCATATCCCCATTTTAGAGTTTAAAACTGAAAATAAACCATTCAAACAACACATTTACTTACTTGAATTAGTGCTAAATCAAACCCTAATCCTTTGAGATGCTTTTCTCCTTAAATTTTTTTTCCTTTTTCCCTTGCTTTTCCTTCTTCCTTGGCTGGCAAAATGGACGTGAGAGCTGCTGGTTGCTTGGGTGAAATGTTCGACACTTAGCCATTTTCCAATCCTCTCTCAAAGTGGACATGCATGGGTATATATGAGCTGGAATTTTTCAAGTTGTGAGCCCCACAATTTCTAGCATTTTCCACATCAATAAATGGTGACTTATCCCCCTCATGTGCTGGATGTTTTACCACCATGTAAAATGGGATTTTACCATTTACAAAAATCACAAAATTGCATTAAATCATGGTCGTTCAATCTGCCTCCATGAATCACGTCCCTGCTGCCCATTTTTTCATAAATTTTTTCCCATTTTTAAAATTCTAAAATGTGAGTAATTTATACATCTAATTATCCCTTAATTAATTCATTAATTTATCATGAAATAAAATGACAAAAATAGCAGCAACAACAGCACATTTCTGCACGTCATTTCTGCCCATAAGCTGTCCACATTTCCAGCTGCATTTTATAATTTTTTTATTATTGCAAATCTTCATAATTGGATGCATATATTATGTACCTGCATCTTAGCAACATTTTCACATATTTTAAAAATTAAAAATTGAAAAATATGCAGCATAGCAACCCCCTTGGACATCCCATGTGCCACATTACCTATGCATAGGTTGCGCCTTTTGTAGCTCCATCATCATACGCATTTAATGGCTGGATAATTCTCATATTTTGCATTTCAAATAAATACACAAAACACCCTAGAAATGGCCTGCATTTGCCACCTCAATTCTCATTAATTTCCAGCCATTATGCTTTGTACTCTAGCATTAAATGTAAAGTACTATTGTGGAGCATTAGTCAACCAAACTTACCTTTTCATTGCAGGTATTTTTTCAACATTTCATGCTTAATCTAAGCCATCCAAAATAAACATCTCATAATTTCATTCAACCGTTTCAAATTTCATCTTAACCTGATTTTCCTAGCTCTCGTTATAGTCATTTAAAATTAATGGTTGAAATCGAAATATGATCAATAAATCATAAGTCTCATTTCATCAAGAATTTTCATAACCCATTAATTTCATAATACCAAGCCCAACATCATTAATTTCCATGTCAAATTTCACTTGAATCCGCCTTATAGACGTTGAGTTATGAATTTTTCAATTTTTTTCCATTAAACTTGTCAATTATCATATAAATTCCCATAATTCATATTAAATAATGGAAAATGATTTTTCATGATATATTTGCATATTTAAATCAACATCAATATGCTCTCATCCTATTGTCTCATTTTAGCTTAAAATGCTTAATCACATCATTATTACTAATCCATAACCCTAATTACAATAATTAGCAAAAATCATATAAAATCTTTATAATTCCATAATTCACAAATAATATCATATACATGATTAATGCATACATATGGGTCTTACATGGGTTAGGATTTCACAGGATCCCAATGCACCAGCAAATAAGAAATAATTGCATCCGACCCACCGAACCATAATTTTTCCTAGGTCCCGATTAGCTCTTGAAAATGGGAAATTTGACACCAATCTACATGACCAACTTCCACCTAGATCCCACTTAATTGTACATGGTTCTAGTAAACCACAAAATTCTCAACAAACTTGTCCCAACAAAATTCGTACACAATCACGTAACAGCAGAGTAACTTTAATGGATCGTATGCACACCATGCTCATGAGTATGAGTTCCTAATCAACAAAATATTTTCGGGATCCCAAATCCGTTGATACCAATGCAAATAACCCTGCTAAATAAAATCATTCTTGAATCCCACATATCCTTCATTAGAACATTCTGCTTAATTGATTTGTTTGCATCGCTCAAACATAACCTTGTTGCCACATTCTCATGCAATTGATAATAATACGTTAGGCGACCAGCTGTGATGTGGTAAGTTGCATCCTCCCTCAACATCACATCAACCGTAGCATCCCTTTTGCCTTGATGATGCCACCTATTAAGACTGAACTATTTAGCCATTTTATCAAACACCCCCGTGGCAAGGATTGCATATAAGTAATCTATACTTAAGGTGTTAACAATGGAGTTGATCATGGCAAGCTGCTAGCCTATTGATACTTGAATTATAGGTTATAGCCCAAAACTTCCCATGAATGATCAGTTAGCCTAAATCCTTCACATGTGTTGCCAGCTCCCTATGAATCAGCTTGTCATCATGTTTATCCACAACTGCCTCATCTATGGTGGAGAGATTAGCAAAAATATTGGTTGCCAACTCAAAAGCAACCCCCTCCTCAGGTCCTGTTAAATAAGATAATCAATGGGTCTAGATAAATGAGATTAGTGCCCTCTTCCTCTCTCCCGATAGTAGTTGTGCCACCAACCAACTAGATTTATTACTGATTCTTGGTTGTCGCTCGAGCCATCATGCACTACTTTGTTGCAAACCTCGCCCCCTGCATTGCCCTCAATAATGCCGAGATTGACGAACTTGTTATGTTGATCAACCCCTCTCTTCCATGTCTTTGACAGCCCTTCTTGAACATTGAGCTGATAAATTTATCTTATCGATGGTGTGGACAGTAGAGCTTGATCCTGCACAATTGAAAATTGACAAACACATGCTTCCCTGTGTCAACCCCTCTGGTGTTGGCGGACTCAGTTGATCATCAATCACAAGGCTGAATCAATCTCAGTCTTTCCTGTTGGGTCAAAATATAAAAAGATAGAAAATTAAGGAAAGTGGGGAATGTGAAAATAGAACCAAGTTTCACTTTAGGTGTGTTACAACATCACTTTCCTTAAGGCAATTTTGCTACCCTATGTGCTGCTTAGGGTAATTTTACAATTGCTCCCAGGATACAAAAAGTGAAACCTGAACTAGAATAGGAAGCAGCACCTTTTCTACGCACACGAACACTTGAAACAGGATTTTTTTGGTTGAATAGAGAGAATTTCAAAATAATATGACAATTTTACAAATAAAAAACTTAGACACAAAATGTCTAAACTAAGACAGAAGCAATAGTTGTCTTTAATAAGACAATAAAATGTCTGAAGGGAAGAGAGAATTAGTGGATTTTTGAGATGCAGAAATCTCCCGAATGTCATCTCTATTTATAGCTTGAATAAGGAGTCGTTGATCGAATAGGCATACCCTTTTGCAATTAGACACATCTTTTGAAACCTGCCACATCATCCCTCAATCGGTTGCCTCCCTTCAACTCACGACCAAATTCATCTCGTTTGAATGAGTCAGACATCCCAAATCTTAGGGTGCAACTTGGTACTAGCTCGGTCCGAACCCGCTCGACCTGACCTGGTACCAAACCCAAAAATGGGTTTTATTTTAAAGATTTTTTCAAAATAAACTCAGTTTCAACCCGAAACCAAAACTGGGTTCACACCAACCCGATACCAAAACTCGACCCAGTCTGACCCGGTATAATTTATATAATTTTTTTAATAAATTATACATGCTTTTTTTGTAATATTAATATATATATATATATATACATGTTTTAGGCATTGCCAACTCTAGTTCAGACAAATCACATCTTCTTCCATTACCAAAGCAGGCTTGAGGTAACTGTAACACCCCATTCATAAAAAAATACTCAATAACTAATCAATGGAGGCTACACTCTCTAAGAAAAATTCGGCAGCATCTCCCCATAATATATAA
>JAXCLR010000105.1:43717392-43740836 GCA_035584095.1 Annona squamosa
GAACAATTAAATAATTTATAATAATATAAAACTCCTAAGAGAAATTTAAAATGTCAAAAGTATCCTTACAATTTTCACAATGCTGGTTTTCTTAGAACAATTTGAATACTAGTCCATTGAGCTATCAAACTTTATACTAAAAACAATGTCACAAATAATTTAACAGTAATGAAAAATTGATTTTAATGGTCCAAGAACATCTGAAAAACCATGAAATCATATGTTTCTACTTCATATACAGAAATGGAAGATCTGGATTTATTGCATTTTCATTGTCTTCTATGTGGTCATTGGAGGCTATATGTCTCAATTTGCAGACAAGCAAAATGAATTTTTTTTCATCAACGTTGCGCACTTTTCACTTTCTTAAAAAAAAAAAAAAAAAAAAACACATCGAATCAACCGTTTAATTTTTTTCCAAAAAGTTTTCCAGCCGTTTTTCCTAGTTGTTTTCTTTGATTGCAAACAGACCTATGATTGCTAAAATTTGATCATTTCCATGATTTAAAAAAAGTACCGTGAAGGGCAGAGGCTATGAACAGGGGTCGGTTGCTGCTGTTTGATGCTACTGTCACCGTCGGGATGACCTTGCTGATGATCCGGGATAGTGGAGAATGAACCTGCTCACCGGGAGAGCTAGAGGCAGCAAGATGCTGCTCGCGCGGGCCGTGAGCTGTGCTGTAACTGCTGTTGTGGGGTGCTGCCGGTGCTGCCAGGAGGAGGATGCCAACAATTGGAGACGAGGAAGAAACGGAAGTCATAGCCGGCAGGGGATGGTAGCTCGAGTGGCTGGACAGATTGCTACAGTGCGGCTATGGGTGGGTGGGTGGCCAGGAGAGGAGACTGATTTGTGGGGAAGGGGGGGGGGGGAAGAAAAATGGGAAAACCAAAAATGCTTTCAATAGATTTTCATTTTTTGGATAGCCACCGAACCGGTCAAAGATAGTTCAACCGATGCAGCCGGTTTGACGGTTCAGACGGTTTAACTCTATTGAACCGAACCGATGGTAATTGATCCAGATTTGGACCGGTTCCTGGTCGAACCGGTCCGGTTCTTACAACACTGGGATAAACATGATAAATGGTTAAAAATTTTAAAAATTTTCAAATAAAAAACCAAGCTAAGCAGGGTAAGTATCGAATCATTACCCTTAAAAATTTATTGGTCTTCATCAGTCAATACAGGAGGGGATCTGTTTTCTAACATTTTGAAATTTATATTACAGAGTATCCGCACATAGCCAAATGCATATGCTGATTTGCAATTATGCAAAGTTACAGGGTCTATTTTGCAAATATTAAAGGTAGCATTTTGAAAAAACGAAAATTTCTTTTTCTTTTTATCTTGGGCAACTAATAAGGCAGAGGGTTGTCCTCTCAGCCTTAATTCTAGTTTATATTTCTCCATATCCGTTAATGCTTTTAATTGTTGCTCTTAAATTTTCCCATTGACACTGCTCCATCTAAGGACCTGCTAAAATTACTACTATTTTTATTTTTCATTTCTTTTAGACAAGTAAAGAAAGCTATACTTATGCTGCTTGGGGGTGGGCCTGTCCATGGCAGAGGGTTTAACTGATTCCAAGAAAAATCACAGTAAAATGTTTTGATTCTCCACCCACTTACAGTAGATTGAAAGGTTAAGTTATTGCTCTTCAAATTCTGTTCTAGGTTATGATGACTTTCTAAAACATTACAGAGCCACTTGTACTTAAGATTTTTGTTATTGCTTCTAGCATAATCACTATGAGGAAAACTAATGATAAAAAAAAAAAAAAAACTAAGCAACTTTTGATTCATGCCCACACCAAAGTTCACCTTCCCAAAATCCTGAGAGAGCAAAAATGAAGTATGCACAATTCCTAAGGCTTGTGATATTCTTCTACTTCAGCAGCCTAGAATAGTATCAAAGAAGATGTTCAGGAAAGCTAACAAAACCTGACAAGAATCTTTCTTCACATTGAATATGGGCAATAATTCAATATCTATATGGATATCCCCCTACAGCTTTTTTAATTAAATTTTATTTTAAAATATAAAACATTTATTTTGTTTATCCATATGCTTTTATTTGTGATTATAAAAATCATGTGTATTGAAAATTTCTATATACTATGGGTGTGCTTGGGAAGTTATTCAACTTTTGGATGAAAAGTTTTTATTGTAAAAGCTTTTGCAATGGGAGAAAATGATATAGTATGATAGGAGTGATGATGAGTAAAAAGAATAAAGTTAAAATAGAAAGGTTAGTTGTATAGTTAATTGTATAGAAATGATTGAAAAATAGTGCAGTTGTATAGGAATATGTGAAGAAATAATTAAAAAATAGGATAGTTGTGAAGAGTGAAAAGTTTTAAATTGAAAAGCTTTGGTTTGGAAAGTTTTTGGTGTAGCCAAACATGCCCTATATATAGGGCAATGTGTACTTAGAAGCAATTCAACATGAAGCAAAATTTCATGCCATTTTAGGGGATCCATTCCATCCATTTTATTTTGTTATGAATATATGAATGCGATTAAAAGTACATACAGGTAGGCAACTTAATAAGTATAGGTTTAGAGTGAATATGAATCCATTAAAATCCTTCTCTTATGCGTGGCATAGACAAATTTCTGATTAAAATGATTTTAGGGGCTATTATTCAATAAAATAATAACAAAGAGAATGGATGGATGCATCCCCTGAAATGTTGCAAATGGGGCCCACTTGGACCAGTTTGCAAACACTGAACAAATTCTAAGTGAACACTGCACCTATATATATATATATATATATGTGCACTATTCATTTTGAAAAAGATTAATAATTTTAAATTCGCTTTCAAAATATGTTAATTTTTACAACATCTAAGTTTCCAATGAAATGATTTTTGGTAACATGATAAAGACAAATGGTCTTAAACAAACTAAATGGAACGTTGCCCATTTAATATACCCATGATGATATGATTGACATTTTGTTAAATAAAAGAAATTGAGTGCTCCAACCATATTGCAATTTAATTTTCAGGCAATTTTGCAGAAACATTTTAGATACCTAGCACATGCTTGGGGACATTGGCAGGAAATTCACACATTCTTTTTTTTTTTTAAATGGATGACTTGATTTAAGCTGTAAAGACAAATGCCAGAACTTAAATATGAAAATCTGAATGGGCAACATGTTAGGTATTCGATCATGGAACCTGATCCTATGTTCCCGGGAGCATGCAGTGCCGCATGCTCCCGGGCTCATACACCTATTTTTTTTTATTTATTTTTGAAATTTTTTTTACAATAGTGTTAAACCATATGTATTTAATATGTGTATAAATTTTTACCATTTTTGGGGTATTTTAGATATTTATTTTTTATTTTTGAAAATCAGTGGCATTTTAGGTAATTTTAAATTACTAAAAAGTCACTGATTTTTAAAAATCAGAAATAAATATCTAAAGATCTCCAAAAATTGTAAAAATTGATACATATGTTAAATACACTTAGGTTAACAAGTTTATGAAAAATTTTTGAAAAAAAATAAAAAAATAAGTATATGGGCCCGGGAACATGCAGCACTGCATTCTCCCGGGAGCATAGGATCATTGCCTCAAACAACCAATAGTTCTTCAATTGACATCTGTCAATGCAATTCTAACTGAGAGGGAGTTTTAATAGTCTTAGCAAATGAAAAGATTAACTTGCAATTTCTGAAAATGCTAATTGAGCATCATCTGACTTTGACACATGCTCTAATTCTCTCTGCACTCATCTTGTTTTATTCTTAATACTGCTTTGGCACGTGAAAAAGAGGGGAAGAGAGAGAGAGAAAAAAATGGCTGCACTTGTGAAGCAACACATGGTGAGTTGCTTGAACCAAGGAATTGAGCTCATAAAAAGTTTGGTTTCTGAAGCATTAAAGCTCAAGTGTTTGGTTTGTCCTCCTATATCAGTTACACTTACGAGTTCAACAATCTGAAAATTGGTTAGTTTGAGGTTGGAAAATATGAAAAATCTGGTTATGAACATTGAATTCAACATGGCTCAATGTCTGAAGTAGATTTAGCACAGGTTAGGGGTTGGACAACCAACGTAACCCACAATTTATAACGTGTTTGTAAAGGGAAATGTGTTCTCTGAGGTATGCTTTGCTGCGGTCCAGAGTGTAATCATGCTCTTTGTGCTCGATACTTATAGCCATTTGATGAATCTAATTCTTACATTGACTTCACCGATGTGTGTATGAATGAGAGAAAATAAGATTGTATAGGTCTAGTGCAAGAAAATAGGATTTATTTGCAACTACAATGTCCAAAAATAAGCTTAAGTACTGGTATGGTATTCCTCTTGGAGAAAAAGAAAAAAATACGTGATTCAATGTTACTTAGGAGCACTAGTATTTGATATCAATAATCAGATTTTTGTGTGCCTTATTAAGTACTATGATTATTGCTAATGCATATAAGCTTTCAAATTCAATAAAATTTTACATGCCATACAAGGATTGAACAACTATTTGAAGGCTATGGGTATCTTAATTTCTTCAAATTTAATTTACGCTCTCGTCTATTTATAGTATTTTGGATGGAATAGATTTTTTGCCGTGTGTTTGGTGGATTATAAAATTGTTTTGAATTTTAATGGATTCATCATTATTTATAAAATTTTTATTAATATTTAGTCAAGTTTTCATGATATAATAGTTGAAAAATATAAAGTTGACACATTGACGTGATGTTACTACATTATTTTGATAAATTTAACAGGTAAATCAAAAGCCAAATTCAAGTACTTTTTACCAAAAGAGGGCGCATCACTTCTTGTGTCTCAGCTTTGCAGGTAAATGTTTACCTCTAATTAGTTCTTGCAGCTATTTTTATGATATCTTATTAAATTTAATGTAAATATCATATTTATAGCTGTATTTTACTTATGACATCAAATACATTACAATTTAATATGGAAAATTCATATATTACCAAAATTGTTAGAATATGGGTGTGTTTGTTTATTTATAAAACTTTTCAACCAAAATTTTTCAATCTAAAACTTTTCACTTTCTATGACCATCTTATTTTTTAATTATTTTTTCACATCTTCCTATACAACTATCATATTTTTCAATCATTTTTACACAATTGGCTATACAATTAGCTTATCTATTTTTACTTCGCTTTCTTTACTTTTCATCATTATCCTTATCATATTATATCATTTTTTCTTATTGCAAAAAATTTTACACAAAATATTTTTTATCAAAAGTTTTATCACTACTCAAACACATTGTATCTATAAAACTGAGTTTCATATTAAGGGGGTGTTTGTTCACACAAAAAACTTTTCAAACAAAAACTTTTCCCTCTCTACAATTACTCTATTTTTTAACTATTTCTTCACTTTTTCCAATACTACCCTACATTTCAATCATTTCTACACAACTACCCATACGTCTAACCTATCTGTTTTAGTTTTATTCTCTTTACTCCTCATCATTACCCCTATTATATCACATTATTTTCTCCCATTTTAAAAACTTTTGTACAAAATCATTTCATCAAAAATTTTATTACTTCCCTAACATGTCCTAAAGATTTTTATCCTTTTCAGTCTATAGAGACTAGGTATATATTCGTTCAATGTTCAATCATAATTTGGGTAATTTGCAAATATGCCTTCATAATTTGATGCTAATTGCAGATATGCCCCCATTCTTTCACGAATTGCATATTACTCTCACAAAGTTTCATATAAATTGCTTACATGCCCTTGTTAACGACTGAAATTTAATGGTCATTAAATAAAAAATGTAATTTGCAAATATGCCCCCATAGTTTGACGCTAATTGCTGATATATCCCCATTGTTGCACGAATTGTATATTATTCCTACAAAGTTTCACCAAAATTGTTTATGTACTCGTGACACCTTTTTGTCGCCAAACATGCATTAAAATTTTAGATAATGACAAAAATGACTCAGTTGTGTAGGTGGAAGGAGATAACTTGTTAGCAATTAACATTGGTATTTTTATAAACCCCTTTCACCTGCACAATTGGTTGTTTTCTAAACTATGAGATTCTATTGTAGCTTTGAATACAGTTATTTTTGTCATTATCCAAAATTTTAATATACTTTTGACGACAAAAAATGTGTCATGGGTACACAAGCAATTTTTGTAAAACTTTGTGGAGGTAATATGCAATTCGTGAAACAATGGGGGCATATCTGCACTTAGCTTCAAACTATAGGGCCATATTTGCAAATTATATTTTTTATTTAACAGCCATTAACAGGGGTAAGCAAGCAATTTATGTGAAACTTTGTGTGGGATAATATGCAATTCGTGGAACAATGGAGCATATCTGCAATTAACGTCAAACTATGGGAGCATATTTGCAAATTACCCTTATAATTTAAATTTTAGATAATTTGAAGAACAAAAAATAAATTAATTAAAATGAAATTAATTTCGAAAGTCTCTAATTCGTTCATTTTATTTAACATCATTTGTTTATCTAGGAGACCAAGTTTCATCTGATCAAGTATGTTTATGGGCTACATTTATTGAAAAATATATATTTATATGTAAGTTATGAAAAATGCTTAGATTTATTATTCATGTTTTAGAATGTAATAATACTTTATAGAATCGTTTATCCATGTAGAAATGATATTTTAGACAATTTAGATGTTGAAAATACAATTTTAAAATTGATTTTTAATATTAAATCATTTTATTTTGTTGATTTTCAATGGAGCTCATGCACAGTGATATTACACAAATACAAGGGTTTTCAGGATACTGTAAATGAAGTTAAACACAATAGATGTAGTGAATTTTCAACAAACCATCAAAATATTAAATATGGAGGGTGTTACATAGAAAAAGGGTTTCATAGAAATAGGACTGATATAGGGCTAATTTTCCCTCTTTCTTTTTAATATTTTTCGATAATATATCAAATAATGATTAGTGACTTTAGGAAGCATAGTGAATAATTAATGCAAGAGTCAGTTTGGTATTTGGAAAAAAGAAAATAGGACAACTTTCACCTCTGTATTTTCAATCATTATTTCACATCTTCCTATATTTTACCTTATCTATTTTGTCCTTATTTCTTTACTTCTAATAGTTGCTTCTTTCACACCACTCTCTTACTTTTTCCAAAATTTTTCCTTCATTACCAAACACACTCTAAGAGAAGAAAAAAGAAATCTTACAAATCACTACAATATTTTGTGAGAAGTTGTGCTTGTAGAAACTTAAATCTTGATAAGATTTCTTTAGCCTCAAGTTGAGTTAGAAATTACAATTATACTTACCCAACAATCATCAGGAAGAATGCGTGAAATTTGTTTGTGCTTAAAGGGCATCGTGGCATTCATCCTAATACCTATTTTGCTGGGTTTGGCAGCCTCTTAGAGATAAAATCTGAAGGGGAGTAAAAGAGAAGATAAGGTAATGGGATAAATGGTAAGGATTAGAAATAAAATGAATAAAGGTAAAAGAGATAAGTTGTTCATGAGAAGATAGCTGTCAGTGGTTGGAAATATAAGGAATGTTAAGAAACAGTAAGCTAATTAAGTAATTAAGATGGAATATACTGACTGATAATATAGATGATGATGAAAAAAGTTAAGATGTCGAATGACACTAAAAGAGGCTGAAAGCTTTTCCACATTTCCAACCAGAAATCATAAATTGACATTCTTTTTCATATGTTATCTCCAATTCATTATTGGCACTGGTTTGCATTTAGAGAGTCATATAGGGACCTTATGACTAAAAGGTTCAGTGTCTGTGTTGGCTAAAAGCTTCCAAGCCTTTTGTTATCTCTTCCATTTTGCAGGAGATAGATGTCCTTTTCAAATGCGCTGGAGGTCGACCTCTTTGGTGTATCCATATACTAGTTAACACTTTGTCACAATGCAGTTAGTAATGTTGGAGAGCCAGGAAGAAGGCATTTCAGAGACACAGCCCATTTTACCACGACCTGTTCATGCCCTTGGATCCAGTGAGTCCACATCTTCATGTGAAATCAGAGCTGCTCATGCTGAATATTTGGATTGTGAAGATGATGAAAGATTTGATGTTGAAGAGCGTCATAATCTGCTGAATGATGACCAACCACAGTGTCGCATCTGCCTTGATATTGGAGGTCCTTACCACCTATCACAATCGGTATTTTAAGTTCTCTAGAATCTTATCATGTAATGAGATGGAATTTCTTCTTCTCTATGAAGTATAAACACCATGTGGTTCTTTTATGAGTAAAAATTATTTTCATGGACAGGGGAAGATTTGATTGCACCGTGCCATTGCAGAGGTACTCAGAAATATGTGCATCGTTCTTGTCTCGATCATTGGAGATTAACTAAGGTAAAGATCATTTGAATTCTTTCCAACACTGGGTTGAAATTCTGCCTTCATGCGTTGAACAGTTTGGATTGGACAATGGTCCCATGAAAGAGTTGATGTGATATTAATAATTCGATTTGATCAAACTTCAATTTGGCAATTTCAAGAGGTTTGGTGATGGCAAGACTTACATAATATATAAGATCTCCTTCTGCTTTGAATAAACAAGTGGCCGGTTATCACTGTCTGAAATATTAGCCAATCAAGCCCATACTCCTAAATCAAGTTGCGGTACATACATGACTTTAACTGGTGTATAATCCATCTATCATGTATGAGAGGCTTGGAACTCAAATTGCTATTAATCTCTTCAATGCCATGATCAAATATGTGAGACATGCATGTTCATAGCCTCCTCTTTTGGCCTAGCTTTAGGTGAATGTGTTAAGGATAGGACCATAATTTTGTCTAGTGACTCCAGTCAATTTCTGTATGACAGAATATGTTCTAACTACTTTGTTTATTTCAGGAAGGTTGTGCCTTTTCCCACTGTACTGAGTGCAAGGCTGTCTTTATCTTACGTGCCAATGTCCCCTCAGATCGCAATTGGTTGAGGTTCAAGTTCAAGCTCCTTGTTGTTAGGGACCTTTCATTCATATTTATTGTTGTACAGTTGGTAAGATTCTAAACTGTCCATGTTATACATTGCATCAATACATTTTGAGTTATAGATGGTTATTTCCTTCGCTCAAGGGGTTCGTTCAGTGAACTGTGTATGTAAAAGGTCACTTATGTTGATCCATGCCAGATATTATTGTATCATTCAGTATCATTGAGTTGTTGATTCGCATGCTTAATTGGCCAACAATTCTAAGTAGGTTCCTAATTTTTGAAAACTATTTTCATTGAGTTTCTGGACTGAATCAATTATTTCATTGTCATTTTGATGGGGTCTGTAATCAACTCTCAGAATGCTGTCTTCTGGGGTTGATCATACTGTCCCAGCACCTTAGAGTTCACAGAACTATGCTCCAGGCTTGGATTTAATTATGACTTTTCATGGATTTATGTTTTTTTAGGTCTCATGCCAGCAATTTTGGGGGCATCAGTGATTAAAGAATATTTTCTCCAACTTTAATTTTTTTATTTATTCTTACCATTGAAATGGGCAAAAATATACAATTCCAATACTGTTTGGAATTCTATTTTGTCCAAGATGCATAGTATGCTTTCCATGGGAATTAACTTGCACTATAAGGAGATTTTATTTTCTTTTTTTTTTTTCTTATTAGGTTCTTTAATATGACTTATCATCCAATACTTTTCCTTTCTTTCGAGTTCTGGGTAAAATTTTCATAATGACTAATACATACACTCACACATATAGACAGAGTTTTGATTATGTACATTTACATGCATCGTAACTTATGGTACGTTTCAATATGTAAACTATCTAAGATATTATCTGTAATAGATAAATAATTGTATAAAGTATTAACACGTTTAAGTGCATGTGATTCATATTTTAAGCTAAATGTACCATAATTTATGGTACATTTGGCTCAAAATAGGCCCCATATGATTATAAAATTATAACGGACATGCTTCTATGTAACCGGGTTATATAGAAGTGATTTCATGTAACCCCCTCCATTTTTGAGATTTTGATGTTTTATAGAAAATTTAATTCATTTATTAATTTAACATCATTTGTTTAGCCAGGAGACCAAGTTTTATCCAAATGCAATATGTGCATAGGCTACAATTGCTCAAAAATAAATACATTTATGTGTAAATTATGAAAAATGTTTAGATCTATTAACATATGTATTAGAATGTAGCAATACCTTATAAAACCATTTATTTACATATTTATGATAGTTTAGATGGTTTAGATGTTGAAAATACTACTTTAAATTGATGCTTTAGCATTAAACTATTTTTTTGCATTGATTTTACACATTTGTAGATGAGACCCATATACAGTGAAATTAAATGAATGAAAAGGTTTTCATGATAATATAGATGATGCTAAATATAATAGATAAAGTGGATTTTCTATCAACTTAACTATCTAGACGTTAAAAATGAATGGGTTACATAAAGAAGAGTTTCATAGAAGCGCTTCTGAAATTATAATATATTCTAAACATTATATTTAGAATTTTTTATTTTATTAACGTATTAATTTTCATCCGAATTTGATGTGTATTAACCCATTCGAAAATGGTACAAAATTAACATAATAAAGTAGTTTGATGTAAATAAAAATTTTAAAGTTGATTTTTCTACTTGTAAACTATCTAAGATATAATTTATACATGGATAAATGATTAGATGAAGCTAAATGCACTTGAATGCACTTAGCCTTGGTGCATCTAGGTGTATTTAACCCATTTTTTAAAATTTTTTGAATTTTTTTTTAAACAACTGTTAATTTAATTGTACTTAACATGCGCATCAATTTTTACTATTTTTGGAGATTTTTATATATTTTTTGAATTCTTTAAAATCAGTAGCATTTTAGTAATTTGAACGTTATTAAAATGCTACTAATTTTTCCAATTACTAAAATGTTACTAATTTTAAAAAACCCCAAAAAATCTAAAAATAGTAAAAATCGACACATATGTTAAATACAATTAGATTAACAGTTGTGTAAAATTTTTCAAAACATTAAGAAAAATAGGTTTTTGCACCCGGTTGCACTGAAGCTAAGTGCGCCTGGGTACATAGTACTGGTTCTCAATAAATGATTGTATAAAGTATTGATACATTTAAGTGCACGTAAGGCCCACTTTGAGCCAAATGTATTGTAAGTTATAGTACAAGTAAATTTACAAGATAAGGTCTCACATGTGTATATATATTAATTTAGATGTTTTATTTTGCTTTTACTTGTGACAGGTTGTTTCATTTTTGGGTCTGCTGGTCTACAAGTTTTATGGGGACGAACTTCGTGAGATGTTTGGTTATGAAGAGCATCCATTAGGATTTTATGCAATGGCTGGTATGCAAGTCGTTAGCAATCTTTTTATATATGTGAGGATATGATCCAAAATGCTTACATTGGCAAACAAATCTTTTTGCATCCTGGTAAAATTTTCCTAGTAAGAAATGATTGGAAGGTTCTTGTAGCTTTTTCTTTTTATTTTAAGAGGAGAAAGTTCTTATAGTTTTTATTTTATTATTTTATTATTCTTTTGGGTCCTCTATGTTAGAGTGAAATCCAGAAAAACAGAATCAACGTCCATTATTTATCCAAGATGCCAAATATCATCAAGATTTGGAATGTCCATGGGCTGCAACTATTTAAAAAGTGTAAAAAAATCAATAACCATTATGCCAGTCAACACTAAGTTCTCAGAATAACCTAAATTATACTGAAAACCCTTCCAAATGAAAGATAAAATTCACTTATTCTCATTCACACTAGGTCCATTTGGCATTTGATGGAAAAAGAGTGGGGAAAATTTGTGAGTAAAAAATTTGAAAAGTTGAGGGAGTGATATGATTTGATAGGATTCATAATTAGGAGTAAGAAAATAAAGTTAAAATAGATAGGACAATTGTATGTAAAATGTGAAAATGATTAAGATATAAAGGTAATATAAAAAGCAAAGTAGTTGGGTAAGTAGTTAAAATGTCAAATCATAACAGAAGTGTGTTGGGATAAGTGTGATTTTTTTCTATACAATGCCAAAATAGAGGTGTGTTTGGCAACTAAGAAAAAAACGTGGAAAAGTTGTTGAGAGAAAAAGTTTGGAAAAAGTGTGAGAGTGATGTGATAAAATAGAGGTGATAATTAGGAGTAAAGGATAGTTGTATGGAAGAATGTGTAGAAATGATTGAAAAGTAAAGTAATTATATAAAAAGATCTGTAGAAATAATTGAAAAGTAGGATAGTTGTGTGGAAAAGTTACATCAAAATTTTTTTTTTAAATTTTTTTTGTGCAAGGAAAGAATGACCCATGAAATTAATTTTACTCCAAACAATTTTTTATAGATTTAAAAAAAGCTTCAATGGTAGTAAAACTAAAAAATTTCAAAAATATTTTAAATCTATGAAAAAGGTTAAAAAACTTGCAATTTCTAAATTCAAAAATGTTATTTAAAAATGCCTCTTTTTATAAAATGCAATTTGGGTATTTTTGTCAATTCCCTTTAAAATTTGAAAATTCCACATTAAAAAATTAAACTAAGAAATAATTTTTTGGACCTGTTAGAATAATTGAAAATAATTAATGTATAAACAGATTTGAAATTATTTATACTATTGAGAAAAAACCCCAAATTCGCCAAATTTGTATTTTGAAAAAATTAAGAGTTATTTTTTCATCCATGCCAACTTAAAAGTAAAATATTTTCATCTATGCTAATTGGTTTTTATTTCTTGCATCTATTTTAACAATTTTTAAAAATATTTTGTATTTATGCCAATGCCATTAGTAGTCTACAACTTTTGCTAAATATTTCTTATTGAGTCTGCAATCCATGGTGAGCATATTTTCTCTGAGTTCTTTTTAACATATAACATAAATATATTAAAAAATTATATTATATAATATTGTATGATAAGCATAATATCTTATTATGTACATTTCTATTACTCTAAGAAAAATGGAATATGCTAAATTGCGCCGTATTACACCCTAGGTATGGTACACTATTAATGAAATGGGGCTTACATTAATGATGACATCAAAATCCAGCCATTCACATGGTTTGACATCATAGTTTTATGATTATATCAAAAATCAACACAATTAAAATCTTGGGTAAGCCAAATTTTCTTATGAATATATACTTGTATGTAAATTATAAAAAATACTTGCATCCATTCTTGATGCATTAGAATGTTATAATACTTTACAAAATGATTAATCCACAGAGGATCGATATCCTAGACAGTTTAGATGTTGTATCAACTATAAAATTGATATAAACTTATCAATTATATTATGTTAATTTTACTTTTTTTTAGATGGGGCCCATGCACATTTGATTTTGTTGAAATTCGACAGCCTAGTTAAATGATATAAAATGCAATAGATCGAGTAAATTTTGATTTCATCATCAAAATGGGCCCCATCTAAACTAGGGTGCTATACGGTGCACCTTAGTATATCTTGAGAAAATAATACATTATAAAATGATTTCATATGCATTATCATTGTAAGCCATTTTTCACTGTAGTGGGGTTAGCTGCATGAATCGTATTACACTATTCTTGACAAGCAGAAAATAAGTTTTCAGTAATCTTTAATGTTTTCGTATCTTGTTAAATTGTTTGCATCCATTTTTTTTTTTTTTTTGGCATTCCTCTTAGTCTCTGCCATTTTTTATTTAAATAAACTTAACTCTTGAAATTGTCTTCAATTCTCACGTCCAAACCTCCGCAATTTGCTTTTCCAAATTTTATTACCTATTAGTTTCACCTTAGATTATCTCGAGTTACTTTATTTTAAATTTATCTTTTCTTGTTTTACTATTCATCCACCTTAACATTCTCATTTTTACTTCACTCATTCTATGTATTTGTTGTTTTTTCGATTGGCCAATATTCTACCATAAAGCATGGTTGAATCCCAATCTTTTAAAAATCTCTTTTTAATTTAATTAGAACTTGACAGTTGTATAAGTCTCTTGAAGCACTTTGTTATTTCTTCCATCTTCCTGGAATTTTATTTATGTCATCTTTTTTTATTTCCTCATTATCTTAAACTATTGTCCTAAATTCAATGAAATTATATTTATGTATATTGGGTTCGCTTCTATGAAATCTTTTTTCGATGTAACCTCTTTCATTTGTGATATTTTGATGGTAGATAAAAAAATTCCTTCATTTATTGTATTTAACATCATTTATATTACCATGAAAACCTTTTTATTTGTCTAGTACCATCGTGTATGGGTTCCATCCATAAATGTGCAAATTAGTGTAATAAAATGATTTAATATTAAAATATCAATTTTGAAATTGTATTTTCAACATTTAAATAATCTAAAATATCATTTCTGTATGAATAAATGATTTTGTAAAGTATTATCATATTCTAATACATGCATAAATGGATCTAAGTGTTTTTCATAATTTGCACATGAATATTTATATTTTTCAACAAATGTGGCTTATACACATGCTTGATTTGGATGAAATTTGGCCTTTTAGCTACATAAATGATGTTAAATATAATAAATAAATTGAATTTTTCACATTAAATAATTTGAATTTTACCAAACATCTAAATCTTAAAATTTGAAATCAAACATCTAAATATGCAACTTGGTTTCATGGAATTGGAGCCATATATATAATATATTTTAAAAATAATAGAAAAAATTACGAGAATATGTTTAAAATATTAAAAAAAATATTTTTAAAATAATCCTCACATTAAATAAACTAATTTGGTGTCTTTTAACTTTGGCAAATTTTCATTATAAACACTATTAAAAGTTTAATTTTCTTATATTATAATAGAAAATAAGGAAAATACCTTGAAAATATAAACATTCTATGTTTAAATGTTCCTCAACGTAAATATATTAAATTGATTTTTCATCATCATCGTAACCCTATAATAAACAATTATATTGTAGAAATCAAATTGAAATAATATAATTCAACTTCTCACATTATTAAAAATCATTTATTTTATGATGGTACCAAAGTATTGTCAATTCAAGTATTTCGTGGGTTGTACTTAAAAATATATAATCGTGTATAAATTATGAAAGCACTTATATCTAGCTATGGATGCATTAAAATGTTATAATAATTTATAAAATTATTCATTCATAAAGGATGAATGTTTTAGACAGTTTAGATGTTGAATTGAGTCATTAACAGTTCTAAATTTGATATATAAATTAAATAATTTTATTATATTGATTTTGCATATTTATCAAATGGGTGTTGTGCACATCTTCGATTTTGGATGAAATTTAGTTTCCTAACAAAGAAAATGATTCCAAAGTCAATGGCGGGGTGGATTTCATGGAGAATGTTTCAATACAACCCAATGCATTAAAATTTCAAAGCATCCGGCTGAAAATCCTATTTATTATTTTTTTTTGAAATTTTCTTTTATAAAAATCTTAATCTAGGTGTATTTAATCTGTAAACTAGGTTTTATCATTTTTGGAAATGTGTACATATATTTTTAAAATTTTTAAAAATAGGGTGATTTTGGTACTTTCTAAATGACTAGACTGCCCCTATTTTCAAAAAAAAAAAATAAAAAAAAAAAATATATACACACATTTCCAAAAAATGATAAAACTTTGGTTATTGATTAAATACACTTAAATTAAGAGTTCTATAAAAAATGATTTTCAAAAAATAATAAAAAATAGGATTTTTAGCTAGATGCATTGAAACAAATTCCGAATTTCATATCGTCATCAGTGTAAGTCATGGTTGAACTAGTTCCTAAAAGTGGACCTTTAATACGTAGGCAATGATTCAATAGTGCACAGTAGCCAGTTTTCTGCCTTCTTGGCGGTGCTATCACTTTTATTAACATACACCACCCCCTTGTTCGCATCTCCCAGGTGGGAATAGATTGTGATAGCTCGGTCAGTTTTGTAAAATAGTCCATGCAACCCTTTCTTATCTTAACGCTTTTTTTCCAATTTTAAATCATTTACTTTGTTTAACCCCATTTGTATTGTAGAAATATAACTTCCGAAAGTAAATATATAACTATTTAAGAAATTCTTAAAATGTGTAGGATATAGTGGGTTTGTTTGGTAAATAGAAAAAATGGGGGAAAAGTTTTTCGGGGAAAAATTCGGAAAGAATGAGAGAGTAACAGTGTATGATAGGGGTAATGATTAAAAAATAAAAGAATAAAGATAAATTAATCATATGAAAAAGATGTTAATAAATGATTGAAAGTAGGGTAGTTGTACAAAAAAGTGTGTAGAAACTAGAAAAGTCATAGGAGAAGTTTGTTTTTTTTTTTTATTTCTATTCCTATTCCAAACATAGCCATAATATACAAACCTTTCAATATGTGTATTTTTTCGAATTATAAACGAATGAATATGGGTAACCATGATTAATACTTTAAATGTGAAAATAAACATTATAATAAAAAATCAAGGGTTTCATGGACCCTTCCATGCAAACGGTTATTGAATCACTTCCCTTAATATATTACATGTGATATATTATATTATTCTCATTTTCATATTTTTTTAATATATTAAAAGTAACTCAATGATTAATTGTAAGAAAAGCGGATAGATTTCTTCCTTATAAGAAAAGTAGATAAATTTTTTTGTATTAATTGTAAGGTAATCCCAGGTGATAGCTTAGCCATGTAGCATAGATTATTACTGATAGATACACAAAGAGTCAACAAAACTAAAGACAATATAATTTTGAAAATTAAATGGTGGAATTTAAAGGAAAACACACATAGAACTTTTTAGTAAAAGAATGATAGAAGAAGGAAAATGAGACGCACAAGAAGATAAAGTAGAATTAATGTGGGATAAAATGACAACTAACATAAAAGAAGTAAGACAAAGTATTGTAGATATATATAAAAATCGTAGATCTTCATATAGAGAAACTTGGTGGTGTAATGAGGATGTTCAAAAAGCTATAAATGCTAAACAAGAAAAGTTTAAAACATAGCAGAGAAATAAAAATGATACAAACTTATAATAATACAAACTATAAAAAAAAACTACTAAAAAGATTATGTGAATTTATATGACAGATTAGGAACTAGACAAGGTGAAAAGGATATTTTTAAATTGGCTAAATTAAGATAAAATAAGGGCAAAGATTTAACACATGTTAGATGTATTAAAAGCGATGATCAAAGAATTCTAGTCAAAGATGATGATATTAAAGAAAGATGGAAAACTTATTTTTATAGTTTACTAAATGATACACCACACGAACATTTAACATTAGATGTTAGTTTAAATAGAGAAGAAAATAAGAATATCGGTTATTTCCTAAAAATCCGAATATTTATAGTAAAGAAAGCTCTAAGTAAAATGAAAACAGGAAAAGTCTTAGGCCCAGATAATATACCAATTGAGGCATGGAAGTGCATGGAAGATATAGGTGCAACATGGTTAACAAATTTTTTTAATAAAATTATAAAAACAAAGTTAATGTCAAGTGAATAGAGAAAAAACATTATAGTTGCAATCTATAAAAGTAAGGGGGAGATTCAAAATTGTGCAAATTATGGTAGAATAAAATTAATGAGTCATACTATGAAATTATGGAAAAGAATAATTGAACATAGACTAAGAAGAGAAACTAATGTATCTAAAAATCAATTTGATTTTATGCTAGGAAGATCAACCACTGAAGCTATTTTCTTACTCAGACAATTATTTGAAAAGTATAGGGAGAAGAAAAAGAACTTACACATGATTTTTATTGATTTAAAAAAAGCTTATGATCGAGTAGCAAGAAAGTTAATATGACAAGTGACGAGAAAGAAAAGAATTAATAACGAATAAATTGATATTATTAAAGATATGTACGAGGGGGCTGTTATGAACATGAGGACCATTAGTGGAGATACTAATGTCTTTCCAGTTAAAATAGGTCTATATCAAGGCTCAGCCTTGAGTCCTTACCTCTTTATCTTAGTAATGATGAAATTACTAGACATCTTCAAGAAGAAGTACCTTGGTGTATGTTATTTACAGATGACATTGTTCTAATAGATGAAACTAAAGAAAGACTAAATTTAAAATTGAATAGGTTGGTAGATGTTTTGGAATCTAATGGTTTTAGAATTAATCACACAAAAACTGAATATCTGGAATGCAATTTTAATAATAGTGAGAACCTAGTTGAAGAACTAATTAAGATTTTAGATCAAGTAGTAACAAGAACTAATCATTTTCTATACTTAGGATCAATAGTTCAAGAGAACGGGGAAATTGAGAAAGTTATAATACATAGAATTCAAGCAGGATGGAAGAAATGGAGAAGTGCGTCAGGAATTTTATGTGACCGTCGAGTTCTAATCAAACTAAAAGGAAAATTTTATAAGACTGCGATTAGACCTGCTATGTTTTATGGGGCAAAATGTTGGACAGTTAAAGAACAACATATACAAAAAAAATAAGCGTAGCGGAAATAAGAATGTTAAAGTGGATGAGTGGTAAAACAAGAAAAGATAAAATTAGGAATGAAATACTTCAAGAAAACTTAAAAGTAAGACCAATTTGTGATAAAATGAGAGAAAATAGATTAAAATGGTTTGGTCATGTTAAAAAGAGGCCTAAAGTAGCACCAGTTAGGAAAACAAAGTCTATTCAAGTAAAAGGTTGTAGGAGAATGAGAGGAAGACCTAAAAAAACATGGATGAAAATAATTAAACAAAATTTAAAAATATTACAAATTACAGAAAATTTAGTCTTAAATCGCTAAGAATGGCATAACAGAATCCATGCAGCCGACCCCACCTAGGTGGGAAATGGCTTATGATGATGATGATGATGATGATGATGATGATGATTAAAAGTAACTCAATGGATAGTAGACTCTCCAAGGAATATTTAACAGTGTTTAAATCTAGACCAAACAACGTTTGCTTGGATGCAAAAAATAAAAGTAGTTAGCATGGCTGGAATAGCCCATATTTTAATATTTAAAAGTATGTGATCACGTGCTATAAATTGTTTCAAACTGATTTCACCCAAGACTAAAATTAAAATGTTAAACCAGATTTGAGCATCACTTTGATGGAAAAAGAGTTAGATTTTTGTCTGTAACTTCATAATGAAGGCCTTGAAACTGATAAATATGCTCGTAATTTTTTAATCTAAAAAGGAAAAAAATTGATTTTTTGAGTGCTGATAAGGTCGAAGATAGATTCCAGTACCAGTCACCATCCATGTGTTGTCTGTCTCATTGATAAAATTGATTTATTGGAAACATCGTAGATAAAATCCATGTCAATACAGTAACATTGATACAATTGGCAGGGGTGGATGAGATGATGGATGAATGCTACTTGCTTTTTTTCCATTCTTTCTTCTTCCTCTCCTTAATTTAAAATATAAAGAAATCTTTTGGACCTAAACAACGCCCTCGTTATAGAATACTAATATAAACTGTTCATTAAGGCTATGAATCTGGGAAAACATTTTTTTTATTCCTCTCATTTTGGCGATCTGTTTATTAGAGGAAGATCTGTTTATTGCATAGCTGGTCATCATTTCATATATCTGTACATAATGCATTCGTGAAAGACAGTAGAGAGCCATTATGGTGATAGCCACCAAAAATATATTACACCACATGGACATATTTTGGTTTCTAGTATGCTAAACGACAAATTCACTTGCTTTAGTCTGATTCCAAAATTAATTTGATACATAAGTCCATTTATGCTTGTGTTCTTTCTTCTTATGCACATGCATTATCCGATCCCATTCTGATAAGAAAAATCGCTGGTTCGAACTTTTGAATGCATTTCCATATGCTTAATTTAGTGCATCTGTTGTTCTGTATTTGAGATGATGTTTCTTTAGGTGTAGTTTTAACTTCTAAGCAAATAAACATAACCATTTCAATTACTGTTGAAAGCTTAACAATTCACTGGATATTGCTATAGATTGGAGATGTGCAGTGCAGCAGTGATATTGCCTTTGTAGATCATCTGATTTGACCTCTTGAATTCCCTTTTCTCCCTTCATGCTTTTCAGGCTTGTGTTATGCACAGCGCTTTTTTATGGTTTTTGTTTAGAATCAAAATTGCAAATTTAATTATTCTTTTCTGAATGGATTATTCAGTCTTAGCTGTTATTTTGGTGGGATTGCTCTACGGATTCTTCATAGCAATTATCTGCGGACAGAGGATCAATGAACGACATTATCATGTTCTTGCAAAACAAGAACTAACAAAGGTGTACTGTACTGACTATGATCCATTTCTCAGCTAGATGTCTAAAGCAGGTGGGGGAATGTAAAAAGTAACTGTAGGAAAAGTGGCTGAAATTTTCCCTGCCTCTTATGAATCTAGGTATGTGCGAAGGGTGATGTCTTTCTGTTATTTAAACATATTTGATCTTGTTCTTCTCAGGAGTACGTGGTTGAAAGTCGAGAAGAAAACAAAAATCAACCCCAGCTTGATCCAAGCCATATCGCAGAGTTAAGGATGTTGGGACTCTATTAATGCTGATTATGTCCCATACTGTTTTCTCATGATGATTTCAGCTATTTATGCTGATTTCATTGTATTTTATTTCTTGTGATTGCATTTCTCATGATTGTAGCAATAACAAGTAATCAAAATGACTTCAAGTATAACAGATTCTTTCTATGAATGTAACAATGTCTAGTTTAAATTTTTTACTATTGGCTTTGCAGCCAAGGAGAGAATGCACTGATAAAGTATTGTAGAAGTGAAGAATATATTCCTTTGGTAAAATTTTTGGGAATAACTTATCCTTTCAAAGTCCTTTAAAAAAAAAAATCCATTCATATGAAATTTCCATGGGGCATTTTTATGGAAGTACTTAATCGTGCTTTTCTAATTGAGCTGATTGTTGGATGATTAGCCCCACGGGCTTATGATCGCATTAAAATGGAAGGGATTACGATATGCGGGATCAATGTATTCTTTGAACCTTAATTTGTGAATGAAGGAATTGTTAGTAGCGATGTTGTCAAAACCAGATCGGTTTGATTGGGAACCGGTCTAGGATTCGGTTCGTTACATGGTGGTCTAGTTTAATGGCTTTGAATCGAGAGAATAGGCTGAACCGCGGTTGAATTGGAAACCACTGTTGGACCTATTTCACTTGGTTCGGCTGAAATATGTTGAAAAAGGTAGTCGCTCTGTTGTCCATTGCTCAATTTCTTGAGTACCCTTCTCATTCCCCACCCACTCCGCACCCCCCGCCCCCACCAAACACCCCAGAAAAAATAAAATAAAATAAAAAAATTGAAAAGCCAACTACAGCTCTGCCATCGTCGAAGCAAAACCTAGCTCTCAACGATGGTCAATCGTTAGTGTGTCACGTTGTCCATGTCGCCTGTGTTGATGTCCTCTTCGTGCTTCTCCTTGTCGCTCGTCGGCTTCATCATCCTTTGCTTGCTTGTCGGCAGCCATATCTATTTGGCACAAGATACATCGGCTGGAGCTTGGGAGCTGACCGGTAAGGCACTGATTTTTTATTTCAAAATTTTTGAAAACCAGTTACGATTTAGAATTCTTGATTTCTAAGATTGATTTTATTGCATTTAAATCATCTAACTTTGCTTATAAAAAAAAATTTCTAACTTTGCGTTTTGCATTTTAAACTCCATATTTGGCTGTTTGCATTTTAAATCTTGAAGACCTTAATTTCTTTGCATTTTAAACCTTGACTCATAACTATTAAAAATCGACGTCAACTCATTCAAAATGACGTAGACACCTAATATTTACATTTTTTTTTTTTACGCGCTCTGCTCATTGGTGTATTTGATTGTAAGAGATTTCCAATTTCTACATCTGTTCGAAGTGTTCAAGTTGGGTATTTGGGTGGGAAGAGTACACCGGAATGTGTTGTTAGCCAAGATGATAAAATCTGGTAGCCCCTTACTAAAGTTTCCTAGCCGATCCCTTCCCTAGTCCAGCTCTTCAAGGACTTGTAGGTTGGTAAGGTCTAGGAACCCCATATTGTAGTAGGTAGCTATTTGTTGCAATAAGTTAATTATTGTATATTTGAGAAAATGTTGTTGATTACATGATTCATAGCTGTAATTTATAAATTTTTCATATCATTATTATAGGTATTTATTTCATAATTATGTAGCATTAATCCCTTCTAAGATTGGAAATTAGTCCCCTATCCCTCCAGGATTAAATGCAACACTAGTAACTAGTAGACGTAGTACAACAAACTTTGGGTTAAAATCTACAAGGTGAAGATCTGATATGCATGGAATCATGTCTTTTAATTAGAAAAAATAAACATAAATGTAATTATAATGGAAAAATTATCCGAGGAAGAGGAATTTATAGAGTGAAATTTGGCAGATATAAAGGGTAATACTGTTTCTTGTAAGAAGGTCTCGCCTAACTTAATTATAGACTTGAATAACCTTGGAACCAGTAGTCCAATTGCAACTGCTAGTAAAAAACCACTCTTCTCAAAACTAGCTCATTTTCTACCTATGATCTAGTTGATGAAGAAGAAGATGTTCTTGGGGGCCCCACTTTGAAAAGAAATATGGATGGTAGTTCAAAAAAGTGAAAGGACCTAGTGAAGGTCTGCAACCATTCATCAAGAGTGCTATGACCATTAAAGATGTAGTTAAAAAAGCACGTTCAGAAATTGCAAAGTAATTTTATGCTTCATGCTTCCCATTTAATGTTGCAAATTCATCATGCTTTCAAGCTATATTTGCTCATGTAAGCTCAATTGAATAAAAATTTAAAGTTCCTACATATCATGATTTAAGAGATTTTTTTATTAAAAAAAGTGAGGAAGGTAAGTAATCAAATTGATCATTTAAGGGGATGTAGAAAGAATTTGGTTGCTCCATATTGGGAGATGGATGGATGCATGGATGGATAAAAAGAGAAGGACTTTGATAAACTTTTTAGCATATTGTCTTAAGAGACCTTTATTTTTAAAGTCTATTGATGTTTCAAAACATGCAATTGAATTACTCATCATTGCTATGGAGGGATTTACACCCATAAATGTTGTACAAGTAGTGTCCAATAATGTATCTAACTATCAGCTTGCAAATCATCTCCTAAATAATAAATATCCATTCATTGTATGTAAACCATGTGCTGCACATAGTATTAATTTAATGCTATTGGATATTGCATAGATGAGAGATATCAAAGAGTTAATCAATGAAGTGCATTCTATTTCAACATTTATTTATAACCATAACTTTATTTTGTGTTTGACGAGAACATTCATTGGTAGAAAAAAAAATTAATCATCATGAAATAACTCATCTTGCAATCAATTTTGTAGCACTACAAAGCATCTTGAATTATAAGAATGAACTAGGGGTGACGATGACTGTTATGTGGCGCCCCGAACCGAGGCGTCACATTTGTCCTTACTCCAAGATCTTGTCGATTGGTAAATGTGACTCAGGATTG
>JAXCLR010000105.1:43752180-43780746 GCA_035584095.1 Annona squamosa
AACAAGTATTGATGTTATCAATGATAATTGAGATTTGATGATAAGTATGTGTCTTTATGTGATGAAAGAAAAAAAAATAGAAAAAAAAATTGGATGAGATCGAATTAAGTACCCGCCGCGTGATCAGGGCAACAATCCCGATTCACACTTACCAATCGACAAGATCTTGGAGTATTTCAAATGCATACGTAAAGGAAGTATTGTTTGTTGAAGGACTCAAACACAGCTTAATGAGTATTAGACAATTGTGTGACAAAGGTTATAAAGTCGTGTTTGAATCATCTATATGTAATGTCCTTGATAGAGATTACATAGTATTTAGTAGTAAAAGACATGAAAATATATATTTAGTTTTCCTTGATGAATTGAATGGAAAATGTCTTATGGATGTTGATAATGATCCATGGGTATGGCATAAGAGACTTTGGCATATAAATATGTCAAAATTAAGATCCTATGGAAAAAGAGTTTGGTAGAAGGGTTGTCAAAACTCAAATATGATAAAAACAGAATTTGCAAGGCTTGCCAAGTGTCCAAATAGTCAAAGCTGTCATTTTCACATAAAAATGAAGTTTCAACCTCAAGGTCACTCGAATTACTTTACATGGATCTTTATAGATTATTTGACATTTTGAGCCTTGGAGGAAAGAATACTTGTTTGTTATAGTGAATGATTTTTTAAGATTCACTTGGATAATGTTATTAACTAGCAAAGATGAAGCCTTTTCAATGTTTGTTAGTTTCTCAAAATTGGTGCAAAATGAAAAAAATACAATTATATCAATTAGAAGTGATTAAGGTGGTGAATTTGAAAACAAATACTTTATAGAAATTTGCAATGAAAAAAATTCACCATATGTTTTTTGCACCTACAACCCCTCATTAAAATGAGGCAGTTGAAAGAAAAATTAAACAATACAAGAGATAGTTAGGACTATGTTAAATGAAAGAAAATTATCCAAAAATTTTTAGATGAAGCTGTAAATGCAACTTGTCATGTATTAAATCGAGTTACATTATATCAATATTGAAAAAGACCCCTAGAGCTATAGAAAGGTAGAAAATCAAATATTTCATATTTTTATGCTTCTTGTTACACTTGCTATGTATTGAACAATAGAAAAGAAAATCTTGGCAAGTTAGATGCCAAGAGTGATAAAACAACATTTCTTGGATATTTATCAAATAGCAAAGTATATAGAGTTTTCAACAAAAAAATCAAGGTGTAGAAAAATCCATTTATGTTATATTTGATGAAGTTCACCCAACTCTCAAAAAAGAGGATGAGCTAAGTGATGCAGATGATTTATCAAATAATCTTAAAAAGCTACAGGTGGAAAAGTAATGGAGAGAAGAAACCAAGCAAGGTCAAATCCTAGACAAGGAGTAAGTAAAAGTAATGTTCTCTACAAACCTCCCAAAGACCTAAAATTCAAAAATGATTATCTAATTGAATAAGTGATTGGTGACATATATGAAGGTGTAAAAACTAGAGGTTCTAGACAAAATATATGTGAACATTTTGCCACACTAAATCCAAAATAGAGCTAAATTCAATTGATCAAGTTCTTAAGGATGAAAATCAGATTATTGATATTCAAGAAGAACTAAATTAGTTTGAAAGGAACTAAGTATAACACTCAGTTTCTAGACCTAAGGACTACACGGTTATTTGTACCAAATGAGTCTTTAGGAATAAATTAGATGAAAGTGGACTAGTCGTAAAAAAAAAAAAGCCAAACTTGGGGCTTAGAGGTATTCTCAAGAGAAAGGAATTGATTTTGAAGAATCATATGCCCCTATGGCTAGATTAGTAATCATACGCATTTTATTAGCGTTTGCATCTCATATGGGTTTCAAATGGTTCCAAATGGATGTTAAAAGTGCATTTTTTAATGAATATCTTAATGACGAGGTGTATATTGAACAACCTCTAGGCTTTAAAGCAAAAGATCAATCCAAATTTTTTATAAGTTAATCAAAAACCTTATATTGACTAAAGCAAGCACCAAGAGCTTGATATGAAAGGCTAAGTAAATTTTTGATTGATCGTAAATTTCAAAGTGGAAAAGTTAATACTACCCTATTCATTAAATATAAAGGGAAAGACATACTAATTGTTCAAATTTATGTAAATGACATTATATTTGGTGCTACAAATGAATCTTTATGTCAAGAATTTTTCAAACTCAATGAATTTGAAATGAGCAAGATGGGCGAACTTAATTTCTTCCTTGGATTGCAAATCAAGCAACTAAATAAAGAAATTTTCATAAATTAGTCCTTCCTTGGATTGCAAATCAAGCAACTAAATAAAGAAATTTTCATAAATTAGTCCATCTATATCAAGAAAATGCTCGTAAAGTTTGAAATGCAAAGTAACAAAAGAGCAAACACTCCCATGAGTTCAACTATCGAAATTGAGAATGATGAAAAAGGTAAGTTAGTTGATCAAAAATAATATAGAAGTATAATAAGATTTTGCTATTTTTGATTGCATCTAGATAGGATATACTATTGAGTGTTTGCATGTGTTCTAGATTTCAATCAAATCTTAAAGAATTTCATTTGATAGCTATAAAAAGAATTTTTAAATATTTGATTGATACTACCAACTTAGGTCTATGGTATCCCAAAGGCTTAACATTTAATTTAATTAGCTACTCGAATGAGGATTTTATTGGTTACAAAGTAGATAAAAAAAGTATTAGTGGAACATATCAATTTCTAGAAAATATCATGGTTTCATGATTTTTAAGAAATAGACTAGCGTTGCTCTATTTATTATGGAACCCAAATACATTGCCACTGGAAGCCATTGTGCCCAATTACTTTGGATGAGATAACAACTTAAAGATTATGGAATAGATTACAAAGATATACCTATTAGATGTGATAATACAAGTGTTACTTGCTTAACTAAGAATCTCATATTATATTCTAGAACCAAATACATAGATATAAGACATCATTTTATTCTAAAACATTTTGAAAATCATAATATTTCTTTAGAATATGTTAAAAATAAAGATTAAATTGCAGATATTTTTACTAAACCTTTAGGAAATGAATCATTTTATAAAATTAGGAATGAAATAGGTATGATTAATGTTAAACCATGAATTTTGTGCAAATTTGCTAATAAATATTTTATTTGTGACTATTATGTTTGATGAAATGATATAGTAATAGAATTTGATACAATGGGTATCATATAGAAAATGTCTACTTGCGTCGATGGAGCCAAGTCAACTCTACTCATTTCAAGTCGGCTTTACTAAAGTTGACTTCAGATGAGTGAAGTTTACTTCGAATCCGACTTAGGGTTTGAAGTCAACTCCGCGAACGTCGTTTCGACTGGCCTTATTTGGGTGTGAATTTGGCCTTGTTTTCATTTCCTCCGTTCTTTCTATTCGACTGACTCTCTTATTTGCTTTCTTTCAAGCTCAAATCTTCATACATCTCTATTCCTAACTTCCGAAATTTTGGTTTCCCTTCTCCCAATCTCTCCAAATCCTCTAACTTGCTCTCACTATTCTTTAAATGGAACCTAAGGCGGTTTCTAAACCCTCTAAGCTCCCTATCTCTCAGTCGTCTAGATTTCTTACTCGCAAGGAGTTCCCTTGTCACCAAAGAACGTCATCCAAATGGGTTAGGGATGAGGCTACAACATCTACAACTCGCCAGGTTTAATTCTGGGAACCTAATCCCTTTACGTCCATACCTAGAGAGTCTACCGATGAAGAAACTAGTGATAGTATTGAGATTGTTAGAAGGAAAAGAGGCATCCTGGCACAAAGGGGGCAAGTTATAAAGATGCCAGCGAAATATTTTAGAATTGAGTGGCAACAAAGCCGATTCTATGAGCATTTTTATGAAAGGAAGACATTTCTACCTAAGATCATTGACTTTCAATTTTTGCATGAGTATGAATTTGGTATAGAGGAGTTACTTGATTTTTGGGGTTGAACTGCCCTATTAAAGGAAGATCCAAAAATGTACATCGATCTCACCAGGATATTCTACTATTTATGGGATCAGGAGAATTACATTATATATATCAAGGGCATGGAAATTAAACTGGCAAATGGACCTGGACTTAGTGAATTCAATGCTCGCAACATGGTAGGCCATATTCTAAGTATTCCCATGTTTGGAGATCTACTTCTAGAAGGTCTCACAATTAGCTAAATGTAAAACTAGTTGACTAGAAGCAATAAATACCACCCTCCGTATTAAGTTCTTACACTACATGGACTTGCCACCTCAGCTACAAGTTTTAAAACTTCTAATACTTACCCCAAGGGTGGAGGATGGAACCAACTTAATCCCCAAGAGGTAAAGATTTTGTGGAAAGTGACGAACAGGGTCAAAGTCGTCTTGCCACAACAATTCATGGAGGCATTAGAGCTTAAGAAAGACAATCCGCAGGGAGTTTTTCCATATGGAACCTGGATCACCAAGATCCTAGCCCACTTTTAGGTTGATCTCGATGAGGAACCTTTTGAAGTTCTGAAGCCCGATAACACCATTAAAAAAGCTTTATTGACTCAAATGAAGATCAATCTCGAGGTGTTTTGGGCTTCATAGCTACAGGCAAGGATGGGAGGAGAACCTCATGAAGCCCCAAATATGCAGGAATCTCAAGCAGAGGCAGCTCCATTTGAGGAGGAGAATCTACCTCAACAAGATTCACAACCACCTCTGCCTACTGCTCCCAGAGCCCCGGCATCCCTGCTTCTCACGCATCTTGTTTACTTAGAGGATCTAGGGCTACAGATCATTTTGCCCACTCCCCTACTCATCTATCTACTTCTAATGCAATCTTGGAATACCTTCGAGTAATGGAGAGTAAAGTATCTCAAGAACTTAGGTCTATTAACATCTCTCTCATGAAAATGCATGAGAGGCAAGACAAACTGGACCAAAAACTCAAAAATATCAAATATAATCTTACCTTTGGCAGTTGGAGGAGCTAACCTATTCTAAGCTTGCCTGATTTTGATCTATATTGGGGAGAGTCTGTTCTTACCAATCGAACTATCTAAGATAAATCATCTTCACTATCCTCCTCCCTTGTCACTCTCTTCTCTGGCTCCAAAGCCCTATATGATGATACCCATGATACAAAGAATAAATGTGACTCATACATGCAATATAGGCATGTAATTAGTGTTAATTATATGATTGAAGTAGATGAATGATATTAGGCAAATGACTAAGTAAGGTGGTTGAGTTAATCACCATAGCCCAATATGAGTTTATGTTCTCCAAAAAGAGACAAAATGATATATGAAAATGATGATTTGACACGATCTTTAATTCCATTAAGTTGATAATAATTATGGAATTGATATAGCTATTGTTAGAAAATTCATAACTTGATGCCCATAAGGCGGAATGAGGTGAAATTTGACAAGTGAGTACATGATTAAGTGCCCAACCTTATGAGTGGATTGAATTATAAAAATTTTAATGAGATTAGGATGATAATTATTTATTTTCATCCAAATCCAAAAAATAATTTCAAATGACCATAACTTATGTTAGAAAGGTCGTTTTGGAATAATATTTGGCATGAACGGTTAAAATAATATGATGAATCTGATGGATGGGTTTGATTAAGAAAATTATTATGAAAAAATTCTTAATAACAAAAGGACAAAAGCGTTTGACTTGTGCCCATGAAAAGTGATATGTCATTAATGAACAGAAAGTGACAAGTGACACGTGTCGATACAGGATTCGTTGAGTAAGATTTAAAGTCAACTAAATAAAAGAGGAGTTTACTTTTAAAAAAGTAAATAGGACACATGTCATTATAGGATTTATTTGGAATCAACTCGATTAATGCTAAAGTTGACAAATTTAATTCAAGTGGACACATGTCAACACAGAGTGAAATGGGTAGATTTTTAATTTCAAAAAAATACAAAATGTATGGATAATGAGACACCCTTTGGACACGTGTGATCGTAGGATCGATTTGGACAAAAAGAAAATTCAACCCATTTAATGTTGTAGGACCACTTTTGAAGTGTCACAATAAAAGAATTTTGAGCATTTTGTGATTTTTAAAACATGCAAAATGCATGGATAATGATGATGATAATGTGGATGAAAATTGGACACATGTATGGAGGGGATCAATGGACACTTGGACGGTCCATATTGTGACATCAAATTAAGGTCAATTTAATGCCTCTAATCATGGTTAAAATGATGCAAACCAAGGGTAGATTTTATCCCTTATAAAAGGGCCAAATGGGCAGCCCTTGGACGTGCTTTGCAAAGCATCAAAGTGAAGAGAAAATTCTCAAAAAAGGGGCAGCAAGTGGGGGACATCCAAGGCAGCCCTATGTAAGAGAGACAAGGGCACTTCACGTCCCATTTAGTGGACGTTTTAAGAGAAAAAAATCCAGCAAGGTGGACGGACAAGCAAGGAGGAAAAGGAAGAAAAAGGAAGAAGAAAATATGAGGAAAAGATGAGAAGAAAGGGAAGGAACCAAGTGAGAAAAGGTGGAAGCAAGATTTCACTACTTCAAGTAAGTATTGAATCAAGTTTGATTCATTTAAATTCTAAGTTCTCTAGCTTTATTCATGGGTCATAAATTTAATCCATTATGAACCCTAAATGATGAATTACGAAGTCCTTAATTAGGATACTAAAAGCTAAATGAATAAAAGGATCTAATTCAAGCGTTCAAGGAAGATATACATGATGTTAAGTTTGATTACAACCTGTGTACCTATCTGGAATTTTTGAGAAATTCCCAAATATATTGTTGTTTTAAGCATATTCTATGTTTGGATTATGATAATTATTTTCATGATTTATATATGTTGAATGGAGCATGATTTAAAGGTAATACCTAGGGTTAACGAAGTGGACAAGATTCCACTCTTTTAAGATGAAATTTGTACATGGACTAAACCAATTAATATGTTGACGAATTAAAGGGTAAAATACCCTAAATTTGGGGCACATGGGACATCTAATATGGGGATGAAAGGAAATGTAAAAATCTAATTTTTTGAGACTTTATATGTGGACGTCCAAGGGTGGCCAAGATATGTATGGAAAGTTGCTATTTTGAGCAACTTAAATTATGAAATTTAAATCCATATAAATTCCCTAAATATGGGATAAGAAAATTATGTTTAAGGGCCGAAATTAAGAAGTTAAAAATCTGTTTGAAACATATGTCCATAGGGACGTTGAATGTGAGAAAAAATAGTAACAAAATTGCTGTTTTGGAACATGTGATTAAAAGATTTTATTCCTATGAAAATAACCTAAATTATGTGCTAATTAAGTATTTAAATTATGCCAAAATAGAAGGCAAGTTTCTGTTTTGAAAAAGATTAGAAAACACATAATATATGTGTAATAAGAAAGGTGCACATAAAGGGTATGTATGGCATAGATAAGAAATCACTAAATGTGATTTGCTAAAATGCAAAAATGGATAGAAATATGGTAAAATGTATAATTAAGGTGATGTTTAGATAATATTATGAAATCTCAAATTTTGAGGTTAATATGTGAGGCCTAGACTATTAAGTATGTGCCTAAAGTAAGCACCGATGTGAGAAATGTGAAAAAATAAGTGATAAATGATAAATGGGAGGTAATGAACCTCTATATTTGGATTACATGAAAGGTTATTATATGTTGAAATGTTTGCCCTAAATAAGGGTATTAAAAATGAAATGAATGGATGATGTGATAAACAAGTTATGTCATTACGTATGAACACTCGACTTGAAAAACAAGTAAGTTAAGCTAGTTCAATATAAATCCAAATGGATTCATGTAGGTTAGAAAACGCCAAGGGATGCAAGCATTTGAAATGGATGCATAAAAAAGAAATGTCATTTTTATTTCTCTAGGCAAAGGCAAGGAAAAGTATGGAAGAAAGGGATTAAGGCTATCTCAAGTAAGCAAGTGAACTTTCCAAAATATTGATTTCCTCTTATGTGTTGAAATGATTTAAGATGATTATGTTGATACTTTTATCAATTTCTTGCAAATGACAAGCACAAATTTTAAAAATGATGGCTTTAATGAAAAGCCTTAAGAATTGTTTCATTAGAAGCAAGCAACACCTTTTAAGATAATTATCTTATCACAAGTATTGCAAAGATTAAGAATGATTTATGTTGATTGTTTTAAGAATTTGCTTACAAATAAGCAAGTTCTTCATGATGCTATTTTCAAAAGGATTTATAAAGATAAAGGGGGTTTGGACCTTTTCACAACAAAATACTTACAAACTAGTTTTGAGTCTACTCCCACGAGGTTTTGTGAAAAACAAAAGTATTTATGAAAGAAAATGAAAAAAGGATATGATTTATAGAAAAAGATGGGTCTTTCTATGCTATGATATAAATGATGACACTTGAATGTAAATAATGAATTGGACATGGTTCATTGATTTGAAATGGTATTAGAAAAGTTTTGATTTCCTTTAAAGATGGAAATACTTTAAAAATGTTTTGAAAAATGGTTATACAGATAACGTTAAAAGGGGTTTAAGGATGACCAATCCAATAAGTTAATTTCATAAAATGATTTGATTTCTGATTGTCAAAATAGCATACAAAAGGCTATGCAAGCCTTTCCTTATGTAAAAATGATAAGAAGGATATATGGACAAGGATACGAAATTATGATGGATAAAAAAGAATGATGCAATTGCAGAACCTTTGTGGGCAAAAGGTCCGAAAGGAAAACCAAGAAAATGTTAGGGAAAGAAGTGGCTTATTCTTGAAAATTCAAAAGCTTTGAAGTTTCTTGATCATGAGGATTTAAGATTTATTTCAAGCAACAATTTTATAAAAGATTATTTTCTCAAACATCACAAATGCTTATCAAAATATTTTACTTAAAATATTTCTAAAAGTATTTAAGGGTGGTCATCTTAAAACTAGATTTCAAATGACAACTTGTTTAAAATGGGTGTGCTCACTTTACAAGTTGAGATGGACTGCGGTCTGTGATGTTTTTTTGTAAGATAGTTTAAAAGAACACGGGCTGCGGTCTGTGATGTTTCAAGAGATCATGCTAGCATATGGATATCTATGATGACGATATATGGAACACCATAAAAATAAATAGGCAAGTTGTAGAACATGGTCGGAGAAGGACTGAGGCCCACTCTACATATGGCCAAGTTGCTAAGAGATGGCAAAAGGCCAGCGGCGCCCTCCTTGAGATAGGAGAAGGACTAAAGAACAGCCGTCTGGCTTACGTACTGTTAATAATATATTTTCTTCCAAAAGGTAGAATGATCACCTACTAAATGTCACTACTAGATAGGGAGAAATGCGTTTGCATATGTTTTTATTTTGAAAAATCCAAAGATTGGGATATAAAAGCATTTATACAAAAATTTATCCTAAATAAAATTTTATGAGCCAACACGAACAAGTTTACCCTAAGAAAATTGGATGTTTTATACAAAAAGTGTAAATATCAAGGATTAGACAAAATATTTTCTATACAAATGCTTTAATGAAAAAGGATTATGTTTTTTCATCTTATTTGCTATAAATAAGTCCCAAGATAGGGATTATGAAAAAGGGGTTTATATGGAAAAAATATTTTTGAACATAAAAATGTCTATTGCCAAATAAGGCCTAAGTCCAAAATATTTTAGGATATATGAATATCCGTTGTCAAAAAAGGCTCATGTCAAAAGATATTTAGGACATAAAAATGTCCGTTGATAAGAAGGTTTATGCCAAAAATGTTTTTAGACATAAAAATATCCACTGGCTAAACAGGATTTATGAGAAAAATATTTTGGACGTAAAACGTCCATTGATAAAAGAAGATTTTATGTAAAATGCCTTGAAACATTAAAAATGTTCACACAAGACCAAAAAGAATTACCTAAAAAGGGTAAAACGTATATGTTTTGCCTTTGAAAACCCAGACGTGGCATTGAAAAAAGTTTTAAAGATGTTTATGAAAATATTTTAAAGGAAAGTGTTAGCCTGAAGATAAAATCCTTGCTTACTGAGTTATCACTCACGTTTTGTTTTTTTAAACCTTAGACGGGTGCAGGAAAGCCCAAGAGGTCAAGAATTTGAGCATTGAGGAAAGATATGACATGTATAAGATGGTTTTCATGTGTGCTAAAATGACTAGCCATGATGAATGGGATGGTATGATTTAAAGTTTAAGGTATGTTGACGTATGCGAACTTATTTAAAGTTCTAAACTCTATGTGAACTGGTGGTTGAATGTATGAATATATGGAATAAAAATATCATGATTAGGTTAAGAGGACATTTAATGTTGAAGAGAAAGTTGAGATGTTATGAATGATATATGCAATTGATGTCAACTGCCAAGTTGTGAGATTATGCATAGGAATAAGGATGAAAGGGTAGTCAAAGGATATTTTTAAATACTAAGTGCAACGATTTACAAATGTATCATTGCTTATGATGTAGATGAAGTGAAATGTGGAGAAATGAAATGATGAAAGAAAAGAAATGAAAAGAAAAAAAATTGGACGAGATCTAATTAAGAACCTACTGCATAATCAGAACAACAATCCTAATTCACATTTATCAATCGATAAGATCTTGGAGTAAAACTCAGGACGTGGCACTCAGTTCAGGGAGCCATAATACCATTCGTCAAATGCTCCCTCCAGCATAGCTACCCTATCCCATCGCATCCTTTGCTTTTCATAAATTCCAACTCATCGACTTTGCTCCCTTTTGATGATTGATAAAAAAGGAGAGAGGAATTTGGGAATTTTTTGCTTTTTTTAGCTAATTGGTTTTGGGATAGCTTCTTTTAGTGATTGGGTATGATGTACTTAGAGGAAATGTAAGTAGTTAAGTGGTGCGAATGGTTTTCTTTGACTTACTTTGGTCGAATTATAAATGAAATGACCTGATTTGAATGAATGACTCTTTTTGAATGAAATGATTTTTTTTAATATAGTGATACTGTTTGAATGAATTGTGACATGTATTGCTTTGAGGGTTTTGATGCTGGATAACTGTACGCAATACCATGGAGAATTGATAAAATGAAAATGCATCATTCACTTGGGAGATTGCACGAAACGACTTTGGTTTCACAAGTTATAGAAATTCATTCCCTTAATGAAAGGTTAATCTCAAATTAGTTTTGTCAATCATCAAAAATGGGGAGATTGTTGTAAATGAATGAAAAATCAAAGCATAATCTATGTTTTGATGATTAACAATTTAATTTGAAAAGTATAAGGTACTAACATTTGTGTTGAGATGATTCAAGGCTTAAGGATTTCAACCATGATAGGTCAAATTGCAAGCAAAGTCAACTCAGGCATTGACTTAAGTCAAGTCAATCCTTAAGTCGACTTCAGTATCGACTTCAAGTAGTCATTTTTCGATAGAGTAAAATTATGGATGCATGGGCAAGTGAAGTCACAACTCAGAGTCAATCTCGCATGCAACTTGGGTGTAGTCGATCCCCAAGTTGACTTTAATATCGACTTCAAATGCATTTTTGACAAAGTGAAATGGCTGATGAGTGAAGAGGCAAATTTGTACCCAAAGTTCACTTCGCATATGACTGAGGAGAAGTCGCAACTCAAGTTGACTTTGTCAGCGACTTGAATGGATTTGCGATTTACGAAGCTAAGTTGGGTCAAGTCAAGTCGCAATGCAAGTTAACTCCGACATGAGACTTAGGTGAAGTTATAAATGAAGTCAACTCAGCTATGCAACTTGAGTGATGCTGCAAACCAAAGCTCAAATTAAGTATAAGAAGATTAAATTACGAAATTTCAGGTCCAAGGGTGACAAGATTGGTTCAAGAAACATTATTCCAACATGATTCAAGGTCCATAACACAAGCCCATCTAAGAATTCTCAAATGAACAAGACCAAGCTCAATAATCAAGAAAGTTCAAAGGTTTACTAGAACAAATGAAGTTATTTGAAGTTGAACTATGAAGAAACATGGACATACAAATTAAATGATTTACGAAATGAAGCACCAAGTTCAAATGAGCTGAATGAAGAATAAAGTCACAACTCAAGTCGATTTCACTTGTGACTTGGGTCAAGTTTGAGACCAAGTTGATCCCAAGTAAAACTTGAATTTGAAGAGTAAAGACTAAAGTAACAACCCAAGTTGACTCCAGTCTGTGACTTGGGTGAGTCGCACCAAAGTCAACTCCAGGTGCAACTTGAGTTATAACGGTGGAAAAAATTCCAAAGTTGACTCATTAAATACGCGCCACCTACCACCAAACGTTCGAATTTACTCGTCTCCTATTTAATACACATCAAATGAAAGGAAGAGGGTTAGCTAGAGTATTGATTGCGCTCCTACCTTCCAATCCTCAAGAATTCAAGTGCTCATTAAAGAGATTTTTAAGAAGAACTATTTCATTGATTGCAAGTGCTGAAGAGATTCATCAATAATTCATCACACATGTTCTTCTTAGCACTGGAATTTTCTCTACACATCTATAAAGGGTAGTTTTATATTTTTATTCATTGTTTATTTGTAATTTCAGTTGGTTTGGTGTTGGAGACCAAGACCAAGTGAAGGTAAATAGTGTGTGGTTAGAGTGTGACTCGCCACTTACTTGTGTGAATGCTATCAATGCCCCATAGAGCAAGAATCTAGAAGAAAGCAAGGGCTCTTAGTGTAATCACATTGGCTTAGTGGAACCTAGGACTTAACAATTTGGTCTTGGTAGATTGGAGTTTGGAGGGTTGTCTCAAACTATTATAATTTCTAGTGTTGATTACTTTGCTCTATTTGCGTTTCCATTCTCCACATTTTTCATTCAAGGGGAATTATTTCTCAAGGGGTTTTATTTAATATATCGAAAAATTTTTAAGAACCCAATTCACCCCTCCCCTCTTGGATTTTTTTCGTAAAATCAGGACCAACAAATTCACCTGTTTTGCACAATTAATACACAATCATGAGTGTTTGTAAATAATAAATTAAATCTATCAATATTCTGTGCAAAACACCATTTTTATATGCATTTGCATATCAAAATGGATCAAAATCCAACATATATAAATGACACAATAAATTTTTTCACACTTGAATTTTTTGCTTTTCCTCAAGCAAATATAAGAATTTCAAAGTCTAATCGAACCATATCAAAATCAGGACGTCAAAAAACTTAAGCAAGGGTGAATAAATTCTTGTGCGAGTCAAAGCATACTAATTATTAGGATTAAGAATCAAATGTCAATTTATTAAGTATGATTTCAAATAAAAAATTTTAATTATTGCGCTTACTAAAAATCCCATTGAAATCTTATCTCACTTAACTAATGTTGTATACACCACTACCTTTTTTTCTTTCAGATATTAGGAGTTCAATTAAAAAAATCTTACAAAAAACTCTTGGTTCTTTTAAGTGACTCTCTTTTCTATATTTATTATTTCAATACACACATTTAATCAATTATAGCTGTGAGGGTAGTAGCAAAGAAAGGTTTAAGTTAAATTACCTCATATCTATTTCATCAAATTTTAGTAACTAAATTTTCTCTACCAACTCACTTAACTTGTCTAGAGAATCATAAGGGCTTAATAGGGCAAAATGCTAGGTTCAAATTAAAATTGTGAAAATTTAGTTTTCAACTGCCTCTAAACTGACTTGGGCCTATTATGCGTAACCCCCACACTTAGTCTTTTATTTCCTTTTACATCTTGTCCTCACCCTTGGTTTATTACATTTATTGATTTTTTAAACCAAGTTTAGCTTGACTCCTATTAACATATTTCAGAATATCTGGGGAAGAAATTTTACTAGGTATTCTCAATAAATGCCCGATCCATATCATCATTTTGATTCCCGTTATGCTTTTCAACTCAAAATATAGATTCAAAGATGATTCAATTCAAACAATGGAATGTAAGGGTAAAGAAATAATTCAATTTAGGCTCAACTTGAAGAAAAAGAAAGGACAAATCATTCATAACTAGGCTCTTTATCGAAAGAATGCCTCAATTGTTTTCTGTGAAAGATTCAAGTAACGCGTCAATTTCAAAAATTTTAACTAGAATCAGATTTTCATCCACATGAGAAAAACTTACCTTTATTAGATCGTACGTCATGTGTATTAAAACTTCCGTTGACAAATTGGAGAGAATAATTTGAAGAAAATAGAATTAGTGTGCTAGTATACCAGTTTTTTGTCGACTAATCTAGGACAAAAAAATATGGGTATTTTCAACAAGTATATGCTTAAAAAAATTTAACTTCCCACTAATGTCCATTCTCATTTTCTTTTTCCTAAAATTTGCAAAAATTTAAACATATCAGTAACACACATAGCTTAAAATTATGAAGTTCTAATCGTGGTTCTCTTAAGGAATCATAAAAGTTTAATATGAGTCCAAATCTATCCCATGTGAGTTTCAAATATGTCTTGTGTCATTGCCCATGCATATTTGGAAAAAATATCCTTAAAATATGATAAAAACATTCAAAGCAATAATGTAATGCATTAACACCCCACGCTTAGGATGACATTGTCCGCAATGCTTAAAATAATGCATATGTACCTATCAACAAGGTAAGAATGCAAACTAGGCAAGATTCAAATATGGCATGTTGAAACCAAAAGCAAAGATCCAACGATCAAAATAGAATGTCCACCAGTCAACATAGTCTAAAAATAAAAAATAGAGTCTAGAGTTTTCTGATTAAATAGAAGGGTAAATAATCAATCTCTATTCTAATTGTCATCCATAGCCTCCTCTAGCAAATCCAAGTGACTCTCCACCGTATTAAATCAATTATTAACAAAACTATGATGATCTTGCATTTGGTGAATCAAGATGTCTAATTTTCAGTCAATTAATTATGAACTAGAGGGTATGTTAGAGGAGGGAGGTTGAAATGGAACATTTGGGGTAGTTACATCAGTATGATCAATTGGTTCATCAGGCATATTATGCAAAGCAAGTGTGGGTATGTTCACTCAATTCTTCAGTACATGTGTGCCATCTATGTTTGTGAAATAGTAGCTTTCGTCCTTATCTTTAACAATCATGTGCATGCAATAAGCATACATAAATCAATGTACTCGCGCCCGCCAATATCCATGTGACGAGCAGCTTATATGTCTACTAAAATTGTCTATTTGAAAGCAAGTATACTTGTTGATCAACTAATAAAGAGTGAGTAGAATGAGGATCCTATAAGAAGTGAGAGTAAAATGTAGCACAATCAAAAATTCAAGTTGTCTTTATAAATTGTCAATTTGGATGAAATTTTTATCAAAAGGAAAAATTTAGACTTAAATAATAAAAAAAACTAAATGCTAGTAATAGGATAGTAAGTAATGAAGGACTTCAAGGATTATTTAGATAAGTAGGAGTTATGAATTTCTTGGCTAAAAAATATGCCGATTTGATTCCTTTTTAATTAGTTGTGTAGAGAATTACTAATCTACGTTCATTTATGTTTGTACATGTTTTCCAACATATATAAACCTAAATTTATTTTAATCAATTGTTATATTACATGCAATTGAGTAAAATAAGGTTGATTGGCTCATAACCTAAATAAGATCACAAAGAGTTAATCAGTTTATTCCCATCCGTATTAACATGCAATCACTATAAGTCATTAAAAACTTGTGTTTCACATATAAATCTCATCTAAACTTCATTTTTTCAAGCGTAGATCTATATATTACATCAATTCACAAGGTAGCCGAGCTTGTAGAAGCATTAAACATAATATATAAAGGTAAATCTAACACGGACACATGTAATATCAAAGTTATAAATTCCTTCTAACATAAGAAACTAATCAAGCATGGTTTATGAGCTCTAGTTCATGACAACAAGCCATCACAAATTTTAGCCCAAGAACATTGAAAAGTTTCTATCAAAATCATGTCCAAATATGTATCAAAGGCGAAGAATGATAAAAATAAAGAGATGAGAGAGAAAGAAGAGATGAAATTCATTTAAATTCCTCCTCCATAGTTGATCTTCATATTAGTCTCCTCCTATTGTCTTTAATTCCTTTTGTTTCTCCTCTTTCTTGCTCCTCTCATGCCCACGTGCTTATGCTTTAGAAACCTTAAAAATATATTTATACTCCCCGCATTTGGAGCTCCAGACATGTGAAAAGTTCACATAGCCTCTCTGATAGTTTTGTGACTTGATTTTTTTGTTAAGGCGTTGGCTAGGGCCAGAGCACCAAATTCTGGGGTCACAACCCTAGTGTTGCTAACTTCAAAACTTGATCTTTTGATGCACAAAGTTTTTCCTCCTATTCCATCCACTTTTAGCATTGAATTAGCAAAAAAATCACCCTGTTTTTACTACAACATAAAATAAGAATAAGTTAATGCATCACTAAATAATCAAAGTAACTAAAGCAAACCAAATGAGATGAATTACAACTAATTTCAACTAAAAATGCATGAAACTACACATGATGCAAGAAACATACAAATGACGCAAACTGATGCAAATCCTAAGAGAATTTACGTGTTTCTCGCAAATTGGCATTAAAAATGGATACAAAATGAGCCTTCATAACTCTTTTTTCATAGTTTTATCTCTCTTCCAAACTTAAAATGTGCTAATCCACAAGTAACACATAAATTACAAAAATACATCTACTATACAAAAATAAGTCTGTTTCTAATTGTAACATACCGGTCCAGAAAAGTGATCCTGGCCGTGTATTTAATGTAATTTTCAAGATCAATCACACATTTATGGCGAAATTAGTTATTATAATTTCATCAAAATTTCAAAATTTCATTTCCACTGGTCATATTCCCATTATTACATCAAGGCACAAAGAAAAAAAAATTTTACAAGTCTATCATTCTTAATACATGCCTTCGAAATAAATAAATAGAAATAACTATTCTTGAAAATATTCACATAAATCCAAAATGTAAGTGTCCCACTTGATTTGGTGTACCTGTAAAAATAATGGGATAGTCTCAACATGACTAGCAAGTAGAAAATTATTTGAAAATGGAAAACGGCCCAAATAAAAACTCAATTAAATGATAAAATAATTATTTAATTTAATATTCTAAAAATTAGGCCTCAAATACAAAATTAAACCCTTCCATTGAGTCCAGAAGCGTCAAAAACATTGAAATAAACTATTTGATTATTCAAATCGGAGTTGAAATGAATAAATCATAATAAAATAGAATGAACAACTCATATTAAGTCACATCATCTTAGTCTTTACTACAATTGGGCCCCAATAGGACCTCTCTTACTTAGCCCTATTGCTACAATGGGCTATACGTCAATTTCTAAAATTACCTGGACATCAAAAGCTTCAAAATTTATAAAGTGTATTAAAATGCCAAAAGCATCGAAAAAAGTTCGTTGTAAATGCAAGATTCCCATGCGGAAATCCCTTTCTCTCTTATGCACACCTCTAACAGAATTCACCTGTTTTAGTTTTCTTATTTTAAATGCATTTTTCATTCTTGGATGTCCGGCGAAAACTGGAATTTGGCTTATATAATCTGATTTTACGCAGATCATATTATACATAAGCATTATTACATATACTATAATTAACCCACATCATTAATATATAACTTCAATATCCATATATTTATTGCATATCAATGCATGTATAAAAATAAAATGCATAATAAAATTCAAAAATCTTAATACATATAATTTCAAGCATAAAATTCAATATATTTATCTGCAAAATTTTATATCCTAAAAAATTAAGATTATAAAATTTAATTATGTCAAATGTAGCCTAAAAATTATATAATGTAATGCTTTATACATAACAATTGTATAAAAATAGTTCCAACATAAATAACATAATTATCGAACTAAAATTAATTTCCAAATAAAATCCCTCTTGACGCTGTTGAAGAAAATAAATTTCCTCCTTCCGTAACTCTCTCTCTCAAACTTTTCTTGCGGATGCCTCCATTCACCAACTCCCCCAACTCTTTTATAAAAGCTCCCGTAGCTAAGATAAGGAATAAAAGATAAAACTCTTTTTAAACTTAAATTTCAATCTTATCACATCCTATCTTATCCCATGGGGCCCACATGCCTGGGGAGATAAAAGAGCAAAAATTAATTATTTTTCTACGAAACCCCTACTCGAACCCTAGAACTCTAAGACCACTTGGACCATCTATATGCCAACCGAGCTACATGGGTTGCTAAAATAACACTCAAAAATAAAAATATAAATATAACCCATGGCATATTTAAATAATAATTGGTCAAGGCTCATTATTACTCATTTGGCCTAGTTGGTCAAAAAATCTATCCTTGCCACATAGGGTGTCTTACGTAGATTTTGTCCAGTCAATTTAAATGATTATTATTATTTTTTTCAATTTTTTACACTAATCATTAGTCATACAATTATATCTCTCTACTAAATAATGCAAAAGATAACAATAAATTAAAATCACTCGTAAAGAACCTGCTAAGATCAAGCCAAGAAATGCACTCTCAACTCACAAGTCAAATTATATACAAATGTAATTCGTAAATAGTCAAAATTTGTTGGTCAACTTTGTTAACATTTCTCTTAATCAAAAGGTCTTTCTAGGATGGGTGCAATACATAGATGAATGGGCTAAGAGTAAATCCATTATCTCAAGGATAAATAGCATATATTCATCTAATTTACTTAGCCTAAGCTTAGCTAATTTTCACATTTGATCCCCAAACTTATTACTTTAACTTTTCTCATCATATTTCAAGGTATCTAGAGGATTTTTTTTCCTTTTTTGGCTCCCCTCACTATATTTCAAGATATTTTTAAAAAAAAATTTATTAAGCGTTATTAATGTGACTTTTTCTTACTTTTTATGTGAACCTTGTCATTTGTAGATGCTAAGTTCTGATTACTCAGCTCCGGTTAGACACCCCTTCATCATTTATGTATTTTTTGATTTGGGGTAAAAAATATATATATACTATGTATATGTATTATCCAACCCTAAGTCTCAAGTAAAAAGATGAACTAATCTATGAGTTAATGAGTCAATGTATTTACTTTTCAGCATAAGTTGATAACAAAACACATGTATATATAAAGGCTTAAAAGTAGGGAACAAAAGATTGCAATAAGATATGAAATTTAAGCACGGATAGGTACAAGTAATCATATTACAGAAAAAATTTCCTTAATCATCTCTTTGGAACATGTTAGCATAAATATAAACTACAAAATTCTACTACCGATCAATCAAGTCATTCACATGCCATTTGTGAACATTGAAGTTTAACACAGTAAAGCTCAGTTAACTCATAATCATAGCCAAAAATTCCAATCTTTATGACTTAGCTTTCAAGTTAAATTTTTTTTTTACATTGCAAGTATTCATCAAAATAGATTGCAACTAACAGATTATCACAAAAAAAATTATCTCTAAATGTAATGCAACCTAGAGAAAATGATACAACTTAACACAAATACATGAATGAGAACAAAACATCTCCCAAATTTGTGGAATACATTGTCCTCAATACATAAAAAATTAAGAAATCTACAAATGAAAATGCTATGCAAATACAAATGAAAAACTAAATAAAAATCAAAGAAAAGGAACTGATGGCTCCCCTAGTTTGGATGGATGGAATGCCAGTCGCTGTCACTTTCTTCTCTTTCTTCCTCCTCCACTAGCAAGCAAGAAAGAGGAGAAAAGAAAGAAATTTCAGGTAAGATGTGGAGACTAAGAAGAAGATCAACTTGAGAGGAGGAATCCAAATGAGTTCATCTCTTCTTTCTCTTTGTTCTCCTTATTTTTATCATTCTCCTCCTTTGATATTTATTGGGACATGATTTTGATGGGAATCATTTCAATGTTCTTGGGTTAAAACTTGTGGTGGGATGTTGCGATGAACTTGAACTCACAAACTATGTTTGATTAGTTTCTTGTGTTGTAATGAATTCGTCATATGATTTATGTGAGATTTACCTTTCCATATTGTGTTTAATTCTTAATACATGCGTGGCCACCTTGTGGATTGATGTAATCTCTCAATCTACACTTTAAAAAGTAAGGTTTATATGAGATCTATATGTAAAGTACAGATTTTCAACATCATATAGTGATTTAATGTTAATTCAAATAAGAATTTACCTATTAACCCTGTATAATCTTGTTTAAGTAATACACGAATCAACCTTATTTTACTTAGTTGCATGAAAACATATCAACTGACTAAAACAAAGTTAGGTTTATATGTGTTGAAATATATATATATATATATATGTGAATATAAATTAACCTAGATCAGTAATTCTCTACATAACTAATTAAAAAAACGATTTGACATAGCTTTGGGTCAAGAGATTTATAATTCTTATCTATCCAATCATCCTTTGAGAATCTCCATTTGTTGTTACCCTATTAATAGTCATTTAGTTGTTTTTTCTTTGTATAGTTTGATCTAGTTCTTATTCATAAATTTTTCATTTAAATTGATATTTTGTAGAAGACAATTGAAATCTTTGGTTATGCTACATTTAACTCTCCCTTCTCCTAGGGTAGACAATTTACTTATTCTTTGTTACTTGATCAACACATATATTTGCACAAAATTGAACAATTTTATTAGACATTTACACAGCTCGTCAAGTTTTTAAATCTACCATGTTTATATCACAATAAGCCTATTAGTGGTATATGAGCTCTTTGTTGAAATGATCTCTTCTCTCGGAGTAGGGATTCAAACTAGATGATATGTTAGATGCTCACCAAGTTAAAATTAACTCCCATTATTGGCTACCTTGACCCATAATGGTTTCTTTAGTCTGAAAATTCTACACCAATGTTGTTGAATAAGACCAAGGTTGTATTAAGATTAGGAGCATGACAGTGATCTATGATCTAGATGTCATTAATGATTTTTATGGTGTGCCTAAAATAGATGAGAAAGATGAGTATACCCAATATTTGCAAACCACTGACAAAAGTATCACAAAGATGGCTAAATTACTTTGCTTTGACCCACCTTAGTGGAAGACTATGAATGATCAATTATATTCTTTTAAAAGAAACAATCTGAGGAATCTTGCTAAGGCGTGGTTTTATTTCATCTTTGTCAGATTTCTTCCATCTTCTCATGTCAGTGATGTCACTTTTGACTAGGTTATCTTATTATAAGTTATTCTCATTGGCAAGTCAATTGATATTGGACACTTTATCTATTATCATATATTCAACACAATGAAGGCGACCCATGGCACATTTTGGTACCCATCTCTCATTACGGGTCTATGTCATAGATCAAGGATGTGTTGGCCAAAGAACGAGGAGCTGTTACAACGCTAAGCAATTTTAGATGAGCAGTTTATCAGCAGCTCAATGAGATCAAGTAGCAGTTGGCGATTCTTTCTAGATATATGCATAAGGTAGATATGGTGACTCAAGATACCTTTCACAACATTACTTGGTAGATGGGCATCAATGTCAATGTGTTCCCATGCTTCCTAGAGCTACTAATGTAGTTTCATGGTTTATCACAGATATGTTCCTCAACCAATAAAGGAAGAAGGAAGAGAAGAGAACGACAGAGACGAGCATTCCATCCATTGTGTTTAGGGAAGTCACTAGTTTCTTTTATTTAGTTTGTAATTGCATTTGCATAGCGTTTTCATTTGTAGTTTTTTCTAGTTTTCTATGCATTAAGAACAACGTATTCCTCAAGTTTGGAGGATATTTTGCTCGCATTCATGTGTTTGTGTTAAGTCATGTGATCTTCTATGTTGCATTACATGTACTAGATAATTTTTCTTGCCTGTGATAATCTATTAATTGCAATTTATCTTGATGAATACTAGCAATGTCAAAGAAAATTTTAAATTGGAAGCTTAATCGTAAAGTTTGAAAATTTTTAGCCATGATTACCTAAGTTATACTTTATTAAAGATCATTATTTACAAGAGGCATGTGAATGATTTGATCAATTAAGTAGTTGAATTTTGTAGTTTATATTGTGTTAACATGTTCAAATGAAATGATTAATGCAATTTTTTGGATAGTATGAGTACTTGTACCTATCCATGCTTGAATTTCATATCTTATTACAATCATTTGTTCCCCATTTTTGGGTCTTTATATATATATATTTTTTGTCAACCCTATGCTATAAAGTAAATACATTGTCTTATTAACTCATAGTGTTAGTTTATCTTTGTACTCGAGACCTTGGGTTGGATAATACATGTACACCGTATACATATTTTACCCCAAATAAAAAATGCATAATTGATGAAAGAGGTGTCTAACCCAAGCTGAGTAACCGGGACTTAACATTTACAAATGACAATGTTCACATAAAAAAGCAAGGAAAAGTCATAGTAATAACACTTCATAAAAAAAATTCTTCGTAGATGCCTTGAACTATGGTAGGGGAGTGATGAGTTGCATATATGTTTGATAAAAATGCTCGTTTAATGCAAGTAAATGTGCCAATCAATTAATAAAGGGTAAATAGAGTATCATTCTCATAAGGATATTGTCTAGGCTAATTATATCGATTACTTCAATTGCCTTGGGTGGATTGAGAGATTTTAAACAATTTAATTGAATGTGTAGAAAGAATAGAAAGTAATGAAATAAGGTATAATGAAGGAGCAGAATCGTAATGGGGGCTTATCAAGTTGGATGAGTAGATGGGATAGTTAGGATTCCTTGATTCTAAACTATATTAAATTGGTTGCTTTCATTGGATTATGCAAGGATTTTCATAGTCCTGGTTCAATATTCTTTATATATGTCTTCCAACACATGTAAAGCGAATTACATAACACTCAATCACTATGTTCCCATGCAAATGAATGTTATGGAATTGATTTGCATATAACCTGCTCATAACTATATAGGGTTTAATGGTGTATTTCTATCCATTAAACATTCTCTTTTTACCAAAAGAGAAACTTATGCCTTACACATGCATCTAGCGTAGATTCTCTTTTTCCCGAGATGAATCTAGCAACCAAATCATCTTACAAGGTAGTTAATCTTGTAAAAAATATTCAACACCACATGCAAGGATAAATCCACATAGCACACATACACAATAATCAAATAGCTATATTCAAAGCATCAAGAACCAAAATAACATAGTGTAGACATCAATTCATCTCAACTTCCCATCTATTAAAGTTTAGCTCGTGTACATGGAATTAAATCCCATTGAAACCAAATTTGAATTCATTTCTAGCAAGAGATAAGAAGAAAAATATGTAGAGAATAAGAAAGACAAGCTAAAACTTGCTAGTTTCCACCAACGAAGTGATTCTCCTCTCCAAGTTGATCTTGGCTTGAAAACCCTTCTTTTCTTCCTCTTGAGCTACTCCCACTCGTGCTCTCTTCTCTGTTCCCTTGTGCCCAAAAGAACCCTAAGTGATAACTTATACCCCTTTGCATTGAGCCTGAGACACGTGCAAAATTTCACATGTGTGGGAGCCGGCGCCTAAGTGCCAACACTTGAAAAGCTTACCAACTTAGGGAGTTCTAGATTTTTCTTGTGAGGCAGTAGGTTGGCGCCTAGGCCCCGTTGGTCGATGTTCGGGCGCCAATCTACTTGCTTCTTTATTTTGTGCATTTCTTCATCTTGATACACTTACAAGCTGATAGTAGTCTATCCTTCCTATAAAACCAGCTAAAACTAAATAAATGAACTTATAAATATCTATTTAATACTAAAAGTGCATAAAAACTACATATTGTACTTAAAATGCACAATGGTGAAAACTAGGCTGATTGAATGTAATTTTACTACATTCTCTTGAACTAACATGCAAAACTAGTCTAAAATGAGCCGTGATAACTCACATTTTTACGAGTTATTAAGGACCCAAAAAGTGAAAAACTCTCTAGATACCCTGAAATATAGTGATGAGAGTTAAAGCAATGAGTGCACTTGTGGTGAGATTGTGAATAAGTATTTTGGCATCGTTGTAAGGAATTAAGCGTCATTTTGTACTTTGTGTTTAGACATTTTTCTTTTATTTTTCTTTCTTTCCCCTTCTACTCTATTTCTCTTTGTATATTCTTTTTGTAGGTAATTTTTCTTTTTTATACGTTATTTGATAGCATATTATAATCAGTGGTATGATGCTAGAATGGTTGCTAGAGCATTTCATAAGAATTATGAAATAGAAAACCAGTATAATTCATATAAAGAAGGGACTTCAATGATAAACGCACCATACCAACAAGACTTAGATATGAGCAACAAAATTATTATAACCACGACTACCCTCATCTTGTTAAAAATCCTTTCTCATGTACTTGCAATCACGATGGGCATACATGTTCAAACTTTTCTTTGTCTGATAATCATGCATTTACATTTAAACAAAACTGTTGTACACCTCAACAATATGAATTAAAATTTGAGAATATGTTGAAAAATTTTCTCCTTCCATTCCTCGAATAGTCTCACCACAACTTAAGGAAACAACTACTAACAAAATTTTAAAGCAGCTTCTTCAATTTAATTGAAAACTTGATCAAATGAAAGAGAGTCTTCTGATTTTCAGAGAAAAAGTTGCATAACAAGCCAAATATTTAAATGAGAACTCTAACAAACTTCCTAGTCAACCATGCATGGACTCTATAAATTTTTCTAATTATTATGATGAAATCATCTCAATTGATAAACTTCAAACAGATGATGAGATGCATGCAGATGAACAAATGCAGATTCCAAACCAGCCATATCATGAAGTCATTCTGAATTATAAGAATCAAGTGGAGGATGAAGTGTAAGAAGATGACAAAGAGCAAATCCCAAATTAATCAAGTCTTGAGAAATTTCAGGATAAATCAATGAAAAAGAGATGATGATCAACCCACTCAAATTAACAAAAGCAAAATAGTTATCCATATTATCAAAGCTACACAAGCTATCATTTATTTTTCCACAGAGAGTAGTTTAACAATGCATAAATTCTAAAGAGATGGATTTTGATAATCATAAATTTAGAAAATTTTATCTCTCATTTTATTTAGATCCTTTTTCAGACACTAATATCATCTATGATTTTGTAGGGAACTATAACAAGATGATATTGAAGAAAAAGTTGTTGGATATCACGTCTGGTGATAATCCAAGTTTCACATGTGAACTGCAACATAAGAGAATTTAGAAAGAGACTCGCATGAACTTGTATTTGAAAAATTGGGTGTTAGCTGATGCAATGTCACCAGTCTAGCTGAAAATGTTAAACTTAACGCCGCTTGGGAGGCAACCAAGGGTTTAGTTAGGAGAATATTAGTTTGTTTTTACTATTTTTATTTTTAGGATTTTGATACTTTATAATTTGAAGCTTTCGTTTGGAGTTTTGTAAGAACTTGCATAGGAAGAATGTAGTTTGAAAGCCTCCACAAATTAATAAGGAGTTGATAAATATCACTGATAACACTCGCTCGTTGATTCAAGTCTAATTGAATGAATCATCCTTGACATTGAGGACAATGTCAATTTTAAGTATGATGATGAATGCATTGCGTTATTTCTTTAATTATCCCTCTGGTTGCATAGAATGATTATTATGATGAATTTTGTGCAATTTTTTAATTTTTACAAACGTTGAATTTGTGGACAATGCCAATTCTACTTTCTTTCAAACTCGGAGTAATTCTTTCTAATTTGTTAAAAATTGTTTCTAATACACACAGTGATGAATTAAATGAGGTATTTTTTCCATATGCATGAGAATCTCATTCTAGTTAAAGGATTTCCAAAGCTAATGGTCGACTTGTTTATAGAATATGATTAAAGCATTTTTTTGTCTGATGAGCCTCTTTCTGAGAGTATTACTATAGTTCACCCCTTTGAGCCTGAAATTTCTTTCTAAAATTTTCACCTTTTGAAGTGAATCGACTTTAAATTTGAATTTGGAGCTGAAAAAATAATGGGAATGAGGTCAACTACATGGCCAGTGCATTGATAAAAATGACCCTTTAGATACCTTAAAATATGGTGAGAGAAGTTATTGCTGGACTTGGTTTGAAAAAAATAAAAAAGAAAAAACTGTTGAACCAAGGGTAAGAACAGGCTTAAAATTTTGAGTTAAGTATTTTTCTCCAATTTTTAATTAAAAATAAAAGAATAATATTATTATTTTTGTTAAATTACTTTACCCCATTTAGTATCTCTAGGTGGCAAATGATTTAAATTTTGTTTAAGTATTTTGCTCCTTTAAAAAATTACTTTTATCCTAATGTTTTATCCAACCTCAACTTTTGAGTTGAACTATTGCACTGTCGAAAAAAATCCTTAAACTTTACCTGATTTTCATAATTTGAGCAATCAAATCATGATGGATCTATATAAATTCTATTTTTACTCTAGCAAGAGGCTTCTATAGTGAACCTAATGTTGATATTTTTCCATCACATGGGGAACATGCTTAATCTTCGAGATCCGCTAAGAGGTAGCGACCTATGGACAAGCAAAATTCAAAGGAGGGTGAAATCTTTTTGCATTTAAAAACTATGAAAACTCTCTTCTTATGCTAGAATTAGGAATAAGCTGATATCTAAAAGCTAAGTAGGTAACTTCTACTCGAGCCTCTCCATTGGGCCTAGTCTAATTTATGTAGGCCCATTTAGTTCATTTGTGTACAAGACACCTCACTCGGGCCTAGAACCCTCCAGTTGGCATAATTGGGCCTAAAACTTTTCGAAAGACCCATTTGGGCCTTAACACCTTTCAACAAACTCAATTGGGCCCAAAATCCTTTTACTGGCCTGTTGGGCCCAAAACCTTTATGAGGCTCATTTGGAACAAAATCCTTGAGTCAACCCAATTGAACCTAAACTCTTTTCAATAAACCTAGTTAGGCCTAGATTTCTTTAGTTAGTCTAACTTGACTCCAAATACATTTTCGACATTCGGTTAAACCTAATTTTATTGGTAAGACCACCCAACTTTCAATCCAGAGACTAAATGCTAAACACACTAGCTTATTAAGCCGAATGTGGGAGACGTTGGTATTCTATGTAAATTCAGAAGATAAAAGCACACTTAGCTTGCTGTGTAGGGTCGGGAGTGTAACCGATAAACTCTTCACCGGTCCCAAATTAAGTTATGGCTGGTCGATGGGCCAAGCGTAAACTCACTTTGAATTATGATGTTTGCCGATATGTACTTCCTCTTTTCTAAGTCACAACGCGTGGTCGATATGCAACCCTTTTGAGTAACGGTGCGGGGCGAAGTGTGCTCATCTACTTTGTATTTTTCTCAAACATGATTTTTGTGCATTTGTAAAGTCCTAGAAGACTTTCTACATTGTTCATAATCTCACCACAAGTAATAGGTCATAGAATATAATATGTAAAATATCATTAAGAATTAAAACATTAGATTTAAACACTTAAAGTAAAAAAGAAAAAAATATCAAAAGAAAGAGGTTGATCTTAAGAACGTAGAACGAAGAATTCAAAGTCAATGTATACAAGTACCAAGGATCTAAGATTTCACATACGTCTTCTGTAATAAATACGTGAAGTGCTTATTTAATCCAAATATTATATATTAAAGAAGAACTATCTTTATATTATCCTTGCACTTTTTTTAAAACTTACAAGGCATACCATAATCTTTTTAACCACTTATTTTCATGAGATTAAGTTAATTAAAATTCATTAAGTTTTGTGGAAGTTCATGTAATTCCGCAACGTCATCATGCCTATTTTTATAGTCTTAGATTTTTAAGTTTAATGTCTTGATTATTGTATATTAGACTTCCACCTTTCAGTTTCTTCCCCTAATAGATGAGAATCATTGCCAAAGTGAGAGCTCAAACACTAGTGTGGCACCCTAAACCGAGGTGCCCAGAAGCCTTACTCAAGGATCATTTTGATTGGTAAACATAACTCAGGATTGTTGCCCTAATCACACGACAGGATTTTATATATATATATATATATATCATCAATACATGGAAAATTTTCATTATTCATCCAACATGAAATATTCTCTGATATCACAGTTATAACCCAAAACTGTTCCATAAACACTTTCATTAGAATAAAATATTCATTTTCATCTCCAAATTAACATCATTGTCTTTACATAAATATGCACATATACAACATTTATATCAAAACTAAATAACACTTGGCATGCTGCCTTCATCATCATTTTCTGCCTGTTGTTGAAAAAGCATGGGTGAGTAATAATACTCAATAAGCAAGCCACATGTAATTTTTCAATCTTTTTTTATGTATTTCATAAAATACAAATGCAATGCATACATAACATTCATGACATTCCTTTGGATGCAACGCTAGCTATGCGCCTATCATATACATGCTCCCATCTCAAGGAGGTCGCCATGGGCCTGGGTCTATATAAGCGACTTGGCCATAGCCAGAGGGACATCCATTCCGCTTACTACCTCAACTAAGGTCTGTTCCTCATGCACATGCTCAATTACATACACATGTCGGCATGATATTTGCAAATCATAAATAATTTCATAAAAAGCATTTAATAAATAATTTAACAAAACAAACTTCAGTTCATGTAAAGCAGTTATAGGTATGACCAACCTTAAATAAATT
>JAXCLR010000105.1:43782674-43807090 GCA_035584095.1 Annona squamosa
TTTCAATTATTTGTTAATCATCAAAATCAAATTAACCATTCTATTCGATAAGCACATGATCAATAATCTCAACAAAAATTTCCATCCTTATATTTAAATATTAATCTCAAATTTTCTCCAAAATCATATGTACTATAGCAAATCACTGTAGCAAAATCACTATAGCAAATTACTGTGGCAGTTACTGTTCTTCTTGGGTTACTATTCACAAAGACGTGATTACTGTTTATGGGTTCCAAAAATCGATAATTTTTTCCAAAAATAAAAAATACCATGACATAGCTTATACCTAGTATATCATAGAAAATTTCATACATTTTGAATTTATCATCACTTAGCGAAAAAACTTATTTTCTCCATATACTAAAAATCAACATAAATTCACATAAGCATAATCCTTAATTTTAAAAATTATGAAATTAATATATCATCATTTTAACATCATATTTATTATAATCATACATCCAAAATCATCATTTATCAATTTTAGAGAATTATTTTCATGTATCATATGCTATCTTCTCGAATACCCTATTTTCACTCTAATTTTTTTATATTTTGGCATAATTTCATTTAAGCATTATATATATACTTATTTTCTCATGATGAGGCATTATCTAAGCATGTTTTTACCCTACTTAACATCCAAAAGAAATTTGGGTAGAAATTACTTACCCGAAGTCGAGATGCGCCTCTTTTTCTCACACTTTCTCTCTCGAACTTACTCCCTTCATTCTTTGGAGGTGTGGAATGGTTTGGGGGCTTGGAATGACTCAAGTGGAGCTTGGATTTGATGCCCTTGGATGTTCTCCCTGCTGCCCTATTTATAGGGTTGCATTTTTCAAAAATTTGAAATTTACCCCCTAGTTTTGAGGTATTTAATTATAAATTGGTATTTTTAAATTTTTAAAAAATTCTTTGAGCCATGTGCTGCCCCCCCAGGCCTGATCCAATCCCCCTATGTAGCCCTATTTTTACCTTTTTAATTTTTAAAATTAATTAAATTAAGCTAAATTAATCTTAGCCATTGATTAAAGATGATGATGATTAATGACCATTGATCTTGGTCAAATTTTCCAGCTGCTCCCTCTTCCACGTCCCTATAGCAGCAGCATTGTATTTAATTTTTTATTTTTAATTATTTATTTTATTTAAAAAGTCAAAGTATAATTTATTAAAAAGTTAGCTACTTTTTTCTCTTATTTTGGTATTCCATCTTGACCTTTGATTTGTAATTTTCATCACATCTTAACCCATTCATCATGTCCATCATGTCCATCATGAATTTTTAACCATCCAAAAAAATTTTCATCGAAATCTGACGTCCAAATTGCAAACTATGAATTTTTCTTTATTTTTCCACTAAAATCCGAAATGGTATTAAAATATCCAAAAGTAATGCTATTTTGTCCTGTGGTGATTAAATCTCTATTTTGTCTTTTTGTGATTAAGTTAATCCAAGTGATTAATTCTTAATCACGTGTTTTAATCCTCGATTACTATTCATATTTACTATTCATGAGCACTATTCATAGGGTTAAATTCCCAATTGCATTATATCAATTGCATATTCATCAATATAATTCATGACTTTTCATTTATCATAAAAATAATTACAAAAGAGTCTAGGGTTACAATTGTCAAAATGACACGTATATTGTTGGGGTTTCACAATCCTCCCCCCTTTACAATAGGTTTCGTCCCAAAACCTATCTTTCTTTGAACAATTGAGGTTATTTTCTTTTAACCACTTCTCGTAGCTCCCAAATGACTTCGGACTCCGAATATTGATTCCATTGTACCTTTACATATTCGATTTCTCTATTCCGAAGCTTTTTGATTTTGAAGTCTAATATTTTGATTGGCCTTTCTTCATAGTTCAAGTGTTCTTAGATCGGCAAATTCTCCGCTATCAACACATGGGTAGGATTGGAAATATATTTCCTTAGCATGGAGATGTGAAATACGTTGTGGATGGCACTTAAGGTTGGAGGCAGGGCTATTCTATAGGCTAAATTGCCTATCTTTTCCAAAACTTCAAAGGGCCCAACATATCTTGGGTTTAATTTTTTCCTCTTTCCAAAATGGGTGGCTCTCTTGAATGGCATTACCTTAACAAATACGTGATCCCCAACTTGGATATTTAAATCCCTTCTTTTGCAATCGGTGTAACTCTTTTGTCTGCTCTGGGCTGTGAGTATACACTAGCGAATTACTTCAACTTTTTTTGTCATTCTCTTTGAGAGGTTTGGAGCCAACTTTCTTTCTCCCACTTCATCCCAGTTTAGAGAAGTTTTGCATTTTCGTCCATATAAAGCTTCAAATGGGGTCATTTAAATACTTGTTTGATAACTGTTGTTATAAGAAAACTCTGCCATAGCCAAATATTCATCCCATGATCCTCCAAAATCTACTGTGCGCATCATCAGCATATCCTCAACTACTTGATTTACCCTTTCTGTCTGCCCATCAGTTTGAAGATGGAATGCTATGCTGAATTTCAGCTTATACCTAAGATTTGATGTAATCTTTTCCAAAATCGAGACGTAAAACTGGAATCTCAATCGGAAATTATTGACTTAGGTACTTCATACAGTCTCACTATCTCCTTATAATAGATCTTAGCCAGTCGCTAAACAGTAAAATTTTTCTTGATGGCTAAGAAATGAGTTACCTTTGATAATCTATCAACTATTACCCATATAGCATCATTTTCATTTTGGGTTCTTGGCAACCCTCCAATAAAATCCATAGTAATATCATCCCATTTCCATTCTGGAATTTCTAGCGACTGTAATTTTTCAGAGGTCCTTTGATAATCAGCCTTAACCCTTTGACATGTTAAGCACTTAGCCACATATTTAGCAATTTGTTTCTTCATATTATTCTACCAATACATGTTTTTAATGTCTTGATACATCTTAATGCTACTTGGATGTATCGAAAATGGAGAGACATGTGCTTCCTTTAATATCTGTTCCTTTAATTTCTCTTGGTTAGATATACACAGGCAACTCCTATATCTATACATCCCATGTTCATCTTGTATGTATTCACTGGGATTTTTCTTGATCATTTTCTCCACATAATTCTTGAAATCCCTATTTTCTTGTTGAGCCATTTTAATTTGCTCAAATAAATTCGATTGGATTTGTAATTGAGACAATCTGACTTGTACCCTAGGTGGGCTTATAATTAATTCTAATTGTCTCAATTTTTGAAGTATCCCTTCTTCCTTTATGATAAGATGTGTTAAGTTAACATTTCTACTTAACGCATCAGCTACTATATTGGCTTTGCCTAGATGATATAAAATGTCGAGGTCATAATCCTTGAGTAACTCAAGTCATCTTCTCTGCCTCATATTTAACTCCTTTTGAGTAAAGATGTACTTGAGACTCTTATGATCAGTATAGACCTCACATTTAACTCCATATAAATAATGTCTCCAAATTTTCATGGCAAAGACTACTACTGCCAATTCTAAGTCATGGGTTGGATAGTTTACTTTATTGGCTTGAGTTGTCTAGATGCATATGATATAACTTTTCCATTTTGCATCAATACACATCATAATCCTTTCTTTGTGGCATCACTATAGATCACAAATCCTTCCTTCTCCGTAGATAGTGTTAGAATTAGAGCTTTTACCAGTCTTTTCTTTAACTCTTGAAAGCTATTCTCACATTCCTGTGTCCATTCATACCTAATTCCTTTCCTTGTCAGCTTTATGAGTGGAACTGACAATCGTGAGAATCCTTCCACAAACCTTCTGTAGTAGCCAGTTAGCCCTAGAAAACTTCTTATTTCCATGATATTTATTTGTTGTGGCCACTTTGTTATTGCCTCAATCTTTTAAGGATCTACCTGTACTCCTTTCTCAGATATAATGTGGCCAAGAAAGCTACCTGTTTCAATCAAAATTCACATTTCTTGAATTAGCATATAATTTCTCCCTTCGGAGAATTTCCAATACTATCCTCAAATATTTCTCATGTTGTTCTTCTGTCTTTGAATAAATCAATATATCATCAATGAATACCACCACAAATTGATCCCAAATTTTTCAAAAAATTCTATTCATCATGTCCATAAATACAACTGGGGCACTCGTTAGTCCAAATGGCATGACTAAGAATTCATAATTCTCATATCTTGTTCTGAATGTTATTTTATGAATGTCCTTTGGACATATCCTCAACTGGTGGTAACCTGACTGTAAAATAATTTTTGAAAATATAGAAGCTCCTTTTAACTGATCAAAAAGATCATCTATTCTTGGGAGTAGGGATTTATTCTTAACTGTTACTTTATTCAATTCTCTATAATCAATACAGAGTCTTAAACTCTCATCCTTTTTCCTTACAAATAGCACTGGAGCTCCCCATGATGACGCACTGGGTCTAATAAACCCTTTATCTAATAAATCTTGAATTTGCACTTTCAACTTAGCCAATTCGGCTGATGCCATCCTATACGGGGCCTTAGATATTGGGGTTGTTCCTTGAATAATTTCTATCTCGATATCCATCTCCCTTTCCGGTGGTAAACTACATAGCTCCTTTGGAAAAATATCTAAAAATTCCTTTGCCACTAGAATTTGATCCATAGGTACCCCATCTCTTTTTATTCTGTTTATAGAGACCAGATAAGTTGTACATTGTTAGCGTATCAACTTAGCTACTTTTATAATTGATACCATCCTTATTGTGTTTTCTGATTGTCTTATTTTACTCATCCTTATTGTGTTTTCTGGTTGTCTTATTTTACTGATCTTTACTTCATCTTTTGGTGTTTCAAATTGTACATTTTTATTTCAACAATCAATTGTCGCACCCCATTGACTTAGTCAATTCATCCCTAGTATGACATCAAACTTCGTCATTGGTAATAGGATGAGATCAGCTTCTAATATTTTTGTCTCTATCCTGATAGGACATGTCTTGCAAATTTGATTTATACTTGCCAACCTATATACTGAGGATTCTACATGTATGGTACTACTGATTTCTTCTACTCGAAGTGCGTATGTGATTACGAATTGGTATGATATAAATGAATGCGTAGCTCCAGAATCAAATAAAGCTCTACAGAATTTCCTAAAATGTAAATCACGCCCGTAATAACTTTTTTCTCCATCTCTTATGACTCCGTTCGGGTAAGGGCTTAGACGCGCACTGGGTTGGTAGCAGTACCGGGTCGATTGGCGATGGCGGGGACTTTTTGCTTGGTCGGCCTCTGGTGCTCCTTGTGGATTATTCGGACAGTTAGGCGAAATATGTCCAACTTGACCACAGTTGAAGCACTGTAATGTCTTGGCTTCATCGGTCCAGCAATCCCGAGCCACTTGACCCGCTTGGCCACATTTGTAGCATTTCTCCATTCTTTGTAAACATTCGCCTGAATGGCGTTTGTGGCAAGTTTTGCAAGTCAGGGTGCTCTTTGTCTTGTCACCGATTTTTTTTTCCTGGCAATTCCCCTTTTTCCTTTATTAGCCTCACTTTCCTTGGAGGCTGTAAAGAATTATTTTTGAGCTTGCCTAAGCTCTTGAGTCCTCATTGACTCCATCTCCAGTGCCCTAGCCCTCTTAATGTTAGAGGCATAGTCCTTTATTAATAATGGGCTAACCCCTCTTTCAACTGGGGTCTCAATCCCCTCTGGAACCTTTGTGCCTTATTTTCTGGCACATTAGCTATCCACGACACGTATCGTACTAAGGAGTTGAACTTTGTGGCATATTCTGTAACTGTCATCTTGCCTTGGTAGAGCTTTTCAAACTCAATCACCCTCTGGCTTTGTAGTCCTACAAGGAGATACTCTTTATTGCATTCTTCTAAAAATGCATACTACGTGACTTGCTCCGGATGTGGCATGGTAAACATCAGCGTTTCCCACCATTCATAGGTGCCTTTTATCAGCAGGTGGGTAGCGCACAGTACTTTCTACTAATCATTGTAAGGCAATATTCTGAATAATTTCTTAATTTTTGTGATCCACTACTCTGCAATAAGGGGGTCCAGGTCCCCTGCAAATTTGGGTAGTCTCTGAGCAAGAAAGGCGTTGATAGCCTTTTTATTGACTTCAAGGAGACTACCTCTACTCCCCTTGATGTGCCGAGATTGGCCGAGGGCCTTGGTCTTTCCCCATCTCCTCTTGATGACGGGGTCTGCTGGTTCTTCATTTCTTACAATAACCCAGTAGTCTAGGCTGTCCATTGCTACATAGCTTTTTCGATGACCACAACAATTTTTTCTTCCATATTGATCTCTGCTTGAGGTCTAGAGCTTTTCTCTCGCCGTGGGCAGGTTCTAATAGATTGCTCCTCGGATTCTGCCCGATATGTTCTTTTGCTGGCTTTGCCCCTTGCTAAACCCACAGATTCCTCCATTGGGGCCTTTCCTTTGTTGGCTCTTCCTTTAGCTCTAGTGAGTGGCATTTTCAACTTCATAAAACATTCATTAGCATAACATCAATATTCATCTGATATAAATTTAACACATTATCATATATCACATAATTCACATATATTATAAATTATCAGCAAACCGTTCATACATAAGTCAAACTTTTGTACGTAGGCTAACTTTTCCTTATGTACCTGTTTCAAACAATATTTACATATTTATAAAAAGAAAATAAAAAGTCTTGGCAATGGTGGTGGCTACGTCTTCCTGGTCCCCATCCCCTTTATCATCCCCTTCTCCTCATCCTCTGGAACCTCCTAAGACTGAATGGTACCCGTGTGGGTTCCTCAGTGATTGTACTGGTATCTGACCGGTCTTGTGGACCTGAGTTCTCATCCTCCTCTTCACTATCAGACCATTCTACGGGGTGCTCATCATCATTTACTGGAGAAGCAGGAGGTGGGGATTCAGGCCTTACCTCTAATTCTATGACCCGTAAGATGACTTCACTAGGCCGTTTCGGAGGGGGTTGCTCCATTACTTCCTCTCCCCTGGCCAGAGCTTCCTGGTGTGCCTGGGCAGCCTCCCTCTCCCGGCGGTCAATCTGTGTCCATGGGGTTCCATATCGGAACTGGATATACCTTGCATCAAATCTAAACCATGGACCAAGGTTAGGGGGAACTGGGGCGACTCTCCCTCAGCAATATCTCTGTAAATCCTCCTCAGCAACCCAATCGGTGACGACCGATGGCATAGGCAATGGGTTGGCTAAGGTATATACCGATGAGTCCGGTGGTGCAAGTGCCCGGTTAGAGGAATCCGCCCGATGGGTTTTAGATAATATTGGAAACCCTAGTGGATGGTTGGGGATTATTGGGTGACGTGCCTCTGGCCCCTATTATATGAAAGTGCCTGGTAACTAGTGGGAGTTGGGGGTCTTAGGGTTAAACCTTCTTGAGAGGCTAACTACCTGTTAACTCTCTCCTGAGCTCATTCCCGTTCCATCTCTTCTTCTAGTTCCTGTGCACTTAGTGGAGTCTTTCCTCTATCTGCCAACCATATAAATCATCAATGATAAATAAATCAATCATAATCATGATTTCGTGTACTCTAGCTTGGTCATTTCTTTCCTTTTCTGCCTATTTACCAATCCATGCTCTGGTACCAACTTCTGTGGCGCCCCTAACCGAGGTGCCTAAAAGCCTTACTCTGGAATTATTTTGATTGGTAAACGTGACTCAGGATTGTAGCCCTGATCACACGGCAGGATTTTATATACATATATATCATCAATACATGAAAATTTTTCATTATTCATCCAACAAGAAATATTTTCTCATATCATGGTTATAACCTAAAATTGTTCCATAAACACTTTCATTAGAATAAAATATTCATTTCCATCTCCAAATTAACATCATTGTCTTTACATAAATATGCACATATACAATATTTATATCAAAACTACATAACACTTGACATGCTACCTTCATCATTATTTCCTGTCTATTGTTGAAAAATCATGGGTGAGTAATAATACTCAGTAAGCAAGCCATACATAATTTTTCAATCTTTTTTTATGCATTTCATAAAATGCAAATGCAATGCATACATAGCATTCATGACATTCCTTTGGATGCGACGCTAGCTAGGCGTCAATCCTATACATGCTCTCATCTCAGGGAGGTTGCCGCGGGCCTGGGCCTATATAAGTGACTTGGCGATAGTGAGGGAGACATCCGGTCCGCTTACTACCTCAACTAATGCTTGTTCCTCGTGCACATGCTCATTTACGTACACATTCCGTCATGATATTTGCAAATCATAAACAATTTCATAAAAAGCATTTAATAAATAATTTAACAAAACAAACTTCAGTTCATGTAAAGCAATTATAAGTATGGTCAACCTTAAATAAATTTCATAAATTATTTCACAAATAATTTCAAGCATTTTAAAAATAATTTGCAAAATATATAACTTTCTTATCTTCTCAGTGGGTGTCTTTGACCTTCTCTTTTCCATTTCCTATTCAAGGAAAAAGGATAATTTTATTTCTTCTATTCAAACTGCTTCTCATGCATGCTCTATAATATTTGGGCATTATTTCTTCATATAGATATTTTTATGCATAGGTTCCTCAAAATTTTCATCTTTATATTTAAATATTAATCTCAAATTTTCTCCAAAATCACGTTATTTATTGTAGCAAATCACTGTAGCAAAATTACTGTGGCGGTTAATGTTCATCTTAGGTTACTATTCACAGAGACATGGTTACTGTTCATGGGTTCCAAAAATAAAAATACCATGGCATAGTTTATGTCTAGTATATCATAAGACATTTCATACATTTTGAATTTATCATCATTTACTTAGCGAAAAAAATCATTTTCTCCATATACTAAAAATCAACATAAATTCACATAAGCATAATCCTTAATTTCAAAAATTATGAAATTAATATATCATCATTTTAACATCATATTTATTATAATCATACATTCCAAATCATTATTCATTAATTTTAGAGCATTATTTTCACATATCATATGCTATCTTCCCAAATACCCTATCTTTGCTCCAAATTTTTTATGTTTTGGCATAATTTCATTTAAACATTATATCTATAATTATTTTCTTATGCTTAGGCATTATCTAAGCATGTTTTTACCCTACTTAACATTCAAAAGAAATTCAGGTAGAAATCACTTATCCGAAGTGGAGATACATCTCTTTTCTCATACTCTCTCTTTAACTTACTCCCTTCTTTCCTTGGACGTGTAGAATGGTTTGAGGACTTGGAATGACTAAAGTGGAGCTTAGATTTGATGCCCTTGGATGTTCTCCCTGCTGCCCTATTTATAGGGTTGAATTTTCAAGAATTTGCAATTTACCCCCTAGCTTTGAGGTATTTAATTATAAATTGGTATTTCTTTTTAATTTTTAAAAAATGAGTTGAGCCATGTGCTTCCCCCTAGGCCTGCTACATCCCCCTACGTAGCCCAATTTTTACCTATTTTTTATTTTTAAAATTAAGTAAATTAGGCTAAATTAATCTTAGCCATTGATTAAAGATGATGATGATTAATGACCATTGATCTTCATCACGTCCCTATAGCAGCTGCCATTGCATTTAATTTTTTATTTTTAATTATTTATTTTATTTAAAAAGTCAAAGTAGAATTTATTAAAAAGTTAGCTACTTTTTATCTTGTTTTGACGTTCCATCTTGACCTTTGATTTGTGATTTTCATCAAATCTTAACTCATTCATCATGTCCATCATGAATTTTTAACCATCCATAAAAAATTTCATCAAAATCCAACCTCCAGATTATAAATTATGAATTTTTCTTTATTTTTCAACTAAAATCCAAAATGGTATTAAAATATCTAAAAGTAATGCTATTTTGTCCTTTGGTGATTAAATCTCTATTTTTTCTTTTTGTGATTAAGTTAATCCACATGATTAACTCTTAATCACGTGTCTTAATCCTCAATTACTATTCATATTTACTATTCACGAGTATTATTTACGGGGTTAAATTCCCAATTGCATTATATCAATCACATATTCATCAATATAATTCATAAATTTTTATTTATTATAAAAATAATTACAAAAGAATCTATGGTTACAATTGTCGAAATGACATGCATATTGTCGAGATTTCACATCTACGCAAAAATTAAATCACAATATATTAAATTAACACAAAATATTTAAATAATTAAATAACAATGTCCGATACATTAGATGCATGTTACATCCGAAACCCCAAATTAGAAGTTTAGCTTGGCATGTTTATAATCTAAGTCATACACAAATCAATATTGTATTTAATATTCATCATAATCAAAATAATTAAAATCAAAAGAAAAAAAGGATAAGTTTATTGGTTGGAAGCCCTGATGGTGTCTCGACCGCTCTAATAACTTAACGTCTCACTTCTCAGCTCATGCTCTTCATCCGTTTCACTCTTGGACCTCAACTGTCGTTCTAAGGACGTTCTAAGATGCTTTACAATGTCCTCAAGGGGTGTTTATATAGGAATTTAGGAAGTACTTGTGCATAGAGTCTGGACTACGCTCAAAATTGCGCAACTAGGGTCCACGCGGTTTTTACCATGTGGCACCTAGATCCACATGGTTCAACGTGTGACACTCAAGATTGAGAAGTTTTATGTGCAGCTTTATCCCATTTCGCCTCGATTCGTGCTGAAACTTTCTTGACGTGCTCTAAACTGCCTCGATAATCATTTTAACTCTTTTAAGTAGCTCAAAATCATTAAATCAAATGTGGTCTTGGTCTATGAGCTTAGAACTTTTTGAATAGACTCATGTTGATCCAAAATGAACTGACCAACTTCAACTTGTCATAACTTTTGATATAGGAAGAGTTACAGGAGCCACAATATATGAACAGAAATCGTTTTTTAAGCCCATCGATATGGCAACTCTGGCTAGCCCATTTGAGCTCATTTTTATATCAAAATCTACTATTTATGTATGATTCAGGGCCCTAAATTTGCATGTACTTCCTGCATTATACGAATTAGGCATTTATGAGATTCTTATGCTAAATAAAACTAAATCAATCAAAATATGATTCAAAATATCTTAAACACTCAAATCTTTCTCAATTAACGATCAAAATATATAATATAAAAATGACTTTACAAATACCCCACATTCAAACCTTTGCGTGTACCCCAAATTCAAACCTTTGCTTGTCCTCACGCAAATACAGAATAATCAAATCATAAAATTTTGAAGAATTGGCCTTTCAAAAACTTTGAGTAAAGAGTGAGTATTAAAAAAAACAAGTGAGAATATTAAATTAAAGACATTGAAACATAGAACTTGTCAAAATCTCAAATCAAAATCCCTTTCTCAAGTGATTAACACTATAAATACTGTTATCTTTTCTACTTTCAATGAATAAGAGTTCAAAAACTCACAATACAAACTCCTATTTCTCATTTATTCTCTCCTTTTATCTAATTGTTCAATACACACCATTAGTCATCTAACTAATGGTAGTAACACATAAAATAACCTCATAGACATCTCATCGAATCCTGGCATCAAAATTTCATCCATCGATTTACTTTAATGAGACAACGGTTAGGTTTGGATCAGGCATTAAAAATTCAAAATTGAACCATCACCACGCTTATTTGAGCATTATATGCACAAGGAAATCGAATCACCCTCACACTTTTCTATTCTTATCTTTGGTTCAACAGTTTTTTCTTACCCTTGGTTCAACAGACTGATTTGAGCCTTTAAGATATTTTGAATCATATTTTGATTGATTTAGTTTTGCTTAACATAAAACACTCATAAATGAATGATTTGTATAAAGTAGGAAAGTATGTGCAAATAGGGCCCTAAATCATACAGAAACAATAGATTACAATATAAAAAACGAGCTCAAATGGACTAGCTCGAGTTGTCACATTGATGGGCTCAAAAAATGCTTTCTTTTCATATATTGTAGCTCCCATAACTCCTCCTCGATTAAAAGTTATGACTAGTTGAAGTTAGTCCATTCATTTTGGATCAACATGAGTCTGTTCAAGTTCTAAGCTCATAGACCTAGGCCACATTTGATTTAATGATTTCAAGCTAAATGATGATCAAGGCAATTTAGAGCACATCGAGAAAGTTTCAACGCAAAGCGAAGTGAAATGGGACAAAGCTGCACATAAAACTTCGTAATCTTTAGTGCCATACGGTTTGAACCGTGTGGACCCCGGTTTCGCAATTTTGAGCGTAGTTTAGACTTTGTGCACAAGTACTTCCTAAATTCCTATATAAGCACCACTTGGGGATGTTTCAAAGCATCTTAGAACATCCTTAGAGCGACGGTTGAGATCCAAGAGCGAAGGGAATGAAGAACACGAGCTGAGAAGCGAGACATTAAGTTGATTGGAGAGGTCGAGACACCATCAGGGCTTCCAATCAATAAGCTTTTTATTTCTTTCTTTTGATTTTAATTGTCTTATTTATGATGAATATTTGATACAATATTGATTTGTGTATGATTTTGATTATAAATATGCCAAGTAAAACTTGTCATCTGGGGTTTAGGATGTAGCATGTGTCTAATGTAGCGGATATGGTTCTTTAATTATTTAAATATTTTGTGGTTATTTAATATATTGTGATTTAATTCTTGCCTAGTATTTGAGCTCTCACTTTGACAATGATTCTCATATATTAGGAGAAGGAACTGAAAGGTGAAAGTCTAATATACAATAATCAAGATATTAAACTTAAAAATCTAAGACCATGAAAATAGGCATGATGACGTCAAGAAATTACATGAACTTCTACAAAATTTAATGGATTCTAATTAACTTAATCCTATGAAAATAAATGGTTAAAAAGATTATGGTACACCTTGTAGGTTTTAAAAGAAAGTTCAATGATAATATAAGGATAGTTCTTCTTTAACATATAATATTTGGATTAAATAAGCACTTCACATATCTATTACAGAATACGTATGTGAAGTCCTAGATCCTCGGTACTTGTATACATTGACTTTGAATTCTTTGTTCTATGTTCTTAAGATCAACCTCTTTCTTTCAATATTTCTTTCTTTTTTACTTTAAGTGTTTAAATCTAATGTTTTAATTCCTAATGATATTTTACATACTATATTCTACGACACATGTACTTGCGGTGAGATCGTGAACAACGTAGAAAGTCTTTTTACAACTTTACAAATATACGAAAAATCATGTTTGACAAAATACAAAGTAGATGAGTACACTTCGCCCCACACAGTGACTCAAAAGAGTTGCATATCGACCATGCTTTCTGATTCAAAAAAGAGGAAGTACATATTGACACGTATCATAATTCAAAATGAGTTTACGCTTGGCCCATCAACTAGTGATAACTTAATTTGGGACCAGTGAGGAGTTAATCGGCTATACTCGCGACTCTACACAGCAAGCTAAGTGCAGTTTTATCTTCTGAATTTATATAGAATACCAACGTCTCGGCTTAATAAGCTAGTGTATCCCGCATTCAATCTCTAGATTGAAAGTTTGGTGGTTTTACCAAGAAAATTGGGTTTAACTGAATGTTGAAAATGTATTTGGAGTCAACTTAGACTAATTAAAGAGGTCTAGGCCTAACTAGGTTTATTGAAAGGAGTTTGGCCTCAATTTAGCTGACTCAAGGATTTTTGGGCCCAAATGGAAGGGTTTTGGGTTTAAATTGGCCCAAGTAAAGTGTTCTGGGTTGTCTGGAGAGTTTTGGGCCCAACTAGGTCGATTAAAGGGTTTTGGGCCCAATTGAGCCTGTTGAAAGGTGTTCGAACCCAAGTGGGCCTGTTGAAACGTTTTAAGCCCAATTATGCCAACTGGAGGGTTCTGGGCCCAAGTAAGGTGTCTTGTACACAAATGAACTAAAATGGGCCTAAATAAATTAGACTAGGCTTAAAATAGAGAGGCATGAGTAGAAGTTACCTGCCTTGCTTTCAGATATCAGCTTATTCCTAATTCTGGCATAAGAAGAGAGTTTTCATAGGTTTTTAAATGCAAAAAGATTTCACCCTCCTTTGAATTTTGCATGTCCATAGGTCACTACCACCTAATGGGTCCGTTAAATCAAGCATGTTCCCCACGTGATGGAAAAATATCAGTATTAGGCCCACTATAGAAGCCTCTTGCTAGAGTAAAAATAGGATCTATGTAGATTCATCACGATTTGATTATTCAAATCATGAAAATCAGGTGAAGTTTAACGATTTCGTTTCAGCAGTGCAACAGTTCAACTCAAAAGTTGATGTTGGATAAAACATAAGGATAAAAGTAATTTTTTAAAGGAGGAAAATACTTAAACCCAAATTTAAATCATTTGCCACCTAGAGATACTAAGTGGGGTAAAATAATTTAACAAAAATAATATTGTTATTATTTTATTTTTAATTAAAACTAGAGAAAAATACTTAAGCCAAAATGTTAAATTATCCGCCACCCAAAGATTTTTTTTTGATGGGGGCAAAGTAATAATTTTTTAACAAAAATATCAATAATATCATTATTTTTAATTAAAAAAGAGTAAAATGTTTAACCCTAAATTTTCAATCATCTACCACCTAAAGATTTTAAATGGGGTAAAGTAATAATTGTTTAATAATAATAATATTATTATTATTATTATGTACATTAAAAATAGGAGGAAAATAGTTTATCCCAAATTTTAAATCATCTGCCACCTAGAGATTTTAAATGGGGTAAACTAATAACTTTTTACCTTTGATTCCAAGCTAGGCAGATAGAAAAGTTTTTTTTCTTTGGAAAGTATTTTGGGATTTTTTAACAAAAAAAATTGAAAAGAGCCCAAAGTGAGCTCAAGAAATTTTGGGAGAGCAAAGAGGACCTTTAGAGCTTGAGGATCAAGTTGGGTATGGCCGTATGGGAGGAGCAAAGATAGTAAAATTTTCAAATTTTGAAAATAAAAAAGCCAGATGTGTGAAATTTTGAATTAAAACCAAATACGTAAATGAATGCATTGGAAGGAAAGTATCACATACAAAAGATAGAGGGAAGAAGGTTCTACGGTTGCTTTTATGCTTGCATTTGAACCCTCTTAACTGATTGCATCGGAAAAAAAAAATCCGCCAACTAATATTTGCTTTCTAAGATCTGATGTTCACAGTTTTCTGTTTTAAACTATAAAGCTTTTGATTTTGTTGCATTTTAACCCTTACACCTTCACGGTCTTGTAAAACATGTAAAATATCTAAATACCCTTTGCATTAGATTACCAAATGCGACATCTTCAAGCCCCGAACCCAAACGTAAAATTTGAGCGGGAGCATGATTTAAAGGGTGTTGTTAGTAGGAAACAGGAGTTCAATTCATTTTAATCCTAATCCTAACTTTATTTATAGAACCTAAACCTAACTTCTAACCATAACACTATTTGTTGAACTTAAAATCAACCTTTATTTGTGAAATCAGGTTCAAGTTGAACTTTAAGTTAGAATTCAGGTTAACAACCTCCTTAATTCAAGAGTAACAAGTTTAACATTTCATAAGTATACAATAATAATAAGTGATGCAACCAATAATAGTAACGGAAGTTGATATAATGGACCTGGGTGCACTTAATTCTAGTGCACCCTAGTGCAAATATCCTTCTTATTTTTTTAAAATTTTTTACAGGCTGTTAATCTAAGTATATTTGACATGTGTATCAATTTTTACTATTTTTAGAGATTTCTAATTTTTTTAAAATTTTCAAAATCAGTGGCATTTTAGTAATTTTAAATTACTAAAAGTGTTACTAATTTTAAAAAATCCCAAAAGATATCTAAAAATCTTCAAAATTGGTAAAAATTAATATACATATTAAAAACACTTAAATTAACATTTGTGTAAAACAATTTCAAAAAATAAAAAAATAAAATAAATACACTAAGGTGCACTGAAGCTATGTGCACTGGACGCATGAAATTAGGTTTCAATATTAACATATAATCTCACTCACTTTTATTAAAACTAGATCCAACCGGCTAGTTGAACTAATTATATGTTCAGTTGGGTGGTCCAATTGAAATAACTATGAATTAGATATCTAACTACCTGGAAAACTAATCCGATTTTCATTACATTGATATAACTACTTTTTAAAAAAATAAGAATATATTTCTAAAGGAAATTATCAAAACAAGATAATAGAAGAAAATTAGGATATGTTTTGCAATCATGAAAACATATTAATCTAAAACTCTTGGTTTTCTACATTGTGTTATTTTTTAATTATTTTTCTTTCTTCCTATACAACAACTCTATTTTTCAATCATTTATCTACAACTATCTTGTCTATTTTAATTCAATTTTCTTTACTCTTAATCATTGCCTCTGTCATATTACATCGTTTCTCCTATTTTAAAAAATTTTACCCCAAAAACTTTTTAAAATTAAATAATATGGATAGTGAGATAGATGTGAATGAAAGTTGTACAATTTATCTATCAAGAATGCTTTTATGAAATTCAAGTTTCATACAAGTGATTTTAAGGAACCTCTTTCATTTTTAAAATGTCGATGATTTGTGCAAAATCTAATCCATTTGTTATATTTAACATCATTTGTTTAACCAGAAGACCAAGGTGTATTTGGCAAATAGTAAAAAATGTCAAACTAAAACCTTTCCATCTAAAACTTTTTGTTCTCTATAATTACTTTATTTTTTAATTATTTTTTCCACATCTTCCTGTACAACTACCCTATTTTTCAATTTTTTTTACGCAATTATCTATATAACTAACCTATCTTTTTTAACTTTATTTCTTTTAATCTTTATCATTACTGCTACCATATCACATTATTTTCTTTTAATTTAACGACTTTTATACCAAATATTTTTTATCCAAAAGTTTTGTAACCTCCCAAACACACCCAAGTTTCATCTGAATCCAATATATTCATAAGTCATGGTTGCTTAAAAATATATACATTTATATGTAAATTAAGGAAAATGCTTAAATTTATTCACGTTTGTATTAAAAGACAATGATGCTTTATAAAATCATTTATCCACATAGTATCTTTTAGATAGTTTAAATATTGAAAATACTATTTAAAATTATTATTTAGTATTAAATTATTTTATTGCGTTAATTTTACACGTTTATAGATGGAACCTGTATACAATAATACTACATAAATAAAATAATTTTCATGAGAACATAAAATGATGTCATATATAATTAATGGAATAGATTTTCCATTAACTATCTAAATTTTAAAAATGGAGAGGATTCCATTGTAAAAACCTACTATTGTTAAACAAGGAAATTAAACATTGTTACAACTATTATATTTATATTTAACTTAAATAAGTTATATACTTCTATGTAACCTCATTCATTTTCACATCCTTGATTATCAATGAGAAATTCACTCCATTTACAGTATTTAGCATTATGTATATTATCATGAAAACATTTTCATTTGTGTTAGTATCATTGCATATTATGTATAAGCCTCATCTACAAATATATAAAATCAACACAATAAAATAGCATGAAGCTAAATATCAATATTAAAATTATATTTTCAAAATCTAAACCAACTAAAAACATAATTCTCATGTAAATAAATGATTTTATAAATTATTGTTTTATATCAAAATTTATAAAGGGTAAAGTATTGTCACATTGTAATGTATATAAAAATGAATATAAAGTACAATCGAAAAAAATGGATATAAACATTTTTCATAATTTAACATGAAAATGTAAATTTCTATAAGTAAATGATGTCTGTACATCTTTGATTTAAATAAAATTTGATTTTTTAACTAAACAAATTGTGCTAAATATCACGAATGAAGTGGAATTTCTAGATTAAAAATAATAGGATTACGTAAAGCCCTCCTATAGGTGCAATTCGGGTACATGAAACTCAGGTTCACCTCAACGTTAACTCTATTTATAAACATTAATCCTAACCCTAACCCTATTTATAAAACCTAAACGTTAACTCTATTTTTGAAAATCGAGTTCATGTCAGTTTCAGGTTGAAATTAATGTTGATAAATTTATATTTTATTTAAGAGCGATAAGTTTAGAATTTCAGATAAATATACAATAATAAGAAATCATGTAAGTAAACATAATAATATATAGTGAAAATATAAATTTTTTAAAAAAATAGTAATATAAAGAATATCTCTAGAAATAATTTTAACATAAAAAATAAGATGAAGAAATAAAATTTATGGATGTAAAAAGTAAATGATAGAAATAAAAGATAATAGATTTTATTTATAATATAATTTCAATATGTAAAACATGTATTCAAATATAAATATAAATAACATAAATATGCAGAATATAAAGAAATGTTGTTTAAATATTATGTATATAATACATTTTATAATAAACACAAAATGAGAAATCAGACCCAGGTTCTTCGAGTTCGGGTTCACTTGAACTCTAATCTTATCATATTTATAAATCAGATTCTCGAATTCAAGTTCTTCGTGTTCGGATTTACTTAAACCCTAATCTTATCATATTTACTAATCGGGTTCTTAAGTTCAGGTTATTCGGAATCAAGCTGGGAAAAAGTATGTTCATATGCTATTGGAAATCGGATTCGGCGGGCCGAGTTCAGGCTCAACCCAACCTAAGTTGCACCCCTAACCCTTCTATATAACATCATCACATAGAAGCAAATTCCAACTGAAACTAACCTAAAAGTAAAAAATTTAGATGAAATGGTTTAAAGTAAAATTGTTTTCTTAACTTTAAATCATGTTCAAGCTGGGGCTCTTCACAGTCCGACTTAAGCTTCTCCAATGAAATTTGTTGTTTACAACAAATGCAATCGTTATCTGCTTATAAGTTTTTTTATAAGCTTATTACATAAATTTGGCAATACATATGCGGATTTGGCTGTGTTGGGTTATTAATTAATTCGGAAATCATCAATGGCACCGATCACATCATACAGGTTGCATACACGTGAGAATCAATGTGTCGTTGAGCACCAATCTGGGGCATATCTTCCTCCCTAGATGAGTGAGCCTCACCTTAAGCCAAAACATTGCTTTTATTAAACCTCTTATACGTACCTCCTATTTTTAATATCTTGTTGTTTAATAGAAGATACATCATGTATTGCATTTAACGTCATATATGTCATCATAGAAATTCTTTCATCTATCTTGTACCATTATATATGAGCCTCATCATAGAAATTCTTTCATTTTTGTATCCTTATATATGAGTCTCGTCATAAAAATTCTATTATTTATCTTGTATCCTTATATATGAGTCACATCTACAAATATGTAAAATCAACACAATAAAATTATTTATATTAAATATCAAATTTATGATAGTACTTTTAACATTTAAACAATATAAAATATCATCACTGTGTTAATAAATGATAATAGTAATCATTATACTATTATTATATTCTAATATATATATAACTAGATCTAAACGTTTTTCTTAATTTATAGATAAATATATATATATTTCAACAAATGCGACTCATGCATGTATTTGATTTAAATACAACTCGTGCATATATTTGATTTAAATGAAACTTAGTCTCTTAGTTAAACAAATAATGTTAAATATAATAAATGAAATGGACTTCCCATCAAATATCAAAAATATTAAAAAAGAAAAGAGTTTAAAAAAACCAATTCCATGTAACCCGATTACATAGAAGTGTAAATGAATTTTAAAACATATCGAATTGCAAAGAAAGAAAAATTTAGATGAGGCCGCACATTTATTTTTCAAAAAAATTGGCCACCAATATAGCCAATTTATGAGCAATTATATGGGATATAGCCACTTCAAATAGATATCAACACATAGGATTCCAATAGAAATAAGTTTTGGTATCTTAGTTAAATCAATAATGTCGAATACAATGCTACATTGGATTTTGTGTGAGAATCAACATGGAGCCTTTCACTTAGAAGAAGAGGCTAAATGGATAGGAAAATGAGTTCTCAAGAGAGGGATAAGAAATTTACAAGAACACTTCCCAACTTTTCGTTAGAAGGAAAAGCCTGACTTTATAAACTCTCACACCCACAGCCCCTTAACACCACAACTATTGCTTCGGTTGGTTCCTAAGGGTGGGGGTCCATGGAGTTTAATTATGCAAAGCACTACAAGAAACGTGCCCCAAGAGTTGCACTCAATGCACCACGTGTTCACCTTGCCCCAAGAGATGCCCAACACGTGTTTCGAACTAAGTCCATCAAGGATAGTTGCTGCCCACTACTCGTGGTGACGTGTCCCACGTTCTTCCACATCTTTCCCTTCTAAAGGAGAATGACCAACATCAGCTTCAACTAAGTTGAAACCTTCCAACAAAGTGCCACATTATGCTCCCTGTGCCATTTAGCGTCCAGTCAACTTGCACTACATCTAGCCCTTCATGCCAACTTAATGCAGCGTCACCCCTATGCGGCATGACATCTCATATTAGTGATCCATCTTAGATCACGTCCAAGATGTGTCTCTCATGCCAAGGACTAGTGCATTACCCTGTCTGCTTGAGTGATCACTCCATCTCGTCCGTTTGCCCATCTGTGTAGCGTGCGAAGGAGTTATAGGCTTCCCTCGCCTAAACTCGTCAATGCTCTCATCGACTCAAAATCTTGAACAAATTGTTCAAACTTCCATAAGGTTGCATCCTTATGTCATGTTGTCTGCTCAATAGCCTCCACTTACCATTGTACCAAGTATTCGATCATCTAATTTTTCTTATCTTGGCCTTTAATCCTTTTGTCAAGGATAGCCTATACTTCTCTGTTGAACTGTGTTTGAATTGCTGAGAGTGCTCTCCTCAAAACACTCCTCTCTGAATCTTGAAGATCTTTATAAAATGGCATTAGAAAAGAGACATGAAAAATAGGACAAAGTTTGCATCTTTCAAATAAATTCAACCAATAAGCCTACTTGCTAATCTGCTTCAAAATGTTGAATAGACTGTCATATTTCTGCACCAAACCTTTGCATGCTAGCTTTTTACTAATTTTTTCCAAACTTAGAAAGTAAGTTTCAACAAGACTTTATCCCTAACTTAGAATTCCAACAACCGCCTAACCTGGTCAGCATATTGCTTTGGTTAAGCAGTTCTCGCCTTCACTCATGAGTTCCTCTTGTTCACAAGAAACCCGATACACCTCCTAACAACGTCCTTCACCACGCTGTCTTGCTATTTTACTCGGCATAGTCGGATTTTGCTCCATGACCAGCTCAAATGGACTCTTACCTGTGGAACTAGATTCATGAAGGTTATAACTGAATTGAGCTGCATCCGGAAGATCAACCCAATCATGTTGATTAGCTGCGACATAATGTTGGAGCTACTCCTCTAAAATCTGTTTTACCCACTCAGTCTGACCATCTATTTGAGGGTGATAACTAGTAGAAAATTTGAGTTATGTACCCATCAACGGACATACACTTGTTCAAAACCGACTAGCGAAATGGGGATCCCTATCGCTGACCACATCTAATGGCATCTCCAAAAATTTCACGACATGCTTGAAGAACAACTTGGCTACTTTGGCGATTTTGCAAACACGCGGGAGCAAGAATGAACACTTTTCACTTGGAGAATTGATCTTCTACCACCAAAATGGATCACATCCCCTTTGATTTCGTAGCCCCGTGACAAAGTCCATTAACAGGCACGTCTATGGCTTCTAAGAGATAAGCAGAGGCTCTAACAACCCACTTAGTTGTCACCACTCTGGCTTGTCTTGCTAGCACACAAGAAAAGTTCTAACGTAGACTTCCACATCCTCCGGCATTTTTTAGCCAAAAAAAATTTTCACTAATGAGTTTGTAAGTTCGTTCGAACCTGGGTGACTAGCCTATGGGGAATCATGGAGTTCCTTGAGAAGCTTTATTATGAATCCGATAGTGTTGGTATGTAGGGGCGTCTACCACAAGCATAGAGGATTCCAACCTCTTCCCAAAATCATCATCTAGTATCATCCTTATGACAGCAACTTGCGAGTAACTAGGTCATTCTGATATTCAACCGTTATTAGCTTCGACAAGTCACTCCCAACCTTTACAATTGCCGACAGTTAGGTAGCTGGATCAACCTTGTAACTCAGTACATACAAAACAAGATTAATACGCCCTAGCCTATCCTCCAATGCGTAGTTGAATTCAACTAGAAATTCCTATCATCTAGCTAATTTTGGGGACAACCTTTGGGTCGCAAAGTAGCTATAGCAATATTGTCTGTGTAAATAATAAACTTGTTACCCAACAAGTAGTGCCTCAAATACACATATAGTGCACTATTTGTCTATTTGAGGCACTACTGATGTCATTTCCTTCTCATGGATAGAATAGTATTGTTCGGTCTTGTTTAGCTTCCTCCTCTCGTATGCAATTGGATGCCCACTCCACATGAGGACGCTTCTTATTGCCCTATCCAATGCATTGGTGTAAACCTCGAAAGGTTTGTCAAACTCTGACAACTTAAGTACAGATTTTGTTGTCACGACCACTTTCAGCATGCCAAAAGCCTTTTGGCTACTAGAGGACTAACGTCATCTCTAGTCCTTCTTAAGAAGATATGTAAGCACAACAATCCTTCTTTGGGTAGCCTTCAATAAAGCACCGGTAGTAGTTAACCAATCTGAGAAAAGACCGCAACTCAGCAACCTTTGTGGGAATCGGCTACTCCACTATATCTTGGACCTTACCTTGATCCATATGCACCTTTTCCTATGATATGCGATGCTTAAGAAACACAATCTCCTTCTAAGCAACCATGAATTTTTCTTTCTTTACATAGAACTTGCTAGTTTTAAACTTATCAAACATAAACTTGAAGTAAGAGAAATGATCCTCGAGATTATTGTTATAGAATACAATATCATCAAAATATACAACAACAAATGCATCAATATAAAGATGAAGTACATCATTCCTGGGGTTACAGAAGGTGGTTGGAGCATTAATTAGCACAAAAGGCATAACTAAGTATTCAAGAACCATACCTCATTACCATGGAGGTCTTTAATTCCTCCCCTTCTGCCATCTGTACTTACTAGTTTCTCAACCTTAAGTCCAACTTGGTGAAGTACTCCGCCTTAGGCCAATCAAACAAATAAATCTGTCACCAACGAAGTGTGTGTTTGTTCTTCACCGTCAACTTGTCTAGTGCTAGATAGTCCATGCATAGCCGTAGAGTTTTGTCTTATTTCCTTTGAAACAACACAAGTGCTCCATCTGGCACTTTGGATGGTTGAATGAACTTCACATCCAATAACTCATCGAGCTACTTTTGGAGTTCTCTTAGCTCTGTTGGTGTCATCCAATATAATGCCTTTGCAAGAGGATGAGCCCCTAGCATAAGCTCAATATGGTGATCAATGGATCACCTTGGAGGAAGTTCCTTTGTCAACTATGGTAGCATCAACACCTCATATTCCAGCAACATCTCAGTAATTATCTTATGTAACTCGAATCCAACATAATCCCCTTCTCTTTGAGGATTATTAGGAAGATTAGATTACCCTTCTTCAAATCATCTTTAAGTTGCAATGCAAAGACCAACTTTATATTATTCTAGCTTACATGAAAGAAACAAGAAACGAAACAAGGGTTGAAGTTATCGATGAGTAGCATCCCCTTGAAGTGTGTAATTACCCAAGCCTAAGCATGTGTAAGGAAATCCAAGCCCAGCATCATGTCAAAGTCATTCAAGTTATCGCGTCCATGGTGATTTGACTTTCCCACTAGCTGCTAATGGATTCACCGCCTTGATTTGACTTGGTCCCTTTTTAAGTTTTAGACCAAAACATGAGACACAAACAACAGAGATAAAAGTGTGAGTCGCAACTATATCGACCATCTCATTACACTTATACCCATTCAGGATGATAGATACGTACATGGGTCACAATCCTGTCCTTAATTATGATCGCGTTCACTAGCTGCAACTAGTTCACCCTAGCAGGCGACACCCCCTAGTCATCCTCTACCAAGATGATAGTTGTTACCTTTTCTCATTTTGGACAGTTCTTAGCAAAATGTTGACCCTTGCAAATGAAGCATCCTGAGAAAAGAATTACCTTTAAACCTTTTGATTTTGTTACACTACTAAAGCATCTTGAGGAAAGAATTGCCTTTAAACCTGCCTTTAAACCTTTCTATTTTGTTACACTACTGAAGCATCCTGAGAAAAGAAGCATGCTGAAGAATTAGAGAATTTTCTATAGGATATGGAGCAATACTTCAAGGTTACTCGTACACCAGAAAATGAGATGTTCACCATCTCATGATTCATCTAACTAAGGATACAAAACTATGGTGGAAAATCGCATAAAGAATATAGTTCGTCCTAAGATTATAATGTGGGCAATGATGAAGGCAAAACTACACGACCAGTTCTGTGAAACCCCAACTTAAGTAGAGTCCAATGTATGCATTGGACATATACAAGTGATTTATATGTGAATTAAATGG
>JAXCLR010000105.1:43818140-43838189 GCA_035584095.1 Annona squamosa
GGGAGCAGCGCGGGCTGATTGAGAGAGAGGGACAGGGCGGGAGGGAAGAAGAGGGAGCGTGCAGAGAGAGAGAGGGAAGGAGTTTACCTGTCCGGTCGAGGGTGCCAGTGTCGGAATGGTGGGTGGTTGACGGAGGGAGCCACAGCCGATGGCCTTCTGGGAGCGGGAGAGAGAGTGTGTGGAGGGAGAGAGGGAGTAGCGGGAGCGGGAGAGAGACAGATCGTGTGGAGGGAGAGAGAGAGAGAGGTCACGAGGGGGGTTGGCGAAATTTGCGTCGCTGACAGGGGGCTGGTTAGACAAAATCCGAGCATTAAACGCCTGCTCCTCTCGCAGCTATTTTCAACGTCTGATCCAACGGTCGAAATTAAACCCGCAAGATCTAACGACTCGTAGGCGTGGTCGGACCGACCTCTTCGCTCCGACCGGTCGGAAAAGATCAGGATTCTTTATGCATATAGATATTATTGTGGTTAAATGCATTAAAAATGCGGTTATTCTTGTGCATTTTGTAATTTTAACTCATAAGAATTAACGAAATACATGTTATGGAATACATCCTGGAAATTATCGTTCATAAAGGGGCTAAATTTTTTTTAATTATTTTATTTACAACTCAACTCAAGTATACGTTCAAATCCTAGCTTTAGGAATATAAATCTAATAATGTTACTATCTAAATAGCTACATAGAGGTTACTTTAAAAGATAAATACATGTAAATACATGAGTCAACAAGTAAATTTAATAGTATGCATGGTGGTTACGTTATTAGAAACTTATCTTTAATGTAAAAGATATGCGTGGTTACGTTAATGCATGGAATAAAAATGACGTGGTTAATGTTGAGAGAGAGTGAGTGAGTGAGTGACAGTGAGTGTGTGCATGGGACGGATTATACATGTTGATTGTGTATATGATCCCGTTCCTTTACAAGGAATAGTTGTTCGGTTATAGGTGTATTAGTTATGCACATGGGCTATATGTATAATGTATCTCCTAGACTTCACTTGGATTTTTTCTTTTGAGAATTTTCAAAAAGTTCCATTTTAGAATTATTCAGAAAACGGATAAAACTTTTCGATTCTTTGCACTTTGGGCTGCTAGGAAGATTTGCTGGGAAGCCTTGCTCTGTTGACTGGACGTGTGGTTGGGATGAGCACAGTGCCAACTGACGTAGAACAGGCAAGTGGGCTGGATCTGGGTCAGGATCATAGAGTTCAGTACTAAATGTGAAGCCCAAGCATTAGGCCAGGAGGAAGGCCAGGCAGCAACCCAGACAGCAGACGGTGACGTGGCACATTGTAGTCTATCCATAATGTTTTACTGCAGTTTGATTATTCTAAGTTCCATTATAATGATCGATTTTTACCCTTTTAAATTCAATGGATGGATTAGATTTTGCATTTGAGATTTATTTAGGAAGTAATTGAATTAAATTCTACTTAAGCCTTTTAATTAAGTAGGTTATTATGCATTTTCAAAATTTTTACTACTTGCAATTCATATGGAGAGTAATCCCTCTATTTTACAGTGGACCACATCAGATATGTCATTAAAGGTTGTACCTTTTCAATATTTTGAAAAGAGATTTTATTTTTAATTTTTAAAAAGTATGCATTGATCATAGTCAGCTCGTGTTTATCTTTGATGGCATGGGTGTAACATGGACACAAGACTAGTAGTTTGGAATTGTTAGTTGTTTGATCTATGTATGAATGATCTTGGAGTTAGGAGTCCAGGTAGGGGTGAACCTTAATCTTATCTTATTTTGAAAAATCTTTACTTTATCTTATTTTAGATTAGTTCAGTCCAAAAGCTATCCTACTCTCTTTTTTCAAGGACGAGTTTATTCTGATTACGGTTCTAAATCGATTCTTAAAAATATAATATAATTTACATCAGCAATCATTGCCCACCATAATCATGTAAAAAGCAATAGATGCAATGGCGTTTTTAAACATGCGTACCAGCAGATCTCCACTGCCCATTTGATCCAATCACAGAATCATTCAAGTTGTCCATAGTGGGCTAGCCATTCAAGGGAAAATTCCAGCGGCTCATTTCTAATCACTACCATGAGAATTTGGCAGCCATCAAGATCTTGGCCGTCAAATAACATTTCAGCAGCTTGCATGGAAAATTCAACGCCGTAACCTTCCATCCATTCATTAAATAAAGCAACGGATGAAGCAAATTATGGCCATCCAAAAAATAAGCAAGAGATTATTTAATTCATATATCCAACGGATCACATCATGGCCAAGAAATATATGGTCCACTTGTCTCCATCTGGGTAGACGCAAATTTCAAAAATTATCAAAAATTTTATCGCTTTCATAATGCACCCATAGTATAGAAACATATTACACGTACTATACAATAATATTATCATATCTTATGCATATGTAATCTGGGTCAATTCCCAGAACCCGATCCCTATAACCGATCCTACCCGATTAGGGTAATTTATACGGAGAATTGAATCGACCATTAGGGCACTTACCTTGGAAACCTACCTAATTTAGGATACCTGGATTGAATTGCACCCTACTTGTAATTTCTTTTTTAATCACTTCAGATCACTACAGGTCTAGGATAGTTTTTCTCTAGGCATGCATGCTACGACATTTATTCATACAGACATTGCAGAAACTTTGGGTTTGTGAACTGGGAAATCTTCAATCTCATCTGCCCATGCGTTCGTCCTCGGCAGGATTGATGGTCTTGAGAGATCTCCAAACTGCGCTGTTGCACTCGAAACCTGATCCGAACGCAATCTGCCACAAGCGGTCGCCCTTCCCTTTGGCCTCTGAATACGCGAGCTCGTACCACAACGTGCTCGTGGCAGTGTTGCCGAATCTGTAGAGCGTCATTCTCGATGGCTCCACGTGCCAATCGCTTAGCTCCAAGTTCTTCTGGAGCTCGCCCAAGATGGGCCGCCCCCCTGCATGGATGCAGAAATGTTCGAAGGCCAGCTTGAAATCCGGGATATAAGGCATGATTTTCTTGTTGAAGATCTTCCCCGCCACCAGAGTCATGAATAACAGGAGCTTCTACGACATGGGGAGCACTAGAGGGGCGAGCGTGGTGATGTTTGTCTTGACAGCTTCGGCGGCGACGGCTGTGAGATTTTCGGACAGCGATATTCCCATCTTGCCGGCGTCGTCTTCTTCCTGGATGATGCATAGAAATGCTCGGTCATCGGATCCCTTGTGAGTGCGGACTGTGTGGACGAGCTGGTACTTGGAGAGGCGGCTATCGGAGTGGCGGTTGGAGAGGAGGACGGCGGCCCCGCCCATGCGGAAGAGATTCACCTGTGTCGTGGTCCAGTATAGTGAGGCAAATCCATCTGCAACTTGCCACTCGATCGGGGGCATATATGGTTTCATTTCATGACAATTATAATATATATTTATGAAGGCGGATGGGCAAGAGCTTTTATACCTATTACAAATCCTAAAGACTCGTGGGGAGTGCTCAGGGCAGGTTGTTAATATCGAAAAAACGGCACTCTTCTTTAGTGCAAATACTGGAGGAACGGAGAGAAATGCAATCCACAATCTGCTGGGATAAGGTGCAAAGGATATAGACAATTACCTCGCTCTTCCGTTTTGGCTTGGAAAATCAAAAAAAGCCATCTTCGAAGGACTAAAGGAACGGATATGGAAAAAAGTCCAGGGCTGGAAAGAAAAACTACTTTCGGCAGGAGGAACCTTGCTATTCCATGAGATGGTTTCTACTCCCTAAATCCTTTTGCAGAGAGATTGGGAACTTATTAAGTAGGTTTGGTGGGGTGAGATAGGTGGTAAAAAGAAAATGAGCCGGGTGCATGGAAAAAAGATATGCTTTCCCAAGGTGGAGGGGGCATGGGTTTTCGAGACCTTGTGGCTTTCAATTGGGCTTTACTAGGAAAACAATTTTGGCGGCTAGTGGCAAATCCAAACTCCTTTTGCTATGAAGTTTTAAAAACCAAATACTTCTGGGATAGGGATCTCTGGAACTGCAAGGAGAAAGGTAAAGATTCTTACGCTTGGAAATGTACACTGAAAGCGAGAAAAATGATTGTGGAAGGAGGCCAGTGGAGAATTGGTGATGGCAGACAGATACGGTTCTTTAGAGACAAATGGCTTGAGAAAGATCTGGTTAAGGTAGGCCCTCTACCAGAAGATATGCCAGAAGATGTAATGGTCAGCAGTTTCATAAACCAGGAAAACAGAACATGGGAAAAGGATAAGGTGTTTGCAGCAGTTGGGTAGAGGGGTGGAATATGATTAGGCTGATTCCTATTCCTCCTATGGGCACCGCTGATGGATGGTATAGAGTAAGGAGGATGTGCACGAGCGACTATTCTTCAAACAGTTACGGAAAGCAAGAATTTCAAACAGAGGAAAGATTTTTGGGTGGAGGTTGATTAAAAGTATGCTACCAACAAAGAAAACCCTAGCTAACAGAGGTGTTGCCGTCAACTAGTTAAACAGTTTCTGTGAGGAGAAGCAGGAAGACGTGGACCATCTTTTTGTGTATTGTGGGAGGATTATGCAGGCTAGGAGATGCCTAGTTGCAAACAGAAATATTTGGATTCTAAGAGAAGCAACAAAGTGCAGATTTCAGCAGCTTGCCCGAGAAAATATGGAGAACAAGCTGGAGTTATTTATCCTCATGTGCTGGAGAATATGGTACCGAAGGAATTAGGAAAGAGAGAATGGGACTCAACTACAGCTGGATAACATCTTGGAATGAAGTCGAGAATTCTGGAACCGACGCTCCTCCGCTCTTTTGGTGGGTGGCCTAAATTTCTTGGAAATAGAGGTATCTCCTAGATGGATGAGACCACGGCAAGAGTGGCTAAAGATAAATGTGGACAGCCGAAGTTTGCTAAGAGATCAATGCATGGGGTTGAACACAATTTTGAGGGACGCAAATTGCCATTTCCTAGCGGCAAAATGCTGGAGAATTGAAGGGAGTGCGGATCCTATAAACATGGAAGCCATGGCTACTCTTTTTGGCATCACATAGCCGCTGGAATTGGAATCTGATTCTTTGGCTCTGGTAAAGTTAATTGAGGGAGAATATCCTATTTTGTCAACAGCGGGTATTCCTATAAAAGAAATCCAGAGAATCAAGTCTAATTTCTCTAAAGTAAGTTTCTCGCATGTCTTAAGATCGGGAAATAGGTGCGCCCACTTGCTGGCTGATTTGCCAGGCAAAACATCTGATATGTCGATGTCATGGTGGGGAAGTCCGCCGAGTTGTTTGATTAATCCTCTGTATATGGATTGGTTATACTGAATATAAGTTTTCAGGTGTTGTTTCTTTTCGAAAATAAAAAAGCTGGAAGGTACGTGCTTAGGATTCCGGAAATAAAAAGAATTTTAGCAGATTCACTAATAAGTGTATGGGTCATTTATTTTGGTATTTATTTTCGATAGTATTTTTAATGCATAATGTAAGGTTGTATTTCATTTTGGGGAAATGATCATGTTAACGCAGGCTAAGTGTAACTCCAGTTAGCCCGGACACGTATACTTCCTTAATTTTTTGATTTTCATAAAACATAAGTCCAAGTATATTTTAATTCATGTATCAAATTTTATAATTTTTAAATATCTGAAAGTATTTTTAAATTTAAAAATTAACAATTTTGAGAGTAAAAATTACTTAAATGCATATCATGGTTACACAGGTGAGCATTGAAGTTCAAGGACTTTTATACATTGTACCCAAGTGAACTTAGCTTTTGTGCACCGAGTGTAAAATTCTTTTTTTTCTAATTTTTTGAAACTTTTTTATGCAACTTTAATTTAAGTGTATTTAACATATATATTAAGTTTTATAATTTTTGAAAATTTTAAATAGTTTTAGAGTTTTTAAAAACAGAGGCATTTTAGTCATTTAAAATGGCTAAAATGTACCTATTTTAACAAAATTTAAAAAATATATACAAATTTCTAAAACAGTAAATTTTATCTTATATTTTGAATGCACCTAAATCAACAGTTTTATAAAAAAAAAGTTTCAAAAAAAAATGCATACAAGTGCATTTTAATCATCTTTCGGAAGTTCAATGTTTATGAACATGAGTATTAAAGCTTGATGCTCACACCTCCATAATTTTTTTAATTTTAAAAATTGAAAATCAAGAATTTTTCTTGTGCCCGTACATGAGAAATGTTTGATTTTATTCATTTTGAAATTCAAAATAAAATATTAAGAATGTCGAGTGTACATACAAAAAGATTTCGTTTGAACTCATATAGTTATATAAAAAAAATTTTAAATATTAAAAGTAGGTATTGCATTCAGAAAAAGATCTTAACATTTGAAAAAAAATTCATATTTAAAAGGATTTTTTTAGCCCACGGATTTATGAAAAAAATTTAAATATATATATGCATTGCTCACGCAACAATGCTTACGCAGCACTGAAGCATGACTCTTAGTTACTCCTAAAAAATTAATTTTTGGACTTTAAAAAAATATATGTATCCAAATATTGTAAATTTTGATATATAAATTAAATATACTTGAGCTCATAATTTTAAAAATTAAAGAATAAAAAAATACATTTATAAGTTTCCGAAACAACAAGAATTAATAATACATCACATCCCTTTCATCATATAATGAGATATTATGGTGTGACAGATAGCTAGGGTTGCAATTTGGTGTAATTTTATTATAAAATATAATGCTAACTTGAAACTAAATTTAATTATTTGTAAAACTTAAATTCTATTGTTATTTATGAAAATTAAGTTAAAGTTTAGTTTTGAGTTCGTAAATTTATATTTTATTTAATAGCGACAAGTTTAAATTTTCATATGAATATATAACAAAGCAACATATAACATAAGCCCAAATAATAATACCTAGTCAAATTATCTTTTATATAGTATCTTTCTAAAAGAAAATTTAACATAAAATAAAATTAATAAATAGATAAGTTAATAATAAAGATATAAAGATTTGTTATCAAAAAAAAACATATAAAGATAGACTAAATAAAATTATATAATTTATCTATAATATAATTACAAAAAGACAAGCATGCATTCAAATATAAAAATAAAAATGCAAAATACGAAAATATGAAATAATATTGTTTAGATATTATATATAATATATTTTAAGGGTGTATTTGAAAAATGATAAAATTTTTGGATGAAAATTTTTTATATAAAAGTTTTTAAAATGAGAAAAAATATTATGATATCATAAAAGTAATGATGAAGTATAAAAAGAATAAAGTTAAAATAAATAAGTCAGTTGTATTTATAATTATATAGAAATGATCAAAAAGTATTATAACACAATAGGAAAATATAAAAAAATAATTAAAAATAAAGTAATTATAATAAACGAACTATTTTGAAGCGAAAAGTTTCTGTTTGAATTTTTTTTTTATATATTAGTTTGAAAAGTTTTAAATGCAGACAAACACATCCTAAATATAAAAATAAAAATAAAAATCAGACTTGGGTTTTCCCGAACTATAACTATTTCATATTTATTAACTAGGTTCTGTGGGCTTTGAGTTGCAAAAAAAGAGAATTCTAGCACTATTAAAGTTTACGCTCAACTCAACCCGGACCCCTGCAAATGATTTAATTTCCAACTGTGTATGACATCAACTTTACGTACAGTTTTTAATCAAAAAAAAAAAAAAAAAAACTTTACGTACAGTTGTACACTTTTATTATAAACAATTTAGCTCATATTCATAATAAACTCAAATCGACGAGAAAAACTTCAATGGGAACCTAGGCTCCATCGGCCTCAGTGGTAACTATCCCTAAGGTTTATATTTATGTCAACATTCTTATAACACATATTATTTAAAATGTAATTTTGATCGTTCATAATAAAAATCACAAAAATAAATGGTACAAATGAAAAATTATAATAGAAGTCTATTAATATCATCTATACCTTTAGATTGCAAACAATATATACATTGAGCTTAATTAATCTAAAATATTATTCACATGTATTTTATATAAACGAGTCTAAAAATGTCTTTTTACGTTGCTAAAAATATTGATTATCATTTTTATATGCTAAATATATATTTTTTACTTATTTAAGCTCACACCAGTATCTCATGTATTTATTTTTCATTGTTAGCGGTATGGTCTACATTATATTTAAGTAGCATGTACAGTAGGATTTTGGAAGAAAAAGCATTAACTTTTATATGGTTCTCTTTAGGGAGCTGGTTCTCCCTTCAAAAATTTTAGTACTTGATTTATATACTAAGTATGCTTAGACTATAATTTTATAAAAATAAAAAATAAAAAATAGATTACTGTACGATCATTAACTATATATGAATATTCACAATGAGTTCCAATTAAATTTCAAATTTTGAAATTAGTGACCCGAGAATTCTAGTTAGACACTGCTACCATAGGTTACTCTTATATAGTTATATGTAATATATAATTATTCATATTACATAATTGTGCATAAATTGTCAAAGTAAACTTTCATATTATGCTTATGTAAGGTTCAAAATGGTTCTAACAAACTGTTGAAGTCGGTTTAAAAGACACTTGATTCATTCTTGTTTCTTGTGTTTTTTTATTTTTGTGAGATAAAAATCTTTTCGGTAACTACCAAAACAAAATTCTCAAAACGAAAAAAAAAAAAACAGAGAGAATCTGCTGGATATAGTCCACTAAACGGGTCGATTAAAAGTGTAACTAGATGCAATTACGAAAGACAGATTTATCATCAAAAATTAGAAGTATTAATAGCAATTGAAATATCAAAACAGTAAATCAGAAGGAAGAGAACAAGGGAAAGAAGCTGACTTAAATCTGTTGGATTTATTTCGCATGTACATATAATGGGAGCTGTTGTGTTTTACAGAAAATTTCAAAAAGTTGGCGAAACGTGTTTAAAAGCAAGGCTGCAAGAGAAGCGAGAAAGAAACGATGGAAACGAATCTGGAGCAGCTGCCTTGTGAGCTCTATAGAGATGACTCCCGTACTGCACCCCATTCCGCCAAGATTGAAGCTGTTTATGGTTCCTCTAAGCTTGTAGCGATTGACAATCATGGCGGAAAGAGATGGGGTTGGATTGAAAGTGCTGGAGGTGACCACCAGAATCCCAATATCCTTTGGCTTGATTACATGAGAAATCCTAGCAAAGAGCTGGTCGATCACTCCAAAGATCACCATTTCAGCCTCCTTCCTTGCCTCCTTCATGCACGGTTTGGGAGGGACAAGCAAGAGGCACTCCGGCAAGTAGGTGCAGTTTCCCAAGCCCGACCGTCCTTGCTCTCCTCCGTGAAACCTGCATTGAGCCTGGTTCGATCGAGGAAGATATCGCGCGCGCGCACGTGCAGTTGTTATCGTCGGGCTTGTACACGGCGAAGTTGACTAAGTAGACGGCACGCGGCCCAGTCATGAAGTAGAGGGTGGAGAGGAAGATGAGGAGGATTAAGTAGAGGAAGACGATGAGGAGATTATACTGGACGAGGTTGGAGAGTTCGCTTACGTCGTCGGTGGTGAGGATGAAGAGATGGGCGGAGACGACGGCGATAAGGGGGAGTACGAAGAGGTACATAGAGCGGGAGACGAGGTAGTGATATCCGAGTTTCACGCACTTGAGCCTCACGGACGGATGGAAGTCGGGAAAGCTGGATTTCCTTCTCTCATTTTGTGTGCCTTCAGCTGAGGGGTGCTGCTGTAATTCGGCCATAGATGGAATGGAACTCAGAAGTCCGATGATGGGATCCAAGTTTCAATGTTAATACTTTCTTTTGCTGTTGCTTTTGCGTTTTTTTTTTTTTTTTTCTTCTTCTCTTACAACGAAGATATGTAAGAAACAGCAAGATGCATGGGATTTACAGAGGTGTGTTATTATGCACTTACACATATCGAAATTTATGCGTGTACATGCATTTAAATATATTAATATTTCATATAATTATTTCTCTTGTATAAATTATATCCTAAATAATTTAGAGATTGAAAAAACAACTTTGAAATTGGTTAATATATTTTTATTATATTAATTTTAGGCCAGCATATATCCAATTTGGTTAAAAATTAATATACCAATAAAAGAAATAATTTTAAATACAATTGATGGTATAAATATACATTTTATGATCATATTAGACTCTATAAAATATTGAAAATAATAATAATTAATTTTTACATTTTTGCCTCTCAAGACATGTGGGCCCCACGGGATAAGAGAGGATGAAATAAGAACTCTCCTAGATAGGGTGGTTAAGATAGAATTTAATTTTGAAACAAATCTTATTTACACGGAATAAGATAGGATGAGATAAAAATTATCGTAGATAAGATTTGTTAAGATAAAATCTAATTTTAAAATAAATTTTATTTTATTCCTATCTTCCTATCCTTTATAAGCTATGAGATTTCTATAAATTGAGGTGGGGATTTGATAGATAGGGATATTCGTAAAAAAGTTTGGGAGGTAAAGTGGCGGAATAAGGAAATTTATTTTCTTCAAAGGCAAGTGGGATTTTATTGAAGATTAATTTTAGTTCAGTGTTATGATTATTTTTATACAATTATTATGCATAAAGCATGTATATTATATATATTATAATTTTTAAACTATGCTTGACAAATTTAAAATTTTATAATCCTAAATTTTTAGGATATAAAATTTGTAGATAAATATCTTGAATTTATTCTTGAAATAATATGTATTGAGATTTTTTTAATTTTATTATGCATTTTATTTTTGTAAATGCATTGGTATGCTATAAATATATGTGTATCGAAATTATTTATTCATGATGTGGGTTAATAATATATGTAATAATGCTTATGTATAATATTAATCAGCGTAAAATCTCATATGTTCCGGACAGAAATTCGTACGGAAAGAATGTTCGTGAGAAGTAAATTCATCCGTAAGAAGAATTTCGGAAAGGGATGCATTCGTCAGAGGTGCAGAACTTTCGCGAGGGAGGTTGCTTGTGGGTTTTATGCAACCAATTTCTTTTTGGTTGCATTTGATGAATTTGATATTTTAATGACTTTAATGCTTCTAACGTTTAAATATTCTGAATTAAAATTGATGTGAAGCCATCACAGCAGTACAGGCTAAGTGAGAGATGCTTGGGTGGGTCCCATATGTAAGAAAAGTAATGATAATGTGGCTGAATATGGGCCATTCATTCCATTTTATTGTGATTTATTCATTTGAACTTTGATTTGAATGATCAAATAATCTATTTCTATATTTTTTATGTTTCTGGACTCGTTGGAAGGGTTTGATTTTGCATTTGAGGCCTAATTTTTAAGATATTAAATTAAATGATTATATTATCATTTAATTAAGTTTTAATTGGGTCATGATCCATTTTCAAATAATTTTCTACTTGCTAGTCATGTTGAGACTAACTCATTATTTTTACAGGTGTACCAAATCAAGTAGGACACTAGCGTTTTGGGATTTACAAGAAGATTTTCAAGAATAATTATTTCTATTTATTTATTTTAAAAGCATGTATTGAGAATGATAGACTTGTAAAATTTCTTTTTCTTCATGCCTTAATGTAATAATGGGAACAAAACTAGTGGAAGTGAAATATTGAAATTTTTATAAAATTATAATAATTAATTTTGCCATAAATGTGTGATTGATCTTGGAAAATTACATTAAATACACGACCCGGGATCACTTTTCTGTACCGGTATGTTACATTATTCATCATCCTGTTATATCATATCATTTTCTCTCATTTCAAAAACTTTTACACAAAAAGCTTTACTTTAAAAATTTTATCACTTTCTAAACACTCCCTTTTGGTGTAAAAAGTTTTAACACAGGAGAAAACCAATACAATGTGATAGAAGTAATGATGAGATATAAAAAAAGTAAAATTAAAATATATATGTTAGATATATAAATAGTTGTGTAGGATTGATTTAAAAGTAGAGTAATTAGGCACTTACATATGCCCAACGATCTTTAATGGTCATTTTAAATTAAACGATTTTGGGCAACATGAAAATATACTATTTCTATTTTAAAAAAAGGTTGTACGCATGTGAGCCTTACTTATATACATATCTAGGATGTAGATACTGAAGACTTCAAAATGCAAGACTATAAATGTTCTTTAATTTCCTAAAGAAAATAATTGTAATTGGCCCATATATTTTTCCATCGATGCCACATGTTTTTACATTCATCTTTCCTTTAAAAAAAAATTAAAATGAATACATATTTTTATTTGCTTTAAAAGAATATTTTCTATTCAAAATGACATACAAGCGATAGAGCATCTACATCGTTTTACACCATAGGGTCCGTAATATAAAAAAGCAAATGGGACAAAAACAACTAGATTTTTAACCCAATCTGGACTTGCTATGACCCAAACTGAATTAATAGAACGGGGTTTAATATTGGGTTTTACCCATATTGGAATATATAGAATCAAAATTAGTACCAGATTCGAGTTGGGAAAAACTTGCCCGGTCCCCTATCTAGATGATGGATTACATGCGATTACAATAATAGAACCATCACTACCATCAATATTAAATTTATTAGAAATATTCTCAATATAATTATTTTAAAATTTACATTCTTATGGTAGAAACATTCTCCATATAATTATTTTTAAATTTAATGTAGAAATATTCATCATATAATTATTTTAGAATTTACGTTTGTAGATTTATTATAGAAATGTTCTCCATATAATTATTTTTAAATTTGTTGTAGAAACATTCTCTATATAATCATTTTAAAATATACATTTTTTAATTTGTATAGAAACGTTCTTGATATAATTATTTTAAATTTATTATAGAAATTTCTCCATATAATTATTTTAAATTTTACAATTTTTAAATTTGTGGTAGAAACATTCTCCATATTATTTTTAAATTTATTGTAGAAATTTTTTCATATAATTATTTTATTTTTAAATTTATTGTAGTATTGTTCTCCATGTAATTATTTTAAATTTTACATTTTTAAATTAGTGATAGAAACATTCTCCATATAATTATTTTATAAATTTATTGTAGAAATGTTTTTTATATAATTATTTATATTTTTAAATTTACGTTTTATGATTTAGTTTAAAAGATATACTACTGAACCAGATTTGTTGTTACAGGGTTTAGTCCCAGGTTCAACTCAGACCTAAATGCACTGGGTCAAAACAGGTGCAAAGGCTAGGCTAGGTAAAACTCGCTTGGTGTGCACCCCTAATTTAAGCTAACAATTTTTTTATGTTCTACATTTTTGTCTAACTCTGCCACGTAGAACCTAACAACCATTAATTAAAGTCAATTAAGCATAAACTCATAAACCCTTAAAAGTAGTCGACTACATTGTGAAGTCGCTACTCAAAAGAGTGAATTGAATAGTCATTAGATTCCACTTTGGAATTAATATTTAAAAAACTATTAGCACAAATGTAAAATAAAAATAACACATTGGCACATATGCAGATATTTTAATTTTCATTTGACATGAATACAAATAACCCTTTAGACTTATCACAAAATAAGTAGATCAGGCACAAATTTGCTGCACTAAGAAATTCCCATCCCATTCAAATGCCTGTTGTTGGCGGGCACTTTATATATAGTTAAATTTCTCGATATTATTTTTATTTATGATGAATGTGGTGTTTTCCAATTTGCAGTTTAGCGGCATAATAATGTGATGAATAATTCCTCAGCTACTAAGCTATATTCGTAATGACTGCCTGCCGCTTGTATCCTAATATTAACCACAAACATCTCCCACCGCCTCACTCTCTGAATTAGATTATGATAAATACCAACAGGAGAAGAAATTTCTTTCATTGAAAAGGTCTGTGACTCACCTGAATCAAGGGCTGCTTGCAGGGTTCACAACCATGGCACCATGGTAGATGATCATCCACAAAACAAAACAAAAACAAATACGTGATGCAACTGTGGAAACCTGCCTGCATCAGTAACCGTGGGAAACTTGTCTGAAGCAATTCAATCCAAAGCTTATGTCATCCTCTTTAACAATTGTCTATCTGACACCAGGTCTTATCATGTGACAGTCATCTATTTTGCATTTTCCTGCAAGGCAAAATGTATATATTTACTTTCAAGGTGAAAGGTTATTCAAGTATGCATATTTCCATATGATTTTTTATGATTCTTTGGAAATGAAAGCCAGGTTTTGGTTTGTGTCCATTAAAATTAACTGCACGTCCATAGAAGTCTAAGAAAAGGTCATCAAACGCAGGATAAACATTCATTCAGCTTCTGTTGGGATATTCCTATATTTAAATGCACTACAGAAGAAATGAACATACCAAGTAACCTCAATAAAAAGGAAAAATATTCAATTGGTTATTATTATTAGAATTCAGACAACAGGTTCAGTACTACTGCAGTGATTTTCAAACTTGCTGATATGTCAACTAAACAAAGAACCATGGGATTTCTAAAACAAAGATCAAGGTATGACATTAATCTAGCTTCTCTATCTCCCCTTCTGTCTACCCCTGCTGGGAGTCAAATCCATTGATTCAGTTACCAGGCAGTGAAACCATTTGATATGAAAAACTCGACTTGTCTATTCAAAGCCCAAAAATCCCTTTAAACCATCTTCACTCCTAGTAGCATCAATCATATGGAAGAAAAGAAAAAACAGCAGCATAGGCTACCATCAAGGCAGAAAGGATCAAACCCAAGCCACATAGGAAGAGTACCTAAGTGAGCAATGACCTCATTGAATCAGGATTCAGGAAATGAGAGGTCCCTCTGAGATCTGAGAAAAAGTGGAAGCAACTCTGTCGAGTGTTTAGTAGAGAGCAACAGTATTTCCAGGGGGAGAGTTGTATAGGAGGACATTGTTATGAAGTTCATGGAGAAACACAGTGAAAAGAACTACCCATCCTTTTTTAAACTACCCTAGGTATAGGACCTTAGTTCTCACAATGCGGCAGTTTGCTGAAGAACACATGAAACTAAGGATTAGAATAAAAGAACAAGAATTTAAGGAAGTTTTGAGAGGAAAGTGTTACCCAAAAACATAACATTCAATAATTGGCCGCTGAACTAACTTGTTTTGACCCTACATTGTCTCTTTCTTTATAGATCCCTACTAAAAATAAATTCTTAATTTAACTACATAAAAGTAAAAATGTTGAAGAATACAAGAAAAATATAAACTATCCATAAAATCAATCTATGTAATTACTCAATGTTGAATGGTCCATACAAATGGTGTATATGCAACCCTAGTTAAAGACACATAGCCACTCAAGGCTTACTTAGGCACGCCTCTTGAGCCTTGAGGTGACCTTAGTGCTCCTAAATTAAACTGTTCGAAAATATACAAATTTCTAACAGTCGAATAAGGTTGACTACTTCAGTTTCATATTTCTTTTTCAATTAAAAGTTAGATTGTTGAAATTTGAGGCCCCGATTATTCATTATGGCTATGATTTAGGGACATATAGATAGGGTTGGTATTAGGAGAGTATTGTGGGGTAGTGTACGAGGGAAGAGGGCAGCGTATTAAGAAGGGGGTGTAAGTGATGGGCTTGGTCCTGGGCTTATATATGTGGCCAGGAATCAAGAAGGGGAGAGCTTTTGTTTTTGGGGAGAAATTTTGGTAGCAGTAGAGAAGAGAGGTAGGATAGATAGTGTGGAAGACTTCCAATTCTCCAGACCTGACGTTTTCAGCTGGGATTTTTGGGATAGATTTGTAAATCAATTCCCATCATTGCATTGTAATTCTTGGGTTGTTCCTAATAAAGTCATTTTTCTTTGCAATTCGATCTGGGATATTAGCTTGATCCTATCAAAGGTATTAGAGCTCCACATCGATCTAAATGGCAGCCAACAGGAAGCAAGAAGAGTTCAACCCACAACCAGAGGGAGGTGCAGGATTCTCTAATCAGGGAAGGGTGGTCCAAGATGAGGATCGTTTCAGCCGGTTGGAATTTGAGGATCTTGCAGACTCTATGTGGAATCTTGGTCAGACGATCGGGAAGGTAAGGGACGAATTGCATCAGTTTTCCTTTCATATCCGCATTCCCAAGCCAGATCGGGTGCCGAGGGCCAGTGGCGAGAGCTCGCATATCAGAGCTTTCCAAGATCCAAAAAGCACGGAATGATTTTCATCACCGTTGAATGCGCACTGGTCGCAGAATCCTATATTTCCAAGATGGGAGGCGGACGCTTCGTGGTTATTTATGGTAGCAAGTGATGGAAAATGGAGATCAGACTCCATGCCTTATGCAGAGCAGCCAGATCATGGTCGTAATCCAACAATGGTGCGATCACCAGATCTCAGGCAAGGAGTCAACTCCCTAGGGAATTTCCTTTGTCCTCTTTGGAATCATAGGATGAGGCAACTCCAACATATATGTATGTGAGGAAGGATCAATCCATTTCATCTCTGTTTTGGAATTTTGAGTCGACAATTAGATCGGGTAACAGGGTTCGACCAACCATTGGTAATCTTTCAAAACCCATCAGAAGCGCAGATCATGTAAGTGCAGAAATGACACTGCCAACAATCAAGAAAAAGGGTTGTCTTGAGCACTACATTCAGAAATTTCAGAGATTCTACAGCCAAGTTGCAAACTCATATTGTTCTAAGGAGATCTTTGTTTATTAAAGGCTTGCAAGGTGATTTGCTGGCTAAAGTGATGTTGGCCAAGCCGATGATAGTGTCGCAAGTGATGGAGGAAGCGAGATACTTTGAATCTTGTTTTCGAGCTCGTAGGAGATAAAGACGTTTCATGCAGGATGAGATTATAGCAACAAAATCAGTTACAGACTCTAGAACTGTTGTTGCAGTCAAAGAAGAGGAATCGATAGAAACGAAGAGGAAGGAAGCAACGCCTATCACCAAGGTCGCACAGGTGATCAACGTGCAAGATTTGGCACCCTCACTGTTTAGTGCCGACCAGCAGCCTGCGAAGCCATTGCAGTCTTTAGTATGGCTTACACGATCAAAAAGGAGGAGGCTGCGGTTGATTCGAGGCGTAGTGAAACTTTTGTTTTTGCTGACAAGAACGAAGAAGTACCGGGAGGTTCATTAGGGGCTGTCACGGTGGTTTCCCAATCAAGGCATCAACAAGAGCCATTGATGCGATGCGATTTGCAACGGTGATGGCCATGGGAGATGGCGCATCCAACTTTGAAATCAAAGATGAGGTCTATGGCCACATCCAGGACTTCATTGCCTTTGGCAAACACCTGAAGCTACTGGGGACACATGTTAAATATGTTGTAGCGGAGCATAGCCCGGTTGCTCTGAAATCCCCCAACCTTTCATCTGAGGAATTAGCTAGCTTCTCCCTCACCCTTCAGACGATCGCCGAAGGTATCAACAGAGTCTAATCCAAGGCTAGACAGGGCATTTTCGTGGAGGACCGTGAGGGCAACGTCGGAAACTCGGTCATTCAGCTGTCTAGCCATGTGGATGGCATTCCTCACGTGACTACAACCACATGCATGCTCAAGCTATAGGTTGTCAAGGGCACAGGTTTCGATAAACACATTCTGAGGGAGAATAAGCTAGCAATGATGAAGAAAGCTATGACCTCACAGAAATTTGAAAAGATGATGAGGCAACCATCTTACCTGGTCGTCTTCAACAGGACATGTCGCAACAAGAATTTGGAGAGTGGAATGAGAAATTGGCACTTCAAGAGTGGGATCCAGGGGGAAGTTGGCAAGGAAAGATTGATGCAAAGTTCTTATCTGTGAGGGCTAATTGGGATCCCGGTGGATTTGTTGTCTTTTCTAATTTTTGTCAGAATTTTGTATTCACCTTGAGGGCAAGGTGAATTCAAGGGGCGGGGAATGATAGGATTGGTATTAGGAAAGTGTTGTAGGGTAGTGCATGAGGGGAGAGGGCAGCATATTAAGAAGGGGGTGTAAGTGATGGGCTTGGTCCTCGGCTTATAAATGTGGCCAGGAATCAAGAAGGGGAAAGCTTTTGTTTTGGGGAGAAATTTCGGTAGCAGTAGAGATAGAAAGGTAGGATAGATACTGTGGGAGACTTCCAATTCTCCAGACCCGGTGTTTTCAGCTGGGATTTTTGGGATAGATTTGTAAATCAATTCCCATCATTCCATTATAATTCTTGGCTTATTCCGTTTGGGATATTAGCTTGGATCCTATCACATATTGAATATTTACTTATAAATTATATATTACAATATATTACAAAATTTAGGGTCAATCCCAGATACGTGCACTGTATTCGGTTTATATTAAGGTTCAAAATATCCCAAACGTACCAAGTATAGATGGAATATGATATATATACCCATTCTAGTCATGGGCGTCAGGAACAGTTGTTTGAAAATTTTATTGTCTAAAATGCCCTTACACGCACCTTTCTCAACAGATCCAGACCTCAGCAGCCAGATCAATAATTGGATTCCACTTAAGCAATCAGATCAACCAATATACAGAAATTACTGATGTAGTGAATTTTTCTGGGAAAGTACAGAAATTATAAAATAAGCCTATTAACGGTCTGGTAAAATCTATCACTGCCAGCTGCGCACCCATAAAGTAATGGGTTTGATGGAGAAAATCCATCAAAGCCATCTCTTCCCCAACTCCGTCACAAGAAGCACTGCCAGCTGTGTCCCCAAAATCTCCAGCTGGATGCTGTTGCAGCCCCAGCCCCAGTGATGGGTTCAATGGCAAAATCCGCAACATCCCCCAAACCCATCTCTCACCCAGCTACAGTGAAAACCAGCAGTTGTTGCTGTTGCTGCCCACCCAGAATTGTGAACCCATCGAAAAGTTGCCAGCGCCACCGCACAAATGAATTGGATGAATTCTTCATGAAATAGGAACTAATTAATTAAGATGGTGGTAGGATAAATTAAATCTTTTGGCATTTGTTGTAAACCTAAGGCATTGAATGATGCTTCTAATGGGAATTTGTCAAACCAATAAGCCTCATTGTTGGATTTGGAGAAGAAGCCGGATGTGGAGAAAGATGACAGAGCAACATGGATTTGGAATAACCCCTTGTTTCTTTTATTTCTTTAATTCAAGCTGCAGCTGACCTTTCTCCATGGACGAATTGAGAACAGGATTCACAAATGTAGGTGTGACCCATTTCTGAGAAGGGTGGCGCACATTATAGTCAGCCTTGCTTGGCATTTCTTGTAATTTCAGTTGTTTTAAGATACTACTACTTTGCTGCTCAAGGAGTGCACTGTTTGACTCTAATTCTCTTCTTCTTTCGTTTAAAATTTGTCTTTTCTGTTTTCTTGCATCTAGGATTTGGTAGGAAGGAGATGGGATTTAAATGATTCTTCTTCAACTCAAGGTAGGCACTGCGATTATAAGGGGGCGGACGATGCAAGAGGAGGGGGGGGCGGGGGGGGCGGTTCTTCTTCAACTCAAGGTAGGCACTGTGATTATAACGGGGCGGACGATGCAAGAGGGGGGGGTGCGCACGCGCTTAGGCATTTCATATGACAGCAAACGTCCATCTTTGACAGTTGCAGACAGAATGTGTGTAAATGCAATTTCACAGATATTCAATGGATGAATTTGTAATTTTTGAAAACTAATGGGTATATTTGGAATATAGGTCAAAACATAGTGGGAATAATTGAGATTAACCCTTAAATATATTTAATGTTATCTTATATGCACCTTGCTTCACTCGTGTGCATGCCTCATTTGTGCACCTCATGCCTAGGCTCCAACAGTCCTTGGCGCCTAACTACACCTTGCACCTTTGACTAGGGGTGTTAATGGTCATGGTCAACCCGTTAACCCGCTCGTTCAACTCGTTAATAAATGGGTTTTGGTTGAGATTTTTGAATAAATGGGTTATGATCCGCCAACCTGTTCAACCATTTAATTAAATAAACGGATTAGAGTTGAGGCTTCGCAACCCGTCAACCCATCCAACCCGTTTATTTAACTCGTTCAACCCGTATAACTCATTTAATATAATATATTATAATACATATATAATATTTATAACAGGAATTGACATTAAAGAGATGACTTGAGATTGGCACTGATGTTTTCAAGCTAAAATAAATTAAATT
>JAXCLR010000105.1:43848269-43862980 GCA_035584095.1 Annona squamosa
CTATTTTAACTTTATTCTCTTTACTCCTCATCATTACTCCTATTATATCACATCACTTTCTATTGATTTGACAATTTTTACTACAAAAACTTTTCATCAAAAGTTTTATCTCCCACCAAACACACCCTTAAAAGTGCACATAGGCAGTTTAAGTCATTATCATTTAAAAGGCAATATAAACATATTAAAATAATTTGATTGTTGTATGAACATTAAAATTTTAATTAAACATTTTTACCTTCAAAAATATTATCCTCATGCAGATAAATGGTTCTATACAATACTATAATAATCTAATGCTTAAAGGAATGTCTAAATGATTTTCATATTCTACATATGACTTTATATCTTTTTAAAAGGTATAACACACAAAAAAAAAAAAAAAAAAACTTTGCTTAACATATTTTTGGTATTGTCTTTAAACAAATGATGTTAAACACAATCATCAAATCGGATTTTGATTATCATCAAGGTAGGCCCAAACCAATAGCCAATAGGTTCCCAATGAATTCGATTTGGTGGGACCGGTCTCCACAATTCCATATATATGTGTGTATTTACACATATATGCTTTAATAGGAATCATACATATTTTTTAATCAAGATGTACGAGTTTCATGTCTACTCTTATATATTTTTTAATGGCAATTGATTGAATACACCCTAGTGTACTTAGCCTTGGTACACCCGAGTGTATTTAACCCATTTTTTATTTTTTAAACATTTTTTTATACAACTGCTAATCTAAGTAGATTTAACATGTGTAACAAGTTTTACTGTTTTTGAATATTTGCATATATTTTTTGGATTTTTTAAAATTAGTGATATTAAAAATTTGTAATTATGAGAAATGTCACTGATTTTAAAAAATCCAAAAAAATATTTGCAAATATCAAAAAATGGTAAACTTTTAATATATATGTTAAATACACTTAGATTGACAATTGTATAAAAAAATGAATTTTTGCACTCGAGTTTACCGAAGCTAAGTGCACCCGGGTGCATAGGAACAAAGCCCTTTTTAATTGAGAGATATGAGTTTAATGCATGCTATCCTATAGTCTAAAAGCATCATCTTCTAGGACAATATGAAATGAAAGAAATGTCAAATTTGGAATTAGAAAATACACCTGAATAAACTATTTAATAATTTTGTGCAACTAAAGCATAACTTTCTCCCATGTTCTTTGTGTTTATGATGTTTTACCTCATGTTCTAATTCATAAATTCAAAATGCTCTAGTTACACACTAGTTTAATTTATCGGTTTTGATCATCTTATATTTTGCTTAGAATAAAATATGAATCTAATGTAGTTTGAGATGAAAATCATATTCAACCTAAAACAAGTCAAACCATACTTGAACAAGACTCGAACAATAAGCCATAAGGGTTATGGTCAAGGTTTCGGAATAAGGTTGGATTTACTAAAAGCCAGTGCTCGAAGCATCCACCCTAAGTTGCACGTTTACAAACAGACCTTAAACATAGTTGTCCGAATGCCCCAACTAGTTTTTATTTGAACCCCAATTTTGGAGGAGTCAATTAATATTTAGGGCTTGTTTGGTTGGAAGAATTTAGGATGGAACGGAAAGGGAAATTGGAGAGAGAGAGAGAGAGACATGGCAATGGTATATGTCAAATCTGATGCTAGGAAATAAAAATTATGGGTAATCATCAGCAGCAGCATTAGTTGTTTACCATCTACTGTGGGATCCACTACATGAATCCAATTGCATCATTGTTTATGATCATAAACTATGTTTGCAATAATATCTAGCATCTTCATATCTTATTAAATTATTTGTCCACATTTTTTGGGTATTCCTCTCATTCCCTATCTTCTATTTGAATAAATTTAACTCTTCCAACCAATGTCATTTCAAGCTTCTGTTTAACATACCCAAACCATTTTAATCTATTTTTTATCATTTTATGACTAATTGGTTTCACCTTTAGATGATGAGGAATGATCTTGTTAACCCGGACTAAGCAAATGTTTCGCTTAACTTACCTCAAAAAACTTATTTACAATAACTTTTCTTTTGTTTTTTCTTCATACACTTGTTTATCTAAATGTATTTAACATATAAACCAAGTTTTACCATTTTTTGATATGTATATATATATATTTTTTTTTTTTTTTGAAATTTTCAAACATCCATTGTATATATTTAAAATACCCTTATTTCAAAATCTTAAAAATATATATACACATATCCAAAAAGGGTAAACTTAGTTTATATGTTAAATACAATTAGATAAACAGGTGTATGAAGAAAAAAGCAAAAAAAGAAATTGTTGTAAATGGGTATTTTAAGGTAGGCTAAGTGGGGCATTTGCTTAATCCAGGCTAACAAGATCATTCTTCTTAAATAATCTCACATTACTTCATTCTTAATTTTATCTTTTCTTATTTTAGCACTTATTCACCTTAATATTCTCATTGCTGCTACACTCATTCTATATATATGTTGTTTGTTAACCATCCAACATCATGCCTCATATAGTATTGTCTAATCATTGTCCTGTAAAATCTTCCTTTTAATTTTTTAGTTGGAACCGGAGGGTCATATAAAATTCTTGAAGCATTTTGTCATTTCTTCCATTCAACTTAGACTCTATTTGTAATGTATTGCTCGATTTCTCCATTTTCTTTAACTATTAATCATCAATACCGAAAATGATCAATTCTTAGCACTACTTGGTGTAAAACCTTAACTGGTTCCTCATCTAGGTGCTCGCTATCATTAAAGTTACATTTCATATATTTAATTTTTGTTCGACTAATTCTAAGATCATCGGATTCTAGAACATCTTTCCAATTATTTAATTTCAATTTTACTCTTATTTCATCTATTAAGACTACATAATTTGCAAATAATATGCACCAAGTTACTTCTATTAAATGTCAAGTTTATCTATAACTAAAGTGAAAAGGTAAGGACTTAAAATCTAAGCATGGGCACAAATCTAATGTCAATTGGAAAAGCACTTAGATCTCCACTCATGGTCCTTACACTTATTATAGCCCTCTCGTACGTATCTATACTAACATCCATATGTCTATTGATAATTCTTTTCTTTTGTAGCACCTTCCATATTAATTTTCTTAAAACGCTATCATACTCTTTTCCTAAATTTATAAAAACCATGTGTAGGTTGTTGTTCTTCACTCTACACTTCTCTCTACTATGGATCCAAATGTCAGCTAATACACTCCCCATGCCAACCGGATCAATCATCTTCAACATTGGATGTACGGGTATTATAGCTAAAGCTTCAAAAAATCAAGCACATCAACTGATTAGGGGGAGTATATGAGGGCGTATCGGTTGGATGAATATAAATGTGAAAAACCTATATTTTTTCACTCATTTGCATATGTTTTCTTTTCCAAAGTTCTTCTACTTTCCTCTACACTCATTTCTAATTATTAAAAAAAATTCAAAACATCCTTTTTGTGCAATATTGTTGATTTTCAAAATTGACCCAAATTTTCTAGGTTAAATAAACATGGATTAGAACCTGCAAAACTCCCATTTTGTTAGAGTTTTGAGGCACATAGCAACTTGGTGCATTTCGACTATTGTAGAGTTGAAATTTCAGAAAAAAGGCACATTTGTTGGGATAGAATTTAAGATCTACAAAGAAAAAAATTTCAAGGAAAGTTGAAAAGAAGAGATGTTTACTTCGAAATGCCTTCAAACTCATGAACAAAATGATGCTACATTTACGTTTATACGGTTTATTTGTTCACTTTTATAATTTTTACTCTGCATTTTTTAAAAAAAAAAAAAAAGTTCTATTTTTTGGGAATGTTGGGTTAAGTTGTTTAAATCATTTTGTTTATATTTCCATGTTTCTCGAAAAACATTATGATATGTTATACATTTTTAGAAATTTTCCTATTTAAAATTTTTAAATATACATAATTTTTTCAGTTTTTTCTATTGCATTCTAAAAGCCTACATGACATTGGATAGATATTCTTATAAAATGTATTAAAACATTTCCGTAGAGTTTTTGTATTTATATATTTATTTTATACTTGATACTTGGGTAGTTGTGAACTAAATATCTGATCGCCTGTAATATGAAATGATTTTGCTTATACAATTAAAAGTGTAAGCTTCTTGCTTATTATTCTAATGAATAATTTTTATATGACAGTCATTCAGTAAGATATTTACGAAGAGCATAGCTGATATACCATCATTTCTCAATTTTCTCAATTTTCTGAATTTTTTGTATTTTTTTGGCTTCTTTTAAAAAAATTGTCGAATACAAGCCAATATGGTCCAATACTGAAATGACCGTATTGTATAGGTTTTGGGGGGACCAGATATGCCTCCTAATACCAATATTCAGAATTATGCTCTCTACACTTCTCAAGTAATTGTCTAAGTAAGAAGATAAAAAATTATAGGTAATACTGAAGTGAGGTGGTTATGCATTGAGAAAATGGGAATTTGCTTGGGGAAGGAAGAAAATCAAAAAATATCTTGGATGGAAATCCAAGTTGGATTTATGCATATAACCAAACAAGCCCTAAAGGAAAATGATTAACATATACAGTTAACCAAAAAAAAAAGCAAATTATATTGGTCAATCACACAAGAAAGAGGATTGACTATTATAAAATTAGAGGGGCACAGTGTAACATCTAAGTCTTAATGCTAAAAGTATATACAGAAAAATGCAATACATGTGAATGACTTATAATTCAAGATTAAATGAAGAGGACACAACTTTTAACACAATTGATGTAGAAATAGAGGGAAGACTCAAGAAGAAAGAGAAAAACAAATCATGAGAAGACCAGAGACCAAAAAAAAAAAAAATCTACCTTATTTATAAAAAAATAATAATGATAATAAACAGAAGCAACAGCAATTTAATAGCATAAGGAAAGTTCCTACTTAAAATAAATGAAACAGAATCTAAGCCAACTAATTAGTCAATAAATGACCTTCAAAAAATTAGTTAATAAATGTTTTGACTCAAGGCATATATCCAATCCCAAATAAAGCAATTAAACATCTAAAATCCCATACAAATAAATATATTACATGTTAACAACTACTCCATAACTAAAATAAATGTCTTATTGCATTACACTATCCCCCCCCCCCCCAAAAAAAACAAAACATAGACAAAAACTCATCCATATTTTATTTTTATTTTTTTTTGTTGTGAAAATGTCAATTATAGTCTAACCTTATAGTGTGTTTTCTTTTGCTTTGATCAGACTTAAAGAGCTGGCTTGGCATGTAGAGCTCCTACAATTTGTGGGGTCTGGGGAGGTGCATCCACTTACGCAGCTTTACACTTGTTTTACAATGTCCTTTTTGCAGCTTTTAATCTCACATGCTTTCAACTCGTAGCTTTGAGATCTTTTTTTTTTTGGTTTGGGGTGGGGGGTGTGTTGGTGGTAATGCATCAGCTAGCTTTAAACTGTTCTCCTTTCCTTAGGATGTAAACATCTTGCTTGATGAACTAATTACCACTGACTTGTTGTGTTGTTTCCTATAAACTGCTCTTTCATAAAAATTTAGAAACTGCAATCACAATGTTGCCCACTTCTTCAGTTATGCCTTTGTTGTTCTAATCTTTTATGTCATCTGATAATTTAACAGCTTCCTCATTTACAGCAATAGAATTCTGATTCTCATATGATAGTTTTCATGTACCTTTCTCACTAAACAAAAATAATCCAAATCCAAACTCATTATTACTAATTACTATGAAAAGAAAGATGACTGTTCATAAGATATTGCATATAAGAATATTTGTGATCAATTGAGATCCAAGTTGATAGGCAGACCAATTTACAGAAATCAAGAAGGAACTAAGTCAATGCTGTAAACAAACCTGGATAATAATGCTTCTAATCAACTCAATAAGAGCTGGTTTTGCCATGACATGTCGGCTCTTAAGCAGCTTGATGGTCCGTGTCAATATCCGCATCAGAGCTGTTACAGGAGGATCAATAGTATTGTCAATAACCCTAGCCAAACATAACGCTGAACCAGACTGCACCTGCTTGTTCTGTTCACCCAGAGCTTCAAACAGTGGCTTCACTAATGCAGAAAATGGTCCACCACCCTCAGCACCACAGTTGCTCAAGTTTGATGCCAAAATGCCAACAGTTTCCACACAAGCATCCTTCACAGCCGAATCTTGGTCCTTGAGACGTTTGACGATGCTGCCAATGATCTTACCAAGGTGAGGACCCAACATCTCTCCATGAAACCTAGCTAGAGTACCCATGATCCTCACACATTCCTTTCTAACAGCAATCTTCTGCTCCTGGTCAGTCTCAGTAACACATGAGAGAAATGGTACAACACCTTCTGGAGTTAGACCCTCTGCAATTCTTTCCAGTTCTTCATTTCCAATCTGGAATGTGTCCCGATCTGCAATCTTGTTAAGAGCAAGAACCACTCGATGCTTCAGTTCAAAAGCAATCTGCTGCGGGTTGACTCGCATAGCTGCTCTCCCTCTCAAATGCATAGTTGTTTTCATGTTTGCACACCACACGATAGAAGTTGAATTTCTGGCAACTCAATGGATTTCTTTAGTAAAATAGAGCTCAAACTGGTTCCATATATTCCCAAACCAAAAAATCTCAAATCAACCAGGAAAATAAATTTACGAGGCCAAGAAGAACAGAAAAGACTTCAGAAAGGACCCATTACTAACAACAAAAACATTACCATTGTAAGTCATACCATCAGCTCCCTCTTCCAGAGAGCCCTACAATAATCAGAGCCATATCACCGAGTAAATTATACTAAGAGACAGAATTCTAAATCCAACCTGAGTTACACAGTTACAAACAGGCCCAACAAATTTGCAGATCCAAATGTTCAGTTTCTGAGATATTTCAAACTAAAGCAAAAAATAAATACATAAATAAATAAATAAAATACCTAAAGGGAAAATTGGTAAAATAGAAGAAGCATTCAGGCATGTTAATGCCACTTTGCCATGTCAACGTCTACAACAGGGCTTACCTAAACGGCAAGAAATGAACACAAGTCGTGGGTCACCTCACTCTAGGACATGGAGACAACAAACTGATTCAAAAACTCAAATGAAGCATTTTCGTTGTCACTTCTCACACAAATTATCTCAATGAAAGCCACCAATACTAAAAATCACAAGCCCAATAAAAAAATTCACAAGACCATAACTGAAGGGATTATATTCTACAGTAAGGACGCATTAACCAGTTGTGAAGAAAGCACATATACCATGGGGTCCCAAAAGAGAATGGAGAGAAATCCTGCAAAAATAAATAATTAATAGTAATCACAGCATCAGAAAGCACCTCTGGAAAGAAGCTATAGAAAATTGATATATGCAATGCACACACTGGAAACAAAAAAGCTGAAGAAAAACAACAAAAGGGTTTCTGAATTACAAACAAAGAGAAGTTGAGTCAGCCAAAAAATTCCCCTCTTGGTGGTCAGTCTAAATGGGATTTTCATATACCTTAAAAGAACCCGAAAATCCTGAATAAGAAATGAATCGAAAACATGCCAGAAAAGTGATATTTCTGAAGAAGATCCAAGAGAGAAATCTGCTGCTACTGCTTTTTCCATTCGAAAACATTTTTAAATAATAATAATAATAATAATATGAAAGCCCTAGGAATAGGAAATGCAATTGATTGCAGATATTAGAAGAAATAAAACATAGCAAAGAAAGGAAAAACGAGGAAAATGAAAAGAAAAATGGGATCAAGGAAAAGAAGGACGGACGAGAGATTGAAAACCTGGTTTGTTTTCTGTGCGCTGTTTCTTTTGCGTGGGTTTGATTTGAGTTTAAGGGCCTGGCTTTGGCTTCTGCTCTGAGTTCCGATGTCTTGTTTTTGGCGCCCCATTTTCGAATTTCCGCCCTTGGAGGGGAGCCTGCGGAGCCGGTGGCGCTTGGCAATTGCTAGGATGTGCCATCGCACGCGTGAAACTGCACGAGGGAGGGTTTGAAATAAATAAATAATAAGTAATCGTGAAATATGGAGAATAATGATTTTTTAATTAAAAAAACAGGCCTTTTCTATATACCTTATTTGATACAAAATAATACATAAATAAATAAGAAAATATAAAATATACATTTCCCTCTAACATAAGACAAAATTTGGGGTGGATCAATGTGTTTGAAAGAAATAAAATTTCCGGATGAAAAGTTTTTTTGAGTGTGTTTGTTTATAGGTTAAAGTTTTCATACCAAAATATTTTTATCTTAGGGTATGTTTGCCAATAGATAAAAAATTTTACGCTATAATTTTTTCATTATACATAATTATTATATTTTTTTAATTATTTCTTGACGTCATCCTATGCAACTATCCTACTTTTTAATCATTTTTATAAAATTATCCGCACAACTAACATATTTATTTTAATTTTATTCTTTTTACTTCTTATCATTACATTTATTACATCACATCGTTTTATTTCAATTCAAAAACTTTTATATTAAAAACTTATCCAAAAGTTTTATAACTTGCCTTTAAGAAAAATAAGTTTTTGTCATTTCTTAAACACACTCTAAAACTTTTCACTTTCTACAATTACTTTTAATTGTCTATTCACATTTTTTATACAACTACCTTAAATTTCAATTATTTCTATATAATTAACTTATTTATTTTAACTTTATTCTCTTTACTCTTCATTATTACCCCTATTATACCACCTCATTTTCTCTCATTTCAAAATCTTTTATACTAAAATTTGGGTAAATTACTCTAACACCGACAACATTTAATGATTATTTCTTTCATACCCAAAACATTTTAATAATTTTCACATCATTCACAACATTTCATCCTTAATTCCTCTTATGTCCACACTATTAAGAGAGCTTAAATGCTATCCTAGGCATGAAAAAATGACATATTTGCATTTTGCCCTTGTGCCTTTAGTAAAGTATCAATCTCACATAGCCCAGTCCGGCAAGATGAAAGGACCAACTTAGCAACAAATCTCCTTCTAACAAATTTCAACCATAGAACGTCAAAGGTGAAGCAAAAGAATTAAGAGACACTACTTCCAATGAGGGGAAGCAATCTGGTAGTAAGATCAGCGCCTTATCACCGGCGGATAGAGCTTTGAGCGAGCCAATGAAGGCTTCAAGCCTAGTGACAAGCTTCTCCTCCATTTTTATCGACGAGAAGAGAGTTTTTCTAACATTGTCCTCACTTTTTATCACTTGCACTGTGCTCTTTTTAGGTATGTTTGGCAATTGATAAAAAATGTCAAGTTAAAAATTTTTAATCTAAAACTTTTCACTCTCCACAACTATTATATTTTTTAATCATTTTTCACACTTTCTTATACAACTATCATTTCAAGGTGTTTGCTTGCGCTGCTGCATATTCATGTGCCAAGATACATACATCACACCAACTAATCGACACAAAACCTCCAAGTGTAGGTATAAACCAAGCAAAAATGCTCGCAAGCTCGTCAAGAGCAACAGTTAAATTATCACAAGGAATGTTGAAAACTGCCACAACCAAAGCAAATATTTCTTCATGAATTTGATCCTCACTTTCCATCTTTGGTTGTACCATTTGTTCATGTAACACCCCAATCCTAAAAACAACACTTTCGTGTTGAACTTGGGCCTACGGGTTATCAGCCATGATCTATCACGTGTTGGGCTCAAAATCTTATTTGCATGAAAGATAATGAGATTTGGCAATTTGCAATCGATAATTTAAATAAGATAACATTGGAATATTATTCAACTAAGCTACCACATAATCTTATTACAATGCCATGATAAGAATGTAATAAAACAAATAAATAAATTGAATATAGTCATATTTTCGCTTTAATTTCAAAGAAATACCTTAATGTCACTTGTTGGAATATCTATAGGACAACAACGACATATAAGCGACATGAGTAAACTCAAAAAGTAGAATAAAATGTACGAAAATCTTATGCATTTTATAGTCTCCAAAATGTAGTCTGTCCATATGTCCCTCTTTTTACTAAATATCTAGCTTAGTGGACCCATCCACTGAACTTAATCTACATAATATTGTGCGTTGTCATCTTAGGTGGCCTTAAGTTGTGATCTGATCATAAACAACACATCGAAACTACCTAATTCTACAATCTAAGACTCAAATGGATAATCAAAGTCTTCCATCTGATTTAAAATGTCAAAATTGGAGCTCAGGATCAACTTTATGAAGAAATCCATAAGGACAGCTCTGAACACAACACGTGGCATGCCGAAGCCAGCCGTCAGTGTTGTTACGCAAGCTTGGATAATAGGCCACTATCCAAATATAAAACCTCAATCTTAGACACGTGTATAAAATCCTAGAATTGTAAACCCTAAGTAATATATTAATAAAATATATATTCATGAGTATGAAAATATGTAGGAATAAAGGTTAAAATAATTATTTATGAAATTCGAATGAATAATGAACGTGAATAGTAATCATGTGGTTAAAGTGAAATGATGAGTTAATCACTTTGGATTGAGTTAATCACAAAAAGATTAAAAAAAGAAGCTTCTCACAAAAGGACAAAATAGCCACTTTTTTATTTATTTAGTATTTTCGGATTTTTAGTGGATTTTTGAGAGAAAATGAAGAAAAATTCATATATTGCAATTCAGACGTCGGATCGAGATGAAATTTTTTATGGATGACCAAAATATGATGATGAACATGATGATTGGTCCAAAATTGATCAAAAATTATGAATCAAAGGTCAAGATGAAATGTCATTTGGAGATCAAAAAGTAGCTCTACTTTTCATTACTTGTAAATTTGACTTTTTATTAAATTTAATAATTAAAAATAATAAATAATAAATGAAAATTAGAGCTACAACCGAGGTGGGGGGAGCTTTTTGACCAAAATCGATGGTCCAAATTCATCCTCATCAAAGATAAATCGCTAAGATTGAATTAGCCTAAAATAATTAATTTTAATAAATCAAAAAATTATATAAAAAAATAGGGCTGCCATAGGGGAGGCATGAACAGTAGCTAGGGTGGCTGCAAATAGCTCAAAGCGCCTTTTGAAAATTAGAAAAAAATACATTTATAATTTAATACCTCAAGCAAGGAGGTAAATTTCAATTTGATGAAAAATTAAAAACTATAAATAGGGGCATGGGGTGAATGACCAAAGCACACAAACCTAGCTCCATTTGAGTATTTTTCACCCCCAACCATGTTTTAGCCTTGAGGAGAAAGAAGAAGAGAAAGTTAGAGAAAGAAAACGTGAAAAAAGAAGGATATCTTCACTTCGGGTAAGTGATTTCTTACCAAATTTCTTTTGGGTATTAAGTAAGGTAAAACCATGCTTAGATAATACCTAAGCATGAGAAAATAAGTAAATTTATAATGCTTAATTGAAATTATGCCAAAACATCAAAGATTTGGAGCGAAAATAGAGCATTCGGGAAAATAACATATGATATGTGAAAATAATGCTCCAAAATTGATAAATGATGATTTTGGATGAATGAACATGGTAAATATAATGTTAGAATGATAATAGATTAATTTCATGATTTTTGGAATTAAGGATTATACTTAAGTGAATTTGTGTTGATTTTTAGTATTTGAGAAAATGATTTATTTAGCCAAGTAAATGATGATAAATTCAAAATGTATAAAATTTCTCATTATATACTAAGCATAAGCTACGTCATAGTATTTTTTTATTTTTGGAAAAAATATCAATTTTTGGAACCCATGAACACTAACCCATGTTGCTGTGAACAGTAACCACGGGTGAATAGTAAACATGAACAGTGATTGTGAACAGTAATATGCTACAATTATTTTGCTACAGTAACTATGAACAGTAAACATCGTGAATTTGGAGAAAATTTGAGATTAATATTAAATATATGGATGTAATTTTTAAAGAATTTATGGATAAAAAACTATCTAAGGAGGTAATGACTAAGTATATTTATAAGATTAACCTCTATAAAAATGAGGTAATGAATGATTATAAAGCATGCATGGGAAATAAACTAAGATATGAAGTGGTATAGATAAAAAATCATTTTTCCTTGTATAGGAAAAGAAAATGAAAAGGTGGAGGACACAAACTGAAGAGGTAAGCAAGCAAACTTCTTTAAAATGTGATTTGATTGCTTCATTGTAAGCAAGCAAACCCTTTTGAAAATATGTTTCATTCTCAAGTATTTACGAAATGTGTTTAAGGATAGTCATTCCTATAATGTTTTGAAATGATGAATGTTTATGAGTTTTTATGAAAACTCATGTCGGCATATTGATATCATGTGATGTTTATGGACATATGCACATGTATGATACATAATGAAGAGGTTTTGGTGGAGGAAGTAGGATCAAGGATCCCTCTTCATCATTGCCAAGTCGTAAGGGCTGTGTGCCGGTGGCATCTTTCCGAGAGGTGGGGGCACAAGGAAGAGGCTTTGGTAGCGGTAGAAACTGGATCAGAGGGTCTCCCTTCACTATTGCCGAGCGTATGGGCCGTGTGCCAACAGCATCCTCCCCAGAGGTGGAGGCAAAAGAATATTATATGTGAATGAATGCATTACATTTTTATACATGAATTGAAAAGAAAAGCATGGATTTGAAATGATGTTTTTAAGGGATTGTATAAATAATTTTCTACATGCGAATGACAAGTCACCTAGTGTAAGAGGTATATAATGCCAGAAAAATCAAAAGTCATGCATGTAGGAAAATTAAAAGTCATGCATGTAGGAACCATATAGGCATCAAGAGGAAGAGAGGTTACCCTTGATGAGGCCAAGTCGGAGACAGCCGACGTATTGAACTATGCTATGTGAGATGTTCTCTGGGCTAGCGTACCCGCACACGAAGGTTTATATCAAGAGTGGAAAAGAAGTATCTACACATCCAATGTTTATGAAAAGGTTTTTATTCCATTGATGGTTGATCACTTGCTAAGCGTCTCTTATCGAATGAAGAGAAATGCATTTATGAATGATTTACATGAATGGTTTATGAAAGGTTTCCAAAAATGGTTTACGAAAAGGTTTCTATTCCGTTGGTAGTTGATCACTTGGTAAGTGTCTTCTACCAAATGGAGATGAATACATTTAAAATGAAAAATGTTTGTTTATTGAGTTTCGACTTATGTTTTGTTTTCCCAACCTCAGATAGGTGTAGGGAAAGCCAAGAGATGAAGGGCGTGTGTTGCTAAAGGAAAAGAAAAATCTACAAAAGTTAGTAGATTTTTGTATGAATAAATGCCCTAATGGGATATGGTGAAAAAGACATAGGTTGTATAAAATTATAAAGTGATGAATAATATGAGAAGTTGATGATTTATGATGATATGAATAAGTCCATTATGAATGATGATGAGTATATGTTTATGTGATGAAAGAAATGAAAAAAAATTAGACGAGATCCAATTAAGAATCTGCCGTGTAATCAAGGCAATAATCCTGAGTCATGTTTACTAATCAACAAAATTCCGAAGTAAGGACTATGTGGACACCTCGGTTTGGGGCGCCACACCAGGCTTGCACGGTGAGCCCATTTGCTGTCGTTTTGGGCTACTCCTCTTTGAATCTAACTTATTAGGCCTGGGCCAATTTAGCCGTCACCGGAGTTCACCGTTGTCAGAGTTCTTGTCGGTGCTTCTCTGCTAGGCCTCGTCCGGCCTAACTTGTGCAAGACCTAGCCTTGCATTGGCTCACGACTGTGGCCTGCCAAGCTTGGGCAAGAGCCCAATGCCCAAGCGAGAAACAAGGAAAACGAGCTGAGGCTTTTTTGCAATTTCCTCCAAGCATGCCTTTTTGCAACTTCAACTTTTCCTAAGGGCCTATCTCCAAAATTTACAAATTGAGCACCCAAATTTCTAACATCTTCTTCCGGGCGTCTTTGCAACTCACGGCAGCTATGGCTGCTACACAACCCATATAAATTTCAACCCTTAGAATTTATTTTAGGCTCGTAAATATGATATTAATGGGCTCAATTGCATAAATCTACCCTACAATTTTAAATTTCTACCCGCAAATTTGAGATAGAAAGTCTTTGAAAAATGGGGAATATTTTTTGATATATCACTTACACTTTAGGCATCCATTAGCATTAGACAAAGATCAAAGGTACGTATATTATTCTAAATTTAAGCCCAAACTCTAATAATAATTAACAAAATACTTTTAATCAAGGTGAACAGACAAGGAAGGTGTGGCACTCCTGACCTAAGGTGTCATTGCCTGAGCCTTTGTGAAACCCTAGCTTGTATAGAAACCATATAAATAATATTAGATGAACTATATATGAATGATGTATTCATTTTGAGGTATTTGCAATTTTTGAGATTTTTGCAATTAGGTCATCTATGTGAATGGTTGTTTAAATTACCAATTAAAGATAATGTGGGTTATTATGATTAAAATATCATAGTAAAGATGAATAAATCATTAGCATGCTATGAAAAATATGATTTAAATTTAAAATGTAATTAATGGATATTATGAGGTTAATTATGGAGACAAGTTGAGAAAATATTGAAAAATTCATAACTTAGTGATTTTAAATCGGATTGAGGTAAAATTTGAGGTGGAAGCATATAGTTACATGCTTAATCTCATGGAACAATTATATTGTGAAAATTTTGAAGAAAATTGATCATCACCGTTCAAAGCTTAAAATGGTCATAACTTGGGCTAAAAAGATCGG
>JAXCLR010000105.1:43881322-43895894 GCA_035584095.1 Annona squamosa
AGTTGTTATAGCTGCAAAATTATTGAAAAGTGTCAATGAATATGTGAACAGAAATAAAATAATATAGTATAAAGTATGAAAATCAGTTTAAAAAAATAAAAAGTAAATACTTGATTCAGTTGCTTCAATTTTTATCAAGTTCTCCTCAACTCTTAGAGGTTGTAGTGATGCTTCGATCCAATCTTGTGCAATACCAAAATTTTCACAAGTCATGGTGTTAGAGAGCTTCTGAATTGATTTAGTACATGTCCATCTGTGCTAAAAGCTGATTCTGAAGCAACCATAGACACCAAAATTGCCAAAATACCTCGTGCTAGATGAGGTAATATTTTGTAGTCTTTACTTTTAGACCACCATGCCAAAATATCAAACCCAGGTGCCCTACCCACACTCGCTTCTTCTAGATATTGATCAACTTTTATTTTTGAGTGTTCACACTTTGAGAACCAATCACATTGATACCATGCATCATCTTCACCAACATCATCCAAGTTCATATTAACCTCATCCATCTCATCACTACTGCCATCCTTAGATACAGTCTCACAAAGCTCAGTTTCATAAATGGTATACGATGTTGGAATCAGTGGAAAATTAAGCACAATTTGTGTTTTGATGATTAATAACTTAATTTGAGAATGTTTTGGGTACTAATATGATTTGTTGAAATTTTTAAAAGGTTAGAAAATTAAAATTCAAAACCTGATAGACCAAGTCACAAAGCCAAGTCGACTCAGCTATCGACTTGAATGAAGTCGATACCCAAGTTGACCTCAGGATTGACTTGGAGAGAGCAAAACCTTCCAGCGCTGAATTTTGGATCCAAAATAGGTGAAGCTGCAAGTCCAAGTTGACTCCAGCTACTACTTAGGTGAAGTCGCAGACCCAAGTCGACTCCATTATCGACTTCAAATATTCAATCCTTCCAACGTTGAAACTGGGATCCAAGACAGGTGAGGTTGCAATCTAAGTCAACTCCATTTGCGACTTGAGTCAAGTCGCAGACCTAAGTCGACTCTACCATCGACTTCAGATGCTCAAACCTTCCAGTTTTGAAACTGAAATCCAAGATAAGTGAAGTCGCATCCAAAGTTGACTCCATGTTTGACTTAGGTGAAGTCACATCCCCAAGTTGACTCCACATGTGGCTTGAAGTGAAGTTGGAACCCAAGTCAACCTGGATGTTTGACTTGAGTTAGAATGAAGAAATATGTAGTACGAACATGCAAATATGCCTAAGTTAATCATTCAAGACCATATATTTCTCAGGAATAATCATTGGGCTACATCTATGAACTTCAAGACCAAACTACTCTATGTTCATGACGTGAAAGTAAGTCTCCAAGAAAAGATGATCATGTTGAGTTCCAAAATCGAGAATATCAGTGGAAGAACAATATAAGATGGATAGCAAGCATTCAAGATCACTCTCAAGAAATCCAAGTTTCAACAAGCATATACAGAAAGTGAAGTTGCACACGAAGCCGACTTCACCTGTGACTTGGGTTAAATCCTAGACCAAGTCGACTTGAAGTGGAACTTGAAGTTTTTGCTGGAAACCAAAGTCGCACCCCAAGTCAACTCTAGTATTGCACCTGAAGTCGACTTCATATGTGACTTGGGTCGCAACAGTCAAAAAAATTTGAATGTTGCACATTAAATGCGCGCTGCCTCCCTCTAAACGTTCGAATTTACTTCACCAGTATAAATAAGCATTCAAGTAAACGTGCTAGAGGTTAGAGAAAGCATTTACTGAGTTCTAACTACCATCCTCTACAAGCATTAAGTGATCAACACAAGTTTCAAGTGAAGAACTAAGCTCCAACTTGCTGCATGCTCTAACGCTGATCAAATCATCTCCTCTACAAGTTCTTCTATAAGTCGAAACCTACCTACATAATCTGTAAAGTATAGATTTTTTTATTTGATTCATTACTTGTATTTGATACTTGGTTTAATATTGGTGTTTTGAATTAAGTGAAAGTAAAGTAGCATTGTGACTTGAGTGAGGCTCATCACCTATTTGTGTTGTGATTTGTATAAACCCCCTAGAGCTGATATCTAGAAGAGAACTGTTGGTCTAACTGTATTTGATAATACAATAGTGGAACCCAAGTCGCAAAGGGTGTGAGTTTGGAAGAGTGGAGTAGGAGAGGTTGCCCGAACCACTATAAAACCCTTGCCTACTGTTGTGGTTTGTATTTCTGATTTTTATTACTTTATTATTCTCCATATTATTCATTTATTTTTTAAGGAGATTGAATTAAAAAGGGGTTAATTTCTGTTTATGTAAAAACTTCAAAATACCCAATTCACCCTTTCCTCTTGGGTAATAGCCATAAACTCGAGACCAACATACAACTTATACAATTTTCCTTCACTTTCTGACCAATTTCTAATGCTTTCTCTAATCTATGACTCATTTCATAACACCATTCAACTTATCTCAATTTGTATCGTGGATCTAACACCACAACAATGATTAATAAAATGTTCATCTGGACTCCGGGTTGGAGGCACATTCATCATTGGAATGGCTGAATTCACCACACCACATGCATATGTCTGCTGTTGTTGACTGCTATGGTGTTGACGTCCCTAATGCACTGATGTTGGCTGGCCTAGACAAGTTTTGAATTTGTAGAGACAAAGCGTCGATGTGGGCCTTTATCGATGAAATCGCGTCCAGTTGCACTAGACCTGCACCTTTGCTTCTGTCTAATGTCAATCGATAAGTGTTGGCCGCCATGTTGTCAAGCAGAGCATATGATTCCCGATAGCTTTTTCGTAGCAGAGATCCGTTCGATGAAGAATCCACCATGTGACGGGTGGAATCTTGGAGACCGTTATAGAAAATCTAAATTTGTACCCATGGCTGAATTCCATGATGGGGACACTTTCAGAGCAGGTATTTGAAACGATCTCATGCCTTCTGATAAGGTCTTCTCGTTGTGTTGCTTGAACGAGACTATATCCATTCTCAGCTTGGCTAACTTGGCCGGTGGAAAATATTTTTCTTGGAATTTTTGAGCCAAGTCATTCCATGTATTGACAAAGTTAGGTGACAAAGAGTCTAACCACTAAGAAGCTTGGTCATATAGAGAAAATGGAAATGTTCGAAGTCGCATCGCTTCGTTGGAGACTCCGTTTTGCTCGAAAGTGTTCATAATCTGCAGAAAAATCTGCAGATAGCAGTGCGGGTCTTTAGATGCAAGACCTCCGAACTGCCCGATAGACTGGAGCATCTGGAAAATCACTGGTTTGATTTCAAAATTATTGGTGTCGATCGGAGGAGGTGCATACTAGTCTGAACAGCATTTTGACCAAGTGCAATCAGATCCCAAATTGGCTGGTCCAAATCATCTTTAGGTGAATGATTCGGGATCTCGATCCTCTAGTTTTCCGACTGGTTTGCATGGACATTATCGTCTTGGTTCTTAATACGCTCCATTATGTGCTGTTGGTTTCTAGCCTCCTTGCTTTTTCAGCATCTTCTCAAATAGGTTCTTTCGGGTTCTGGATCAAAAGAGATGACGGTCTCCTTTCCAGCTCTGACTCAGCTCATGCAATATGAGATAACTCTGCAAAAACCAATGAATTTGAACTAGTAGAAAGAAAAAGAAAAGAAATTCTAATGTAAAAGAAATAATGAAAAGAAAATGTTCTGCAAAATTGTACAAGAAAGCAATAAAACTAAATATAATTGGTTAAGAAAACTCCCCAGCAATGGTGCCAAAAACTTAACGAGATGCGTATATGTCTATTAAATTGCTCGCTATTTATACAAGTATACGTGCCGTGTCAAGTAATAAAGAGTGAGTAGAGTATCGTTCCTACGAGGAATTGTTAACCGGAATTATCATTTAGCTTAACTGCTTTCGAAGGTTGTGAAATCCTGAGTTTGTGGTCCTATTAAACTAATAATTGCAGAACGGGGAAATTAGAGTAAAGATCTGTGACTACTGGATACTAAAATGGGATTACTGATTAGGGATGACAGATGGATAGATTGAAATCATTGAATCTAAACTATATTGCTCTGGTTCTTATTAAATGGATTGTATATGAATTTACTAGCCCAAATTCATGTATCTTCATATATGTCTTCCAACAGTATATAAAGCTAATTACACCCTATTTAAGTGCTATGTACCCATGCCATTAAATAAAGTAAAATTGATAAGTTCATAACCTGTATAATGACTACACAGGGTTTAAACCTGCGAAAGATGGAAAAACTAAACAAATAAACTAAAAATGCTTAAATAATGCTAAAATTGATTAAAAAATAATTTATGCTCATAAAATGCAATGCGGATGAAAATTAAGCTGAAAGAGTGCAAACTAAGCCTAATCTCTCGAACTAACATACAAATTAAGTCTGAAATGGACCATGTTAACCATTGCCTTCCTAGAGAATTCTTGATCAAATTTCCAGTTACTTAAAACATTTCCATCTCCTGATCTTACACTTGTTGAAAATATCAATTCTAAAAGCTTCCCATTTTCATCTTTATCTTTAGTAAAATGTTCCCACACCGCTGAAGTTAACTTCCTGACCCTTTTTGCCTTGGATTTAATCATAGATGATGAAACAACTTGGGATTCAAGTGTGGGTTAATTAATTTTCATAAACTTTTTGTCCATCTGCAATACCTAATTATATATTAGATGCAACAAAATAAAGCATAAATTATATAACCATGACATGATAATGTAATTTATATAAAACAACCATAATTTCTACTATTCATAATTATTTGATTGTTTACATGTTAACATAGGGCCATCAAAGGAGAATTGCCAAAATGAGAAAGCAAGCAGGGCAATGGTTGGATTTGGGAAGAACGGAGTAGAAAAGCCACGCGGTCACTCACGGACCTCACAGATGGAGGCCACAACCACTTGTTCAGGTGAGATTGTGAGAGGCTAGGAGCCGACAAATGGTTTAGAGAGAGAGACTAAGAGCTGCGGTGGAGGCAGACAGGACTGCAGGAGCATCAAATTCCCTTTGGCGAAAAGAAATGTCAGGCGGGGCGGGCGCCACCTTTTGGCTTTTTATCTCCTGCGGAGCATAAGAGGGGTAGCGCAAGAGGCCGCTGCCACCAATGGCACAACCACGACAGTGCGATGGACAAGGGAGTAGTGGAGGATGGGGCAGGGGTGCAGGGTAGCCGGACACCCAAGAGAGAGAGACTGAGAGCAGAGGACGGGGCAAGGGAGTAGGGCAGCGGGCAGATGGCGGGTTGGATGATGAAAATGCTTGATGAAATCTTTTGTGGGAGTTAGGTTGCCAAAATCTTTTGGCAGTAAGGGCGAATGGCAGGTCGGAATCGGATGATGAGAGCAGCGGGCAGCCTACTGGACACAAGAGACTGTTGACTGAGAGAGAGAAACTGAGAGGGGCTGAGGGGGTGTGAAATCGTGAATGCATGAGTTGCCAGCGGGATTGCAGGAAGTCCGGAATGCAGGAATCAAGATTAGGTTTTGCTGCTAGGGCCTACACTCGGGCGGGATAAGGGAGCGGGAAGGAAGGGCAGGGCCAAAATAATTTTCAAATATTATATATATAATATATTATATGTATTATATTAAATGGGTTATATGGACTGAACGGGTTGGACGGGTTGACGGATTGAAAAGCCTTAACCATAATCTATTTATTTAATTAAATGGTTGAACGGGTTCATAAATCATAACCCATTTATTCAAAAATCGCAACCTAAACTCTTTTATTAATGGGTTGGACAAGCGGGTTGATAGGTTGACCATAACCATTAACATCCCTACTCCCAAGTGGAGGAAGTCACGTGGAGTCCAAGTGGGGACCACACATGCTGCATTTTTCTTTTTACTTGCGTAAAACAGAGATGGATTTGGGGTTTTTTGCATTGTGGCATTTTTCCTCTCTCTTTAACATGTCTTTCTAGCTTTTACTTTTCAAGGGTTTTTGTGGCAGTCATTCTTTCTCTTTCAACCACAAGAAGATAAATCTAGTGGGTTAAATTTGTTATCTCGGATTTAGTGAGATCCATCATCTATTATTTTCTTTGTTGAAATTCATTCTTGTAGTGCTGTAGTTTTTACTAGGGAAGGCTTTGTAGTGTAATACCATTATTTCATAGTGGAAGTTTTACCTGAACTGAGTCCTTTGGTTTTTCTCCTTCATTAAATAGGTTTTTTTCATGCGAAATTATGGTGCATTTTTGTGTTTTGATTTTTGATTATTTGTTATATTTATTGTCTAAAATTAGTTATCCTTACTTAACCTACACAAAAAGGAATAGTTCAAAATTTTCAATAAGTGGTATCAGAGCCTTGGTTCGTTTTTGCATAAATTTTCTTGTATGGATTAGTGAGAAGAAACTTCATTCATAATGCTCAAACTCACATCATCAAATTATTCAATATGAAAAACAAGGATGAAAAATATTTTATATTATAAAGAACTTTACTTGCCTATTAAAGGGAAAGGGGGTGAAGCCCACAAATAAAATCCAAGATGATTGGGATCTGCTAAATAGAAAGGTTGTTGGGCATATTCGACAATGGGTTGATTAGAGTGTTTTTCAGTATGTTGCTAAGGAAACTGATGCATTCAAATTATGAAAAAAATTAATAGCCTGTATGAATGTAAATCAAATGTAAATAAGGCTTTTCTAATTAAAAGACATATTAATATGAAGTACAAAGATGGAAAGAAAGTAGTTGAACATTTAAGTAATTTCCAAGAAGCTTTAATTGACTTATCTGACTTGAAAAATTACATGTGCTGATGAAGTGCAGACATTACTTCTATTAAGTTCTTTGTCAGATAGTTGGAAAACCTTGATTATTTCACTCAGTTATTTCTTTCGTACCCACAATGTTTCACTCCTAATTCCTCTGGTGCCAATGTCATCATATCGATATATTCCATCCAAATGCAAATGTCTTTTTTCTCCAAATTTTGAAAATGCCCATGCTCATCTTCTTAGTTCAGCTCCAAAAGCCATGATAGACCATGACCTTTTTGCCTTAACTCAAGCAAATTATAGTTTTGAGAATTTGTCTGCAATTGCAAGTTAAACTAGAATCGCCAAGGAAGAAATTTGTCTGGTATAATCTATGAGTTCTTCAAATTCATACAATCACATTCCAACACCCCAAAGAAATATTAGACCCAACAACCACATGTCAAGTATTGATGCAGAAACAATTGCAACGGACTTCTTAGAGTGGGCCAACTATCGTGGAAGGGTCCATAAGTGATAAATGAGTGAGCCAACTTCAATTCAATTCTTATAGATTTTGTTTTATTAATTTTAATTTTTGTTATTTTTAGTAAATTTTGAATTTACTATTTTTAGTAAAAGTCTGAATTTACTATTTTTATAAGTCATGCATTTTTCTATTTTTAGTAAAATGTGTGCAAGTAGTGTGTTAGAGTTCTACGCATGTTCTGCGTACGTGCGTTAGTGGTAGCTAGGGTTTACTTATAAATATGTGGCTTCTCTTATTTTGTAGACAAACTTGATGAATAAGAAGTTCCAATTTTTCATTGAGTTTCCGTGTGGATACTTATTTATCAACTTCAGTTTTGTGCTAGCCTTGTTTCATGTTTCCCTTGTTGTGTCAGTTGGTATTAGAGCAGGCAATCTCACCCAATCTCATGGCTAATGAATTTGGTGATGGAGGCAGTGGTTCTCATGATGGAGATTAGGGAGCTGAGACTTCACAATCTGCATAGCAAAATCATGGGGTGGCATTAGGGCCTTAGAGCAACGGTTGGATATGATAGAACGGTGAATGAATCGGATGGATTAACGGTTCAGGTGTTTCGAACAACACTTTGATGATTTCGAAGATCATTTCAATGCCTAGTTTGATGATCTTAGCACCAATGTCGACATAACTTGAGATGACTATAGGGCATGCACCTGAGATGACCCAACTTGTTGTCAGCATTTCGATAGATCTAGTTTTGAATGTGGGCGTAGGCATGCTCATGAGGAAGACTCGGAGTTGGAAGATGACTTCTTCAAAGAGCTTTGCAGAAATCCTAAGCGTGGTGGTAGTGGTGGTAGGAATTGCAATGGTGACAGGGAGATGCACGACTACAAAATTAAGGTAGATATTTCTTCTTTTCGTGGTGATCTTAATATTGAGGACCTCCTAGAGTGGATTGTGAATGTTGATAAAATTTTCATGTACATGAATATCCTAGAGTGACAACAGCTAAAATTAGTCGCTTGTAGATTGAAAGGAGGAGCGTTGACACGGTGGGAAAGGTCGCAATCCAAGAGAGTCTATGAAGAAAAATTGCCAATTCAGACTTGGTACAGAATGAGACAATTATTACAAGGCAATTTCCTTCCTCCTGACTATGAGCAAATTCTATTCCAACAATATCAAAGGTGCCATCAAGGGCAATAATTTGTAACACTATGGAATTCTTGAGGTTGGTTGAGATGGATGACTTACACGAACAAGAAGGGCAACATGTTGCTAGATATTTAGAAAGTCTGAAGGCCACTGTCAAATAGCGAATTGGCATGCAAATAATTCGAATCATATTTGATGCTTGAAATATTGCATTAAAGGTTGTGATGATGTTATAGGAAAAGAGAAGATCGAAGTATTTCTGCAAGTCTTATAGTGGAGGCACTTCCAACCCATCATCTAATGAATCTAGCAAACCCACTCTTGAAGCTCCCGTTCATTTTGAACTGTATAGGAAAGAGAAAGCAGGTAGAAAGCAGAAAGTAACTGATTCCAAAGATAGTCAGAAACCAGAGAATCCATATGCTAAACCATATTCAGGAAAGTGCTTCAAATGTAATCAAGCTGGCCACAGATCCAGTGACTGTTCTCGTCGAAAGATAGCCCACGTGGTGTAATGAGAAGAACAAGAAGGGGATGATGATAAGGGTACTTACTGTGCCCCGGATGGAGATTTTGTCAACGAGCTTGAATCTGATGAAGAGCCCAAAGCTATGTGGTGAGGCGACTGATGTTGTCCTCAGAGTAGAAGGACGACACTCATTGTGCTATCTCTAATTGCTTATTTGATGTGATCATTGACAATGATAGTTATGAGAATATTATTGGCAGGAACGCTGTTAAAATATTAGACCTTTGGATAGAAAAGCACCTTTATCCTTGTACGATTGGCTGGATTAAGGCTGCAAAAAACACAGATGATGGAGTAGTGCAAGGTACCTTTTTCCATAGGCAAATATAACAATGATATATATTTTGATGTGGTAGACATGAATGCTTGTCATTTGTTATTTGGTAGGCTTTAGTAGTTTGATGTGTTAGTACAACATGATAGTAGGGAGAACACTTACAAATTGCAGAAGAATGATAAGAGATTCACATTGTTGTCAATGAAAGGGAGTCCTTGGATCAAAACTTCTAAAGTGGAGGGGTTGGATGTTCTTTACTCTCATCCATATAGAACATGAGGTGGAAGCTGCTATTCAGGAATCTACAGAAGCACATGCCTTGATCGTTAAACTAGTAATGTCTAGTGAAGAAGGCCAGTTTGAGCATCCAGATGCAGTAAAGTCATTGCTGGTGGAATTCATGGAATTGATTCTAGAAGATTTGCCTAACGAGTTGCCTCTGATGAGAGGCATCCAACACCACATCAATTTGATTCCTAATGTGAGTTTACCTAACTTACCATGTTAGAGGACGAGTATGAAGGAAAGTGAAATCCTCAAGGAGAAAGTAGAAGAGTTGCTTCAAAAGGGTTACATCCACGAGAGCATGAGTCCATGTGCAGTTCCAGATTTGTTTACATCAAAGAAAGATGGTATTTCAAGGATGTACATGGATGGCTTGAGCCAACAACAAAATCATAGTTGGGTATAAATTTTCAATCCAAAGACTAGATGACTTGCTTGACAGGCTACATGGAGTTGTGGTATTTACGAAGATTGATCTTCATAGTGGATACCATTAGATCCGCATCAGACAAGGATATGAGTGGAAGACAACCTTCAAAACAAAGCAGAGACTTTATAAGTGGTTGATGATGCCACTTGGATTGTCAAATGCTCCTAGCACCTTTATGTGACTCATGAATTAGGTACTAAAACTTTTTATTGGAAAGTTCGCGGTGGTTTATTTTGATGATATTTTGATGATATCTTGATTTATAATTGATCAGATGCAAAGCACCTTCTATACTTGCGGGAGATGCTAATAGCCTTGTAGGAAAATAAGTTGTACATGAATCTTAAAAGGTGCATATTCATGACAAAGAAGTTGTTATTTTTACGTTATGTAGTTAGTATAGATGAGATTTAAGTGGACGAAGAAAAGATTCGAGCAATCAGAGAATGACCTACCCAAAAGCAGTTACAAAAGTCACAATTTTCATGGTTTGACCACATTCTATAAGTGTTCATGAGGGATTTCAGTAGCATTGTAGTGCCTATTATAGAATGCTTAAAGAAAGGGAAGTTCTAATGAGGAGATGAAGCCACTACTAGCTTCACAGTGCTAAAAGAAAAGTTGCGCACATTCTCTGTTCTAGCTTTGCTAGATTTTGATACTCTATTTGAAGTTAAATGTGATGTTAGTGGTGTGGGAATAAGAGTTGTTCTTTCCCAGAAGAAACGACCAATGGCTTTCTTCAGTGAGAAATTAGCGATGTGAGGCACATGGTCCGCATATGACAAAGAATTTTACTCTATCGTGCAGGTTTTGAAGAACTGGGAGCATTACTTAATTGGTCGAGAGTTCATTCTGTACTTAGATCATGAAGCTTTGAAGAATATCAAAAGCCAAAAATGGATCAGCAAAGATATATGTGCTAGATGGATTTTGTTTTTGCAAAAATTTTCTTTGTTTTGTAGCACAAAGCGAGAGTATACAATAAGGTAGTGGATGCGCTAATTATGTGAGTTGATTTACTAGTGACAATGAAGAAATAGTGAGTTTAGATATAGTAAAACGGATATATGGGGCAAATGAGGACTTTGGTGACACTTAGGCAAAGTGTGTCACTAACCAACTTGTAGATGATTTTCACATCCATGATGGGTTCCTTATGCTAGGTAGTTGGCTATGCATTCCAAGATTCTCATTGCGGGAGAAGCTGCTTTGAGATTTGCATGGAGGAGCTCTTGCTGGATACTCAGGTTATGATAAGACCCTTACTGCTATTGGCGAAAGGTAATACTAGCCACACTTAAGGGATGATGTATTCAAATTCGTGTAACAATGCTATGTGTGCTAGACAACAAAGGGGCAGTCTCAAAATACAAGGCCTTTACTAGTTCCTAAAAATATTTTGGGAAGATTTATTTATAGATTTTGTACTTGGCCTACCTCAAATACAAAGAGGTATGGACACTATTTTTGTTATTGTTGGCAAGTTTTCCAAGATGGCACACTTCATTCCTTACAAGAAGACCTCAGATGCTAATGGATTTGCTAGACTATTCTTCAGGTAGGTGGTTCAGTTGCATGGTGTGTTAAAGACTATCACTTCAGACTAAAATACTAAATTCCTCAGTCACTTCTAGAAGACCTTGTGGCAAATGTTCAATAGTAAATTCCTTAGTCACTTCTAAAATACTAAATTCTTCTTTGATGTTCAGTAGTACGGCTCATCTACAGACCAATGGACAAATGGAGGCAATTAACAAAACATTCGACAACTTGATTCATAGCAATTGTGGAGTCAAGCCAAAATAATAGGACCTTACCTTAGCTCATGCGAAGTTTGCATGCAATAATGCTGCTGATAATGCCATAAGAAAATCTCCTTTCTCTGTGGTATACACGAAGACCCCACAACATGCCCTCAACCTCAAATTGCCTAAGGGTCCCAGGGTTAGTTTAATTGCCGAGAATATGGCGCATCAATGGCCACATGTGTAATCTAAGGTCAGGCAGAAGCTAGAGCAAGCAAATGTGAAATACAAGAAGGCTGCAAACCAACATCATAGGAGGCAACCTTTTGAAGTTGGAGAACAAGTTATGGTATTCTTGTGAAAAGAAAGGTTTAATATGTGAACCTCTAACAAACTACAACTAAGGAAATGTGGCCTCTACAAGATTTTGAAGAAGATCAATAACAATGCATATTTTGTGGATTTGCCTGATACAATGGAGATCTCCAAAACGTTTAACGTGGTGGACATTCACTCATTTCATTCTTCTGACGAACCCTTCCATCCAAACAATCTAGCCAACTCAAGATCGAGTATTTCTCAAGTGGAGTGAATTGACGCAGATGCCATCGTAATAGACTTCCTAGAGTGGGCCGACCTGAAAGTGATAAATAAGTGGGCCAACTTCAATTCAACTCTTATAGATTTTATTTTATTAATTTTTATTTTTTACCATTTTTAGTAAAATTCAAAATTTACTATTTTTTAGTAAAATTCAAAATTTACTATTTTTAGTAAGTCATGCATTTTACTATTTTTAGTAAAACGAATGCAAGTGGTTGGTTAGAGTTCTGCATATATTTTACATACATGCATTAGTAGTAGCTAGGGTTTGCTTATAAATATATAGCTTCTCTTATTTTGTAGACAGACTTGATGAATAAGAACTTCTAAGTTTTCTTTTTTCCTTATGATTGAGTTTTCATGTGGGGACTTGTTTATCAATTTCGAGGTGTAGCTTTGTGCTAGCCTCGTTTTACATTTCTCTCGCTGCGTTGAGTATAAATTTTCATCAGCTGCCAATCTGATTACTCTTCCTCGAGTCTTTCCCATGAATACGCAACACTTGGTCTACATTGAAGATCAATGCTGATGTAAATCTTCAATTTGAAAGATCATCAATCCATGCACATGGATCGAACAATCCATGGGCTCCAGCAGCAAAAGCACATAACCTCAACATCATGCAATTCCCTTGGGGAAATAGTATTGTAGCTATGAAATCGACGCATGGTAAAAGAAATAATTTTTTAAGATGGAAATGGTATTAGATTGTAGGTGAGACGGACAAGTAGGATTGACGATTTTGATGATCTCCACCTCTTCTTATCCTTCTATGTCTCCCATCCATATGCTCTCCACCTCAACAATTGTTTCTATAGGGAGAATTCGACGATTTTGATGAACACAAAGATGAATGTAATTAAAATATGCTTAAAATAACTTTATAATATTTATTAGCCTATTAATTTAATTTCTATGGGATAAATCATACACGTATATGATACAAATATATTTTAAAAAATGGATACAAAATGGACCATCATATATTTTTGGAAATAAAATAAACTAATAGGTTCAAAAACAAATCATGGGTTTACGATCTGGAAGTGAAAATTTTAAATATTTAAAGAGGATAATATATTGTAAATATTTTAAAATCAATTTAGTGATATCTTTTTACTTATTAATTTCAGTGTAATCAATAGTGCAGACTATTAAAATGAAAGCTGCATGGGCATTGTGCACCAGTTTTTTTTTTTTTGATAGAAGGAAATACTCTATCCATACTCTCTCCCAGTATGAGGGGGATTAGGGAAAGAGTAATCCAAGCAGTTCATTGCCAAAAAATTATCTGTGCAAAGTTTCCCAACAATAGCTCGAGGTGGAACACCCCACCACACTTGAAAATCCACAGAAGAGTTTACAACTAGCTCGGCTAAGGAATGAGCAACCTCATTTTCTTGCCTCAGGACATGGTGGACCGAGAAGGAAGATCTATCACCAAGAATGGACCTAATATCAGAGATGATCCGACCAACCAGTGAAGTGACGGGTTCAAGGTTTAACAAAAAATTGCATAGGATCCGACATTGTTCACCAGTTTAGTTGGATTAGTAGAGCATTTGTTTCGGTGTCCACCTCCAGATCCGCATCTGCCACACCGCAATCCACCATGTTGCCAAAAAATCGGATGGTGTAATCAGCAAATCATGGCCATCCCACTGCCATCAAAGCTGGAAAAATCTAGCTGGCTGTTCCAAAATTCAAAGGCAGCAACATTCCCAAATCAGTTGTAACAATCGCAATCCTACAAAATTCAGAATTGAGCATCAATTTACAAAACCCAGCAGAAAATCCAAGCAACATATTCATGCCATATAGCCATAATCGCAATTCTTAATCGACAGCACAAATCAATTTCAGTCCCAAAAGGTAGCAGCTCCCAAATTCCAACAGGTAGCTGCCATTTCTACCCACCAGCACTAGTTTTCCACTTCGAATCATGAAGCTATAAATTATGTGCAAAATTTATCTCGTTTGCAAGAAAACCCCACTGAAAATCAACAGTGAAACCATCTCCTCTCTACAAATGCTGTCCGACAGCAGGTTCATTAATGGCTAGATGCTAGACAATTTTCCTGCAAACCATCAGCCATCTAAGTACAACTCCAAACTACCATTGCTAGCTAGCAGCTTCTTGAATATTTAATTCTAGCTAATGTGCTTGCACATGCCCTGCAAAATTTGGTCACAAAAATGAGTCCGGTTTCGGTGCAAACGTTTTCACGTTTGCTTAATGTGCAAATGCCACATCTGCCATCGATTTAAGATGAACGGTTGAGATTCGCTAGGGTAAACTTGGAAGACGAAAATTACTTTTGCATGTATACTTGCGT
>JAXCLR010000105.1:43898203-43912033 GCA_035584095.1 Annona squamosa
TTAATGATATTTCAATTATTTGTTAATCATCAAAATCAAATTAACCATTCTATTCGATAAGCACATGATCAATAATCAAAACAATTTTTTTACAATTTGAACCCAAAGAATCTGAACACAAGAAACCTAATATGCAAATATGATAGAGTTAAAGTTCAAGTGAACTCGAAACCAAAGAATATGAGCCTAATTTCTCATTTCTTATTTATTATAAAATATATTACATAGATAATATTTAAATAATATTTCTTTATTTTTTTTGTATTTTATGTTATTTATATTTATATTTGAATCCACGTCTGGCATATTATAATTATATTATACCGAGATATATTTCATATAAATGTATATTTTATTTCTATAATTTATCTTTACAACTATAAATACCCAAAAAGTTTTAGGGATGACCAATCAAAGTCCATATAGGACAACTTATGTGGCAAGTGTTGATCCTTTTGATCAATCGGGCCAGATGGTAACTAATGAGGTCTTACCCCATTATTATTTATGTTATGGGTTGTACTTTGTTTTTATTTTAATATATTTTTCTACCAACTTATGTAGTTTAGTTGGCATACAAAAGGTCCAAAGATTTTAGAGGTTTAGCATTCAATGTGGGTTCCATAAGTAAATAATTAATTTTTGCACTTTTGTCTCTCCAATCATGCATGAGCTGTACATGATAAGATGGGGTTGGACTTTAATTTAAAGTTAAACTCAAGATAAAGGATTTTATTATTTGTTTTCTTCCCTAAAATTTTAGGGAACCTACAAAAACCTCTATAAAAAAGGCTAGGAGAGTTGATGGATTTAGGTATTGAATATCCAAGAAAGGCTTGGAAAGCTAGAGTTGCGAAAGGAGATAATAAGTTGCGATAGAAATTTTTGGAGGCAAATAGAACTTTATTTTAGAGTTGATATATAATTCCAATTAATGTTAGTTTTTTGTATAATTATTCAATACAAATTATTTATGAGCGGTTATGATTTTTATGCTAAACTTGTACATAAATTTTATAATATGCATGGAATATATGATAAGCATAATTAATTTTATATACCCATACAATTGCTCTATATAAAAAATTTATATGTATTAATTATGTTGGAAATTTTTTATATTCTATGGATCTAATATATGTGCATGTTTTATAATGCAAATGATTGCATGTAAAAGTTGCTACGATTTTACAAGGAATGCCTGGCCATTAGAATTTGATTTTAACATGGATATTAAAATGCATGGGTCATCTGAATTAAATGCATACATTGTAAATTTTGTCTCTTGCATTAAATTCCTTATAGGGTAACAACAGGATGCTTGCTTCTGATGGATATTAAATAATGCACAAAGAATCTATGACATTTCTAACAAAAGTTGGATTGAAAATTTTAGAGTATGGTCCCTGGAAAATTTTTTTAAAGAAGGACAAATGTCTGAATATTTTGTAAACAAAAGGGTCATATTTCAATTAAGTTTTGTCAGTCATCAAAAAGGGAGAGATTGTAGATCATATGCTTGCTCTAAAAAAGTTAATTTGATTTTGATTACTAAAACCATTGGAATATAATTAAGACGGATCTAACAAAAATGTGTAAGTGTACTTAGATATTATGTCTCCAATTATATGAATAAAAATGAAATGGGCAAAGTTTCAAAGTGCAGACAGGTCAAGATGCAGACCTAAGTCGACTCAGACTACGACTTGGGTAAAGTTCATAGCTTGGTTGACTTAGGGGTTGCATATTTCCACTGATTGACTCAGCCACATGTGAAGTCTCAGCCCATGTTGACTTCACTTCAGCCCAAGTCGACTTCGCTTGACTCTTCAAAAAACAGCAAAGTGAAGTCTTAATTCAAATCGACTTCACTTGTAACTTGCATAAAATCTCAGCCCAAGTCGACTTCATATGCGATTTTGAATGCAAAAAAATTAGGCATTAAGTTTTTAGTCAAAGTGAAGTCACAATCTAAGTCAATTTTACTCACCCCAAGTTGAATCCACTCATCCCAAGTCAACTCCACTTGCGACTTCAAGTTATAACTATCAAACATTCGAACATTAAAGCATTAAATGCATGCCAACCACAACTCCAATGGGTAAATCTTCCTCTCCTCTATAAATATCATTAAAGTATGAGTGTGAAGTGAAGTTGAAAACACAAAACGAGCTTACATTTTCTATTAACCAAGAGTATTGAAATTATTTAAACAACTATTGAAGCTTCAAGTGTGGCTACTTCAAGTGAGCTTGCAAGATCATTTTCTTCACAAAACAAGGAGCTTCTGGAGCAGATTGATTACACATTGTAAAGGATAAATTTTTTTCTATTTTATTTTGATTTGTTGTTTTAGATGGGTATTAGAGACCAAATTCAAAAAAAAAACAAAATAAGGGATTGGTTTGAGCTGATTTCACCAACAAATGATTATTGTATATGTCCCCTGGATCTAGAATCTAAAAGAGAGCAAGTGCTCTAAATTGTAATAGATATGCAATAGCGGAACCCAAGACACAAGGGGTGTGTGCTTAGAAGAGTAGAATAGGAAAGGTTTCTCGAACTACTATTTATTATTGTCACTCGTGTGGTTTGATTATTTACATTTTATATTATATTTGTACCTTCTCATTCTATCTCTTAGCATGTTTTATCATAGGGAATTAAACCTACAAGGGGTTAAAGTTTTAATCTACGAAAAAAAATTTTAAAGAACTCAATTCACCCCTCTCCTCATGGATTTTGTCATAAACTCAGGACTAACAATACTAATGATGGACATGTAATTTTTATATTTTTATTTTTCATGCTTGAGATGTAATAAATGACTACTAGAAGTAGATTTTAATTTTTAAAAAATTTATTAATTATAATAATTAATTATGTCAAAAATATGCGATTGATCTTGAGAATTTGTATTAAATACACGGCCCCAGATCACTTTTCAAGTTTAGTATATTACAACATCCATTAATTTTCTTCCTCTACTTTGTTTTTGTTGTTATTTTTTCTACAAATATTCTTTATTTGCTATATTTTATAAAAGTCCTGGGAACATATATTAAATACACAATCCATGATCACTTTTCTAGGTTGGTATTCCATTATTTTTTTTTTATGTTAAATTTTTTCTACAAATATTCTTTATATTGCTATATTTTAAAAATTTAATAGTTTAACTATATATTATTATGCTTACTTACATGAATTGTTATTATCATATATTCATATGAAATCTTAAACTTCTCAATCTTAAGTAAAACGTAAATTCATCAACATAAATTTCAACCCAAAACTCAACCCGATTTTTAAAAATAGGTTAAGGTTTAAGTTTTACAAATAGGATTATGGTTAATATTTTATAAATATATGTAGGATTAGGTTGGGATGATACTAAACTTTATGAGCCCGAGTTGCACCTTTACAAATCACGCCACTTCTACTTTTTCAGCAAGTCTAAACTTATAAATATATATTTATATATTATTTTCATAAATTATAAAAAATCTCAGACTAATTTTATTAAATATAAGTGATTATAACATGGAAGTAATATAAATAATAACAATAAAATTAATTAATATGAGTATTAAAAAGAGTCAAGGCTTTCAATTAAAATTCTAAATAACAAATTTAGCCTCTAACTATTGAATTAAAAATAAATGAATAATAAAATATAATATATAATATAGTTGATAAATATTAATTTTTCTATTGTAACGGTAGAAAGAAGAGCAGAAAAAGAAATTGAAGAAGAAAGTTTAACTAAATAATTACTGTCAAAGACAAGTAAGCACCTCATTCTATTTTCGAAATGATATTTTAGAAATAATTCTCAACAATATTATGAAATCCTATAAATGTTTGTGAATATTTAATATGTATTTAAATTATGCATTTTTAAATAGAAATCACTAATTTATTTTACGATGACATACATATTTCCTTGCAATGATTGTGATTTATGGTATGCATGTAATGCATTAAGTAACCATGTGGGATTGAAATAAGAGGTGATGTTTCTGATGAAACTAAACACAGTCACTTGACCATGAGGTGTTAAGGGCGGTGTCAGAGGTGTTTCGAGTACCCTCTGAAGTTAAGTAAGGTGTATATAATTCATACAATGCATTGTTAAGCATGTAAGATGTTTAAATTGCTCTGGTATTTTTACATTTATATGCCTACTTACTATAACATACTCATATCTTTCAAATTCAAAATATAGTCTACTGGACAGATAAGAAGAAGGTCTGAATGCGACCAGAGGAGAGACCACTTTCCATTATTTAATTTCTTAACTTGAATAGATTGTACTTAGGCAAGGATTTGTAATATTTTGGACGATCTCCATATGTTTGTGGTATAAGATGCATGTACGAACTTATATTATCTTTTTAAAAATTTTAGGAAGAAATTTTATAATTTTTCATAAATTAATTCTTGAAGTAAGCTAATTCTCGTATTACCTTGTATTCAAGGTGTTGCAGAGAAAAAGGTACCAAAGCAATGTCTCCGGTAAATTATAAAATTTTATGATTTGAATTTTAAATTAGATAACTGAATTTAAAATTTTGCAAATGAAGATAGAGAAAATTAGAGTCTGATTTTCCTCTAGCTAAAAAAATAGAAGATAGTCACCTCACTAAAATTTTTATTAGTGAGATCATCTAGAAAATTCTCCTAGAAAACGGGGCAGGCTCTAAAGTTAAGAAATCTGAGAGGCACATCTAAAAGAAAAAAACAAAAATGACTTGATTACTTTTGTATATAACATTTCTAAGAAAAATCTAAACCAAGAGAAGGAATAAGATAAGTAAAAGTTATGTAATCATATGGTATTTAAATAATATTAAATTAAAATATTTGTTTTTGCTTTATTCAAATATATCTATATATACAATAAAAGTTATTAGTGTATAGTTTGGTATCTATATTGTTGTAGATGTTGAAAAGGTTAAGTTTATAGTTTGATTTGGCTAGCGATAAAGCACCTTTTAGAGGGCATTATCCCAAAGGGCATTTTATTATTACTCCAGCCCATGGGCCTCAGTCCAAGAAGCTTAAGATAAATCAAGAAGCTCGTAGACCATATCAACTCATAAAGATAACAATTTAAGTCGAAAAAACAATCTTCAATGAAAGAACAAATGGTACTTAAAATAAAGATACTTGAAAATGACATGGACAGCGTCGGGGTATTGAGGTCCTTTGCTTCTTTTATTATAATGATCTTGAGTATCCAAGACTCCAATAGCACCATCAATATCTTCATGACCTATTCGGATTCAAGAATTATATTTCCTAGGCCTTTTAGAGCATTAATATCTTAAAAAATCTTTCAAATAATTTAGATATATTTTTTGTGTCGAGCATCTTAAAATTTTCTAGTTCTCCAATCAAAATGTTGCTTCTCAACTCTTGGATTTGAGAAGCTCCGTCATAAATTAATATTAGAGTGTCTCTTGTCTCTTTGGTAGTCAACCAAGAATACACTTGATCATATTCAGCAGCTGTGAAAGCACAGAATAATGAGTTCATAGACTTCGCATTACTCTTTACTAGTCTCACCTCATCCTCAGTTCAATCAAAGACCCTTTCACTTACAAGTAAAGTAATACCGTCTTGGATTGCTAGCCAATAATCCATATCAATTGCATCACTATTAGTTATTCCATTCTCAACTTTCAATAACCAAAGTTACTTCTATCAAATAAAGGTGATCTAGTAAAAGATTGGCCCTCACAAATGTGGGGATGGAAGTTAATTTGGATGTTATTTATAATAGAACTCTTTGATAATAAACTTAAAGACCCACTCTGATATCACTTGTTAGTCCCGAGTTTATAACAAAAATTCAAGAGAGGAGGAGAATTGGGTTTAAAAATGCTTTAAACATTTAACCCTTTATGAGTTTAGTCCTCACACAAAAGATACAAAAAAATTATAGTGATTCAAGACAAATCCCCTGATTCTACTCTTTCATGAACACATACTCTTATGCCTTAAGTTCCACTATGTCAATAATAGTAAATTAGAGCTCTTGTTCTCTTCTAAATTATAACTATATAGGGCCTTTACAACATCAACACAAGTAGACGGTGAGTTTCACTCCAATGTTACACTACTTGTCTTTACTTAGTCTTAGTCTCCAATACTAAGCCACTTAGAAATTAAAATCTACACTTTACAAATCATGTTGAGCAATTCAGCACTTAAGTAGGCTCAAAATCATTGATGAGGATGGAAGCTTACAACTCTTTGCAGTGAGAATGTGAGTCTTTCCTTGTAAAGCACTTAATGCATACTTGAATGCTTATAGGTGGAAAGATGTAAGCTCAATGAATGCTCTATCTAATCCCATTAACTTCACTTGATGTGTCTTAAATAGTTGTGGAATTAATTTGAATGTTGGGGGTAGGTGGCACAAATTAAATATGCGAATATTTGAATTTTTGCAATCGTTACGGTGCAAGTCACAGTTAGAGTTAACTTTGTGTGCAACTTCACCCAAGTCGTAGAATGGAGTTAACTTAGGATCCAACTTGGTCAATCATTTTCCTCCTTCCAAACTTTCCTTCGAGTCTTGTGCTTTTCAAGTTTCTTCTTGGGTTTACTTGGTCACTCACTTAACCCAAGTCACAAGCGAAGTCTACTTCGTTTACAATTTGCATCTAGCTGAGCCAGTCGGTGGAAATATATAACTCTTAGGTCAACTTGATCCTGGACTTGACCTAAGTCATAAGTGGAGTCAACTTGGGTATGTGACTTCTCTGGTCATTTAAATCTTTGGACTTCATAAATATGTTCCTTTGGCTTTGATACTTCAAGTCCTAAAGTTGAATTGACAAGTCATAAGTGGAGTTGACCTGGGTATGCAACTTCATTTTTGAAACTTAGTAAAGAAATCAACTTTGAAGTTAGAAATTAAGTCGAAGAACGAAGTCAACTTGGTCTTTTAATTTGCTCATGTCATAAGGTGAAGTCGACTTGGGGTATTGTTTTGCTTATAGTTAAGGTAGCCAATAGAAATATGCAACCCCTTAGTCAACTTAGCTATCGACTTCACAAAAGTTATAATTTGAGTCGATACGTGTTTGTGACTTGACATGTCCGTACTTTGAAATTTTTCTCCTTTCATTCTAAGTTTTTGAGGTCGACTTTGTTGTAGACTTATCCCAATTCGATTTCTTGAGTTGATTTGGCTATGCAACTTAGTCTGTTTTGCTTTGGCATTTGAAAATTCTACTTAAGGCCATTACTCCAAATGTGTTAGCACCCTTAAATTCACAAATTTGGATTGTTAATCATCAAAATATATGTTTTTCTTGATTTGCTAATGGAGTTCACAATAAATAGATGCACAAACCATCTCATTCATAAGGGAAAATATCCTCCATATATTTGGAATCAATCACTCCTTGGTAACTAATAGTGGTATATAACTTACTTCCCATAATTTCATGACCTTCTACCAATAGTATACAATTTAGCACAAACTGGCCTCGATAGCCATCCACAACCAAGTGTTCAAGTGGAACCAACCAATCAAACCATATTAGAATTACTAAAGAAATGGCTAAAGAAGCACAGAAATGTTGAAATTTAAGGTAAATGAAGCATAATCCATGTTTTGATGATTAATAATTCAATTTGAAAAATATTTAAGCACTAATGAGATTACTAAGTGTTGCCAAGGTTTAGAAAATCAAAGTTCAATAGATAGCAGGTCAAGTCGCAACCCAAAGTCGACTCAGTCATCGACTTAGGTCAAGTCGATACCCAAGTCGACTCTAGGAATGACTTCAAATGACAAAAAATCTCTAAAACTAAAATTAGGACTCGGAGACAAGTGAAGTCGCAACCGAAGTCTACTCCGCTTGCGACTTAGGTCAAGTCACAAACCCCAAGTTAACTTCATCTGCGACTTGGGTAAGCTTTAGTTGAAGACCTCGAAATATCAAAGTTAAGTCACTTTTCAAGTCGACTCCATGTGACTTAGGTGAAGTCACATCTCAAGTGAACCTGAGTATGTGACTTGGGTGAAGTCGAAGTCCAAGTCGACCCAAGCCTACGACTTAAGTATGTGGCTACCTTATACTGATTCAGAAATATCCTATTAAAGAATGACAACAAGACCAGAAAGAAATAATCATCATGAATCAAGGCCACAAGAAGGAACATTTTAAGAGACTAGTGTATTGCTCAACTTAAGCAAAACAATACACATCAAGGACATCTAATGAAGATCAAGAGAAGAAATAAGATATACACAACATATATATCACATTCAAAATCTTGAAGTTCTAATATGATCAATAGCTGGTGAAGTTGCATCCGAAGTCGACTTCACCTGCTACTTGGGTCAAGTCCGACACTGAGTCGACCTGAACCTAGAACATGAGTTGGAAGCTGAAGATCGAAGTTGCTCTTGAAGTTGACTCCGCCCTTGGACATGAACGAAGTTGCATACCAACTCGACTCCAAATGCGACTTGACTCATAACAGTCGGAAAAATTTGAACGTTGGGGCATTAAATTCACGTCACCTACCACCAAACGTTTGAATTCACTTTTCATTATTTAAGGAGTATCAAGCGAACGTAAATGCAATTGGAAAAATATTGAATGAGCTCACCTTCCACTCTCTTGCATTTAAAGTGATCTACAAGAAGTTTGAAGAAGAACTCGGCACTTAAACTGTTGAAAGCTACATTGCTCTATCAACAACTTCTTCCATAAGTTCTTCTACATTCTCAAAACTGCCTACGCAAATTTGTAATGTGTAAATCTTTTTATTCATTGTTTACTTATTTTTTCCACTTGGTTTGATATAAGAGATAGAAACTAAATGAAAGCAAAGTAGTGTGTGATTGGAGTGAAACTCGTCATCTACTTATGCTGAGATTGTACAAGCCCCCTAGAGCTAAAATCTAGAAGACAGCTGTTGTTTTAAGTTGTATTGACAATACAATAGTACAACCCAAGCCACAACGGGTGTGTGCTTAGAAGAGTGTAGTATGGGAGGTTGCCCAAGCCACTATATATCGTTGTCTCTTGACGTGGATTGATTACTTGTGTTTTATTCTTTCTACTACACTATTTCACTCTAACTCACTGATCATTTCATTAAGGGGATTAACTCTATAAAAGGGAAAACTTTTGATTAAGTAAAGAATTTTAAAATACACAATTCACTCCTCCCCTCTTGGGTATTGCCGTAAACTTAGGACCAACAAGATATTGATTGCCAGAGCATGTACCTCATATACTTTCAGTAGGGATGGGAATAATAGCATCTCGTACCAGGTTAGGGTTTGCTCAAGCTTGACCCCAATTTCTAAAATTTCTATCTGCCCTTATTTTTTAGGAAAAGGTTAATTTGACCCCTTATTTTTTTAATAGGTCTTAAGATAAATTTCAAATTAATCTTTGGTTGATATCAGGATGACAATCACGTTAAAAAATGCAAATCAAGTAACATAATTTTAAAAATTTATATCCTTATCAAATATAAAGACACATCAATTCTAAATTTAAATATTACATAATTCAATATTTTACTATTAATAAAAATAAACATGATTAGTAAAACAAACCATGAGTACATACCTTACTTAGAATGAATTTTAGCATTTTAAAAATATTTCCCCAAAAAAATAACATTTTCAAAACACTAGGAAAACTACAAATATAAGAGTTACATGTATACATGCAAATGTCTATTTTTTATTCTTATATTGTTAACATAATCATAAATAACATGATCATTTTAAAATAAAATGAGAACAAGATTCAAAAATACACTTATAATTTTTAATAAATGAATATATGCTGGTTCGATTGAGATTCTTTAGGTCAGAACATGGTTGACCCATCCTAAATCTATTTGTAGATTTGGTTCAAAAATTTTTACCTATTACTACACCGAATGATAAAAAATAAGTCAAGTTAGAGGTGGGTCATAGGTTGGCCCATCTTGATTTCCGCCCCTATTTTTGAGCATATAATAAGGCACTTCAAACCCTAGTTAGAGAGATTTCCTTCTCCCTATGCAATAACTCAAAAGCAATAATTCTAATAGAAGTACTCAAAGCCATACAATGATAGAACGTATTTAATCATGAACAACATGACCTTCTTATGGGTGCTCATCTGGACTTGGTTGAATAGCTAAAAGAGAAGGTCATAATAAAAAATATATGATACCAGCAAGGAGTATCTCGATATAACAACTCTCATATTCTTCCCAGGCCCTTCCAAATAACACCTAGTTTGGCAAAAAATTTAAAGCCTCGACATCTAAACTAAAGAGAAAATGACCCCTAATTTAGAAAGACCGCATCAAGTCATAAAAATATCATTCTCAAGGACCTTTAAACTGGCAAGTCTAAAAGGAGATTAGATCTTAGGAACATGGCACTCTTTGCACTTGAAGCACTAAGGAAAGTTTTAAGACACAAAATACAAATAAGATAAACCTAATTTGGTGAGCGTATCTCAGAAAAGGCCTTGCCTTGAAAAATAAAAAAAGCATGACTCCATTAGATGAAGTCAGCTTCAATACATATAGCACTCACATATAATCGAGTACTATTCTCTAAATGGGCATCGATGGAGGTCATTCCTCACAATTGTTTGTGCAACAAAATGTTCTTGAAAAATTCTGACAACATCATCAGACTTCATGATTAAATTTTCAAAAAAGAAACATGCATGAAATAGGCATGACACAAAATAACAATTTGTTATACGATAACCAAAAGAGAAATATAATCTATCACTGAAAAAATAGATTAATAAAAAATAAATTACATCAAGAGATACCCAAAAGGAATAAATAAAAGAGCTCCAAGCAGAGAGTATTATCATTAAACACCTTATTCATTACACATAAGACAAAGAGATCTTGTAAAATGTAAGGGAAAATGAGAAGTACATGAAGATTAGGGATCAAAAGGAGGAAAGTGACAAAGAAGGTTGCAAAAAAAAAAGAAAAAAAAGATGGACTTCATGGAAAGAATAGGCATTTAAGAAAGTGTTCATAAGCCAAAGAGTCCATAAACAAGCCTTCATAAAATCAAGAACTAGACCCCAAGGCTACAACATCAGCACATAAAGCAAAAACCCAATGCTGGTAGCAAGGAAGCCCTAAAATAATCACTAATCCAAGGTGACAACCAATCTCCTTTGAAATCCCTCCTCATAGTAATCCTCTTCCAACAAAAGGAGTCATTATAACATCAAAGAAAAGAGAAGAAATTCAAACTTCTCTCCCACATTAACAAATCAATCGCCATCCTTTATCATGATTGAAATAGTGCCTTGGGCATACAAATTTATAAGGAAAACTCCACGCTAGAAGAGGCACGACTATCCGTGGATAATAAAACTAGGTTGGTAAGCTAACTATTAAGGCTACTTAAAAACAAGAGCTTAAAAACTTAGTGTCATACACTAAATAAAAATCAGCAAACATGTGCCATAAGATACGAATAAAAATCCCCTTGAGAAGACTAACAGTCACAAAATTTGTGGGTACATCACCTAAGAAAATTGCCCATAACTTATGTGATGGATAAACATTATTTGGACAAGAAAATACTCCAACGATTGCTAACCTCACAGAGGCTGGTGATAATAAGGCACTTTGTCGAACTACAACACTTGAAACATGGTCGAGTCTTAATACCTATACCAAGACCTAGATATCTAGCTAGACTATGGTGCTAGACATGATGCTTAGGCACTTGGTACCTATAGTAGTCATGATACTAAAATATCACGTGCTAAATAATGTCCTTGAGACCAACCCCACTTAGTATAGTGTGTGATGCATTTAACACCTAATAAATTATTCAGACAATGAAAATCAATAAACATTCAAAAACAATTGTCATGCTTCCTAAAGCGTGAGCCAAAATTACCTAAGTATGTCATTATGCCTCAAGTTGACATTGGTAATTATGAAACTTTATGTGAATCAAGTGCTTATCGTTAAGAGCACTCTGATTATCAATTAAATTAAATTAATCAAAATACATTATAGCTAACACTATATAGAAGATAGCGTAGAATAATGATGAGCCGAGTTGAATCCATAAAGAAGAGATGAAAATTTGAATTATTTAAAATTAATTTGCACTAAGAGAGAAGAGAGAGAAGCTAGAGAGAAACAAGAGAGAGTGTGGGATAGAAAAATAGAGAAGAACTACAAAGAAAGTAAAAAGAGGGAAAAGAGAGTAGGAAGAAAAAGGACAAAAGGCTAGAGATATAAAGGAGAAAAGAGAAGGCAAAGAAGAGAAGAACAAAATGATAAAATAACCACATCGTAGGGAGAAGTAATATTAGGTCCTGAAAACAATGTTACCAACTTGGCATCCTAAGTGACAAGTTAATTTTTTTGAATATTGAATTTTTTGTTATAGAAATTTATGAGTAAAATTTTTATTTTTAAAAAATAGTGGTGGAAAACAAAATATTTTATTCTCTTCTAGTGTTTAGGCCTCATATTCTAACAAATCCACAAGATTTTTTAAAGATTCTTCTTTTAAAATTTTCAATTTCCATGAGTTATCTTCCATAGCCCCGTACGTTACGCGTAAGCCACTTGCGTCGTACATGATATCTGGTGGAGCAGTTACGATGGTAGGGTTATAAAAACGAGAGAAAGACGAGTTAAGGGAGAGGATTTGGTTTGAGATTTTTGAGTGCGATAAAAAAAAAATTCAGCATTGAGCAAAAAAGGAATGAAAAGGGAAAATTTTTGTTTCGACAAGCAAGTACATATTGCTGCTTAGAATTTTCATAGAAATTTATATAGTTTTCCATGGAAAATTTAAAGTTTATTGTCAATAGAAATTTGAGAATTTTACTTGTGGAAATCTAAATTTTAATGCATATATTTATAATTTTGTGTTAAATGGTGGGTTTAAGAATGAAAATTTTCAACACTATTAAATCCATAAATATTTACTATTATTTCTCAAATTAGACTTATATTAATAAAATTATAAGCCCATACAAATTTTTGAATTTTTAAAATTTTGAAATTTGAGGTTTAGTGGTGCGTGTATTACCGCCACACGAACAGAAAAAAATGGAGAAGAAGAATCGTACATATGATTTTTCCAATTTTTGATAATTTTGGAAAATGTCACTCATAGTAGTTGGAATTATAAAAAGTCTATGTAGAGTGAATTGCAGAACTATCCCTCTTTTTCAAGCTAGGCTCTCACAGAGTGGGTTAGCTTTGTAGATCTAGGCTAGATTTAGATTTAGTAGATAGGACTAGATTGAACCGAGTGATTTCAGCTTAATAAAACAAAGCTAGACAAGATGGCTCTTAAACTAAAGTAGGCCCAAATTCAAGAATCCCCAATCTAGCAACCCATAGAACTTGATCTCAGAAAACCAAAGCCTAGAAGCACTTGAGCCCAACTTTAGACATGGCCCACAAGTTTGACCTAACCGGCATGTCACGTGGCACAACTTGAGTGGTCAAAATTATTTTTATCATATATTTTGATCCCAAACTCCAATTTGGATAATCCAATAGTTAATTTCTATATTGTTACATGTTCTAAACTTGGTGGATGGATCAGATTTATTATTGAATGTTACTATAACAAGGTTTTGATGGGTAACACTATGTTAAGTGATTAATTACTAGTTTGCAGCCAATTTCACATGTTTTACATGTTAGATTAGTAGATAAGTTAACTAAGCTAGATTTTTAGGATTATTAGAAGTAGGGGTGTTAATGGTCATGGTCAACCCGTTAACCCGCTCGTTCAACCCGTTAATAAATGGGTTTGGGTTGAGATTTTTG
>JAXCLR010000105.1:43912133-43940129 GCA_035584095.1 Annona squamosa
TTAATTTACCAAAGAATTTTTCAAGAACCCAATTCACCCCTCCCCTCTTGGGTTTTGCTATAAACTCGGGGCCAACAAAAATAAGTTCTAATACTGTTGAAAATTGTCAAAATTGTGCCCCTAGTGATTTGAACCCATATCTCTTCTACGGAAACTCACACCTCGACCATTCGGGTACAATTGATGTTTGTGTTATATTTTTATGTTAATGTATAATTAAAAGAGAATAAGAAAAGGTAGGTTGCAAGCGTTTGATCTTAGGATATATAATTATAAACCTATGTCTTTAGCCGCAAGTAAAGGAACAAATGAGAAAAGTTTTTTGATAAAATTTTAGGTGCATCTAATGAAACTATCATTGGATTTTTCTGCTATTTAAGGATTTTTTTCCTCTTTTGTTAATCAGTGTGGTCACATCATCTTACAATATTTTAAAATGGTAGAAATCCAACCCATATTCGTTATTAATTTATGTAGGTAAATCATATAAAAATTTAAATAACATATATAGTATGGTTAATTTTTAGAGGATCATCCTTGCTGCAACCTACTTCCACCTTGTGGAAAGGCTCCTTTTTGATGATGGATAAAAATCTATCAGTCACGTTGTTCATGCTAATTGTTTTATACATATAGAAAAATAATTAAAATTAAACAATTGGAAGTCCCTCCCCTCTTATTATAAATGAATAAATAATAAAATTTAAACAAAAATTTCTTTTTTTCGTTGTTTATATGATAGATAAATATATATAGTTACACGATATATGAAAGCTAAGTCTAAAGAAGAGATTCAAATTTATCTGTCAAAAAATTGATTGTTTGTCCGTGCATATCTACCTTCCTTTTCCTTCCTTTTTCCATGTATACTCCATAGTTTTTTTCTTTGTTGTGTTGTTGTTTTCTTCTTCTTCTTTTTTGTTTTTGTTTTCCCACTGATCATTTTCTTTATGCCCTCTATCTAGTACAACAATTCCTAGTAGTGGCTTAGTGTCCAAAACTTTGGTAAAATTTTATTGAATTGTATTTTATTCCATTTGCAACTCATCATGGATAAGAGCTTCTGTTAACATCAACCAAGCGTGTTGTTCTATTAATAGATTTTTATAATAGCACATGCTATTAGTATTTCATACGAGTTATATATTATTATTTTTATAGAAAAAGAAATATGTATTATATATTTATCCGTTCACATTCATTTAGTGGCACACATTAGTTTACGCATATGTATAGTTTGCCCATTCACATTTGTAGATGTATTGGACTGGCCACCCAAAATATATATTTATTTGCATGCACAGACCTTTCACATATGTTGGTTATATATATATATATATTAATATGAACACATTTATTAGTCCATATTAATATATTTATTTCTACTACTATCATTATTCATATACATATATATATTTCTATTATTATTATTATTATTATTTTAAGAAAGAAATTTTACCGTGGACGCACATAGTGGTCTACTTTAATATATATTTTTATAATAAATTACACATGTATAAATTAGAGGAAGTAATATGTGTTGGTCTCGAGTTTGTGGCAAAATCTAAGAGGGGAGGGGCGAATTAGATTCTTTTGAAATTCTTTTAGTATATTAAAGTTAACCCCTTGTGAGTTTAAGCCCTTGATGAACGTGTTAAGAAATAGAATGAGAAAGTGGAAATGGAACATAAAATACAAGCAAGAAAACTACACAAGAGACAACAATATATAATGGTTCGGGCAACCTTCTTTACTCCACTCTTCTTGGCATACATCACTTGTGTCCAGGTTCCAATATTGTATATCCAATACAATTTAGAGTACCCACACTCTTCTAGATTCTAGTTCTATGGAGCATATATGATAATCACTTGTTGGTGAGACCAATTTCAACCAACCAAGTCTAATTCGTCAGTGAGACAAACTTAAACCAACCAAGTCTAATCCATCAGTGAGAGGAACTTAAACCAATTAAGCAAAACCCATTAGTGAGACAAACTTAAACCAATCCTCTATTTTCTTCTTCTTGAATTTGATCTAGAACACTGATCCAAGGCAATAACATAAAACAAAATAGACAAAAGAGAATTTACACATTACAACATATAATCAATCAGCTCCGAAAGTTCTTTATTATGTGAAGAAGATGATTTGTTAGCTCATTTGAGGTAGTAACACTTGAAGCTTCAATATTTATTCAAATGATGTCAATAATCTCGAATATTGGAAGGCGTAAGCTCATCTTGTATTTTTCACTTCCCTTCACATTCATATTTTAATGATATTTATAGTGGAGAAGAAGATCTAGTCGTTGGCGTGGTGTTTGATATCCATTTAATGCTCCAAAGTTTGAGTTTTCGACCATTATAACTTGAAGTTGCAAGTATAGTTAACTTGAGATGAGTAAAGTTATGAGTGGAGTCGACTTAGGTTGTGACTTTGCTTTGGCTAGAATTTCTTGTCCACTTGCTATCCACTTTTTTGCCTTCGAAGCCATAAGTGAGTCGACTTGGGTTGATGGTTTCACTTTGCTGACTCATCGGAGTTATAGATGAAGTCGACTTAGGCTGAGACTTCACTTTGCCAAACTTGTTATATATGGACTTGAGTGCTTGAAACTTAAATTATTTCACATTTTTATCTTCACATATATAATTGGAGATAAAATATCTAAGCACATCATCATCATCATCATAAGTCATTTCTTACCTAGGCGGGGTCGGCTGCATTGATTCTGTTGCGCTATTCTTGGCGATTTAAGACTAAATTTTCTGTAATTTGCAATATTTCTAAATCTTATTTAATTACTTTCATCCATTTTTTTGGATCTTTCTCTCATTCTCCTACCACCTTCTACTTGGAGAGACTCTGTTCTCCTAACCGGTACTACTTCAGGCCTCCTTTTAATATGACCAAATCATCTTAATATATTTTCTCTCATTTTATCATAAATTGGTTTTATTTTTCTCGTATTATTTCATTCCTAATTTTATCTTTTCTTGTTTTACCACTCATCCACCTTAACATTCTCATTTTTGCTACGCTTATTTTTTTTATATATATTGTTTTTTAACTGCCCAACATTTTGCCCCATAAAGCATAGCAGGTCTAATTGCAGTTTTATAAAATTTTCCTTTTAGTTTGATTGAAACTCGATGATCACATAACATCTTGCTTGAATTCTATGTATTATATCTTTCTCAATTTTTTCGTTCTCTTGAACTATTGATCCTAGGTAGCGGAAGTGATTAGTTCTTGTTACTACTCGATTTAATATCTTAATTGGTTCCTCGTTCGGGTTCTTACTATTGTTAAAATTGCATTTCATATATTCAATTTTTGTATGACTAACGCTAAAACTATTAGATCCTAAAGCATCTACCCACCTATTCAATTTTAAATTTAGTTCTTCTTTAGTTTCATCTATTAGAACAATGTCATATGTAAATAACAGACACCAAGGTACTTCTTGGAGATGTCTAGTTATTTCATCTATTACTAAGGTAAAAAGATAAGGACTCAAGGCTGAGCCTTGATGTAAACCTATTTTAATTGGAAAAATATTAATATCTCTACTAATGGTCTTCACATTTAGTATCAAATAAAATATCTAGGAACACTTAAATAAATTCATTAGATCTTTTTTAATGATTTTTTGATGATTTTTTTATCATCAAAATTGAATTAATCTTTCTTAAAAAAAGCATATGATCAACAATATAAAATTTTAAAATGATGAGTTGTAATGTTTGGGCCCTTATTACTTTCTACCAAAAAAAACATTATCCATAGGGGAATCTAATCATGTGTATTTTATTATATATTTATTATCTCTAATATATTATATTATTTGTTTTGTTACTATTATTCTTTTATTTATTTATTAATGTTTACATAACTTCAAATTAAAATCTAGTCTACCCATACAATCTTATTATTTCTGAGATCACTATTTTTTTCTAAAATAAATATTACACATTTTCTTGATCATATATTTAAATTAAATCTCTAACTATACTACTCGTTATTAATAATTATGAAAATTAAGAAGTAGTAAGTATTAATTTACCTGATTTTATACAACCTCCATGGTTGAACGGGTACTATTATGCCAATTACGAATGAATATATGTAGTATAAAACATAAAAGTGATAACAAACCAAGAATTTTTTTCATAAAAAGAAAATTATTGCATGTTTATTTTACCTTCTTGAAAAATCATGTGAGATTGGGGAGCATTTTCATTTATACTATAATGAAAAAGTATATGCAGTGAAGCTATGTCTCACTATGGTGTATGAGAAGTCTTTTAAGAAGGGAAAAGCAGTGCACTGAGAGGAAAGAGGAAGAGCAAGCATGAAAAATTATTTCTTTTCTTAGTGTTTATAGGAGAAGTAGGTGCTGTTTGAGTAGTGTTGTTGGTTGAGAAAAAGCCCTTTAAGAGAGTTCGTTTGGTTGGCTTTTATAGCTATCCTATCTTATCTTTTCACATGGCCCCAGTTCTCTGTCTCATAATCATAATGGTTATTCTCTAGATGGTTTTGTTTGTAGGCCAGCGTATTTAGCAAACTTTTTAGGTAGTTTCACAGGTTATTAGTGCCAAGATTTGATGGTATACTTAAGTGGTTTTGGCTGATGCTTTAGGAGGTGTGACAATCGTCTTTGAACAACTATTAATTTCTACTACATGAATGATTTGTAGCATGTTAAATGTGTCTTGTGCTCCACTAAGTGGGTTGGTCTCAAGAATGTTGATAGGTACGTGATACTTTGATCTCATGTCTGCCACAAGAATCGGGTGCTTAGGCACCATGATTTGGGAGTCGTCACTTAACCTTATGATTTTGCATAATTCAGGTGTCATGGATCAGAAAAATGCTCTATTATCACTAGCATCATGCGATTAGCATTCTTTAAGAGATTTTCCAGTCCCAAGAATGTTTATTTATCACATAAGTTTTAGATAACTATGGTGCTCCTTAGTCTTACTTATTAGTTTTTACCATTTTGGATTATGTATATATACATATTTCAATCATTAGCCTTCCTGAGGGGAATTTTATTTATCTGCCGACATATGTCCTTTTGTTTACTATTTAATGTCTTATCCCAAATCATTTCGATCTTGAGTGATCCTAATAGCTAGCTGACAAACCTATTTGTATTGTTCATAGGTAGTCATGTCTCTTCTTGTGATGAGTGTGAAACCTAACCAATATAGGACCCAAATGTATGCATTAACATGTATATGTGATTATATGTGTAATTATTGAATTTTGAATAATTATGTGATTTTTCTAATTATTGAAATTAGGGTTAAGGATTATCAATGATGACTTGATTAATCATTTTGAGCTAATGTGGGACAATGGGATTAAAGTAAATTATTGGTGATTAAAATACACCAATACATGGTGGATAATTTTTTTGAATTATTTAATATGAATTATGAGAATTTGATTGATATTTGTCAAGTTAAGTGGAAAAATACTGAAAAATTCATAACTCAACGGCTGTAAGGCTGATTCAAGTGAAATTTGATATGAAAGTTGATGATGTTGGGCTTGATATTATGGGATTAATGAGTTTTGAAAATTCTTGATGAAATTACTGTAATGATTTATTGGTCATATCACAAATCCAACCGTTAATTTCAAACGACTGTAACTTGAGTTAGGAAAATCAGATTGAGATGAAAATTGAAATGGTTAAATGAAATTATGAGATTAACATTTTGGAAGGTTGGATTAAGCATAACATGTTGGGAAAATATCTGCATTTAAAAAGGCGAGCATGGTTGACTTCGCACCTCAAAAGTACCATGTATTAAATGCTAGAGTACATGGAATAAATGCATGATTTTAATGGAGAAATATGTGTCAAATGCAGCTCATTTTTAGGGTATTTTATGCAATATTATAAAAGATAAAAATCCAAGCATTATCCAGCAATGAATGTCCACCCTGATGAAACTAGAAAGTGCTCAAAATGAGCATAGGGTATGTGGCAATATGGGGATGTCCACGGGCTGTTGCTGCTGTTTATTTTTAATTTTTTTATTTTATAAATAATGTACACACCTAGCTGACATGGAGGGACAAAATAATTTGCATTTAATCATGCAAAATTCCCTGTAAAAAAAATTATGAAATGCAACTGCATTGAAGGGGAAAAAACATGGACAGCATGGATAGAGTTTGGACGTGCATGATGTGCTGATTGCTACCATTTTTGCTAATTTTTATGCCAATTTAATGCATAAATTAAAGGTTAATGAGGTGTATAATTTACCCTAAAATTAGGATTAAAAATAATGGAAAAAATTTAAAAATGAGCAACAACTAGGGACGTGATCAAGGGACAGTTGTATGGTGAGGATTTGAGGAGATTTTTGCATTTAAGAAAATGGTAAACATTATTTTACTAGGCTGTAAATTGTCCAGCACACTAGGGGGATAAACTTACATTTAATGGTGTGGAAAATCAGCTCCAAAGTGGGGCCCACAGCTTGATTAATCTAGCCCTTATAAAAGGGGTGCTCAGTCAAGTGAAAAGAGGCTTGAGAAATTTTTCTAAGTGCTGAACCATCTCCCCCAAGAACAGTAGCTCATGTCCAGCCCTTCCCCAGCCAAGAAGGAAGAAAATAGAAGGGAAAAAGAAGGAAAAAAGGAGAAGAAATCCATTTCAAGTCTTTAGGGTTTGGTTCTCAACAAACAAGTAAGTTCATGTGTTGATTTGAGCTTTCCATTTTGAGTTTTAAACTCGAAAATCTTGAATATGAAATTGATGCATGAAGTTCCTTAAAACATTAGTTTAACATGCCCTTTGATTGAATGTGGAATGGGTATTAAGCTATATGAATGAATTTTAATGTTTTAAATGTTGGAAATGAGGTTTAGAATGGGTTATGAGTTGAAAATTCAACTTGATAGACCCTAAATTTAAATGAGAAGTTGCTGTATTGAAGGAACAATATGTTTAGGTTATGAATCATGTATTATTGAAAAACATGTGTTGATTTAAGCTTAATTTATGAATTTTAGAAACTATGGAATGCAAACTGACGTATATGACCTGATTTCTTCATTTTGATGGTAAAAATGGTATGAAAATGGGATTTCATGATTTATAGAAGCTATGTAGGGAAAAATACCCTATGGTTAGGGTATTATTGATGCCCAAAAGGATTTGGGAAGATAAGCCCTAAATCTCATTTTTATGGATTTTATGAAACGATGTCTAAATGGAGTGAAAACAGGACCTGAAATGGGTAAACAACTTGCAGTTTTGAGAGGTGTTAATTTATGAATGTTAACTATGTGTTAATACCCTGAATTTGGATTAAGAAAAGTGGGATTAATTGCTGAAAATTCGGATCTATAAAACTGCTCAAGGTTATGTGTAAAAGGACACGTTAAACATGTGAAAAATGGGTTCCAAAGTTGCTATTTTGGAAACATATGATTAGTGGATTTAAATTTCATAAAAATACTCTAAATAAAGTGATAATTAAGGGTAATTACCATACTGAATTAATGACCAAGTTGCTGACTTAGAAAATTTTATGAAATATATTATGTATGTGTTGCCCAATGGGCATATGTGAAAGAATAGATATGTAAGAATGATAAATGACTTATGAAATTTAATTTTGTGCAAAAATGCATTAAAATATGATGAATTTCATTATTATATATCTGTTTAGATTGCATGATATTAATTTCAAATTTTGGAATTAATTAATGAGGTCTAAGGCGACGACGTGTGCTAAAAATGAGCACTGATGTATGAATTTTAGAATATGGGTGAAAAATGATGCATGAAAGGTAATGAACCTGTAAGTAATAATTATTGGATGATTATTATATGGTTGAATATTTACCCTACTTATGAGATTGCATATGTTATGAAATAGTCAATGGAATGTGCAAATATGTGTTATATACACATAATGACTTGAGAAGTTAAATGAATGATGTATATATGTTAATGAAAATGAGCTGGAAAACTAAGAGGAATGCAAGGAAAAGAAATATATGAAAAATTATATTATTCTCACGTAAGCAAAGACAAAGAAAAAGTAGACTCAGAAAGCTAAAGAGACGCAAGTAAGCAAATTTTCTAAATTATTTACATAAATGTAATTTTTTCTCTAACTTGTTTTGATGAAATTGTAAAAATTATTTCTAATGTATTTAAGTATGACCATTCCTTAGTCAAAAATGTGTTGGAATGATGTTTTTATTTCAATGTGATATTATGAAATTTTCTTTGATAAACGTTATGAAAAATGATAATTATTTCAAGTTTCTAAATGAAAATCATGCTAGCATGTTACAGATGGATTTTATGAAAGTTCATGTGCACAAGGTACTAGGCCCACTTGAAAGGTATAAGTGGACCGATTATCCCCCTTTGGTGTGGCAAAGTCGCTAAGATAGGCCCAAGGCCAGCGGTGCCCTCTTTGAAATGAGAGATGACAAGGACGAATGGTTGCCTGGCTAGCTTCCATCCTAAGAGAAATATGAAGGATATGTTCATGATTTTACATTTCATTATGCATATCGTACTCGTGATGGGTACAAGACTTACGTTTTTCAAGATATACCTTTTGAAATGGTATAAAATGCTTTCTAAGATGATTTTAAATGCAAAATGTTGTCTGAAATGAATTGCCTGTAAAATGTAAATAGCTTGCTTATTGATTTTTGACTCACATTTTCATTTTTCAAACCCAAAGACAGGTGAAAAAAAGGACATGACAAAGGAGCAGGTTCAAGATCATTAAAGGAAATGGAAAAAACATATATCTTTTATGTTATGGATAAACTCATGTTGAATGGATGTAACTATTTTGATGTTTATGTTGACAACTATGATAATACATGTTGTGACATCTGATTCATGTAAAAATTGAAATGTCTTTTGATCAGCATACTTTGCTATGTGATGATTGGTTGAAAATGACTTAGATCTGCATGAGGTGAAAATATGAGAAATTAAACTTTTATGAAAAAATATTTAATTGGATAAATATCCGTTAAAACCCGTCGTGTGACAGGGCAACAATCCTAATCACATTTACCAATTAATATGATCTCGAGGTAAGGCTCAGGATGTGATGCTTGGGTTTGGGGCACCGCAATGAGTCTCCTCTATGAATTAGCTTGCCTTTGTCATTACTCTAATATGAATGATGTTGATTGATTGCCAAAATTGGAGAGAAGTATGAGGATCTTCTCCTTTCCTTTGTTATTGCAGTATCTACTTTTGGGAAGAACAGATTAACAAGAGGAGAGTTTCATGATTTCAAGAAAAGTTATTGTTGGAAATTAAGGAATTTTATACATACCTTATTTAGTAAGAGTGGAAGCAGAAGAATCGGAAGGTTATGCCTCAAACTTCCTTGCTTAACTGAATTGGAATCATAAGATTGAAAACCAATCATATTACCACAGCTTAGATATCACTAACTCTGAAAGGGTTTAGGAGAACTCCCCAGGGATTTCTCCCATATGGTCTAATGTGTATTTCTCCCAGAGACTTTACAAATATTTATAACTAGACTGATAGGAATACGTAGGAGCTATTCCACTATAGGTGTATTTTCATACGCTATGTATCCAAGTAGGATTGCATTTCCTAGTACGAGTAGGAGTAGGAAATGCATTATGGGTGTACAGGAATCCAGACCCTACTAGAATTCCAACATCTCCTACTCACATATGATGGGTTTCTTAACTCATTTCACTTTTAAGATTATTCATACTGGCAAATAGTTCGTGCAATCGCAAGTACTTGGGAGCTTAAGTCATGCACTTATAAGGGATACATAACAGTTACTAGAGGTGTTAATGGTCATGGTCAACCTGTCAACCCGCTTGTCCAACCCGTTTATAATGGGCTTTGGTTGGAATTTTTGAATAAACGAGTTATGATTAGCTAACTTGTTTAACCATTTAATTAAATAAATGGATTAGGATTGAGATTTTATAACTCATCAACCTATTTAGTAACCCATTTGACCCATATAACCTGTTCAACCCGTTTAATTCGTTCTACCCATTTAACTCATTTCACTCATTAAAGTTATATATATATATACATGTCTCTCTAAGTCTTTTTCAAGTCATCTAATTTTTATTTTTCTATTACTGCCTTAATTTTATTTTCTCGTTACTGTCCTATTTTCATTTTTCCTACGTCAAAAACACTCTCTCGTCTCTCCCTGTGAGATTATCATTTATTAGAGTTTAGGCTTTCAGGTTATTTGCTATACAACCCACCAACCCATTTATTAAATGGGTTAGAGTTGAAGTTTTTTAAATGGGTTAATAAATAGATTAGGGTTAAGATATTTTAAATGACTTAAGATTAGAATTAAGCTCCAATCCATCTAACCTGATCCATTAACACTCCTAGTGGTTACAACCCAAAATAGAATTGTGTACATATACACATAAATGTCTCGGTATGCCCCAGACTTATTTTACTAATGTCAATCCAAGTATACATGATCTCTTATAAGACTATACTGGACTTTTTCTCTCATTCCATTATAATCACAAGGGTAATTTGCATATATACCTCCCTAGTTTCACCGATATTGTAAATATACCTACGTAGTTGTACAAAACGCATATTCCCCCACATAATTTGGCCAAAATTGCGTATTATCCCCACGCCGTTAATTGCTATTAATATCTATTGTTATATTTTTAAAAATGACAAAAATATCCTCATCCATAGTTTCACCAAAATTGCATATTGCCACATGAAGATGAGGACATTTTTGTCATTTTTGAAAATATACTGGCAGATATTAACGACAGTTAACGACGTGGGGGTAATACGCAATTTTGGTGAAACTATGTGGGAGTAATATGCATTTCGTAAAACTATATGGGTATATCTGCAATTATTGTTAAATTATGTGGGTATATATGCAAATTACCCTAATCACAAATATGTCACCTACACAAACTAACATTTAACAAGATATAACTAGTTGACTAGTGAATACAAGCAACTGATCTAAACAAAATAGTCTTCCTCTCGTACATTTATCTCTCAATGATAAATTAACTATCTTGCAAGACATGTCTCGCAAAATTGCATCATTCATGGCTTGTAAGTAACATGCTAAGGCAGTAACATTGAACGACAACTTCAAAATATAGTCAAAAGTCAATGTGACATAATTTTGAAACTATTACAACTTAAGGATTCTCATAGTGAAGAGACAGAGATTATCTAAATCAAAGAAATTCGACACACTTCTTTTATTAGTCGCTAAGCACACGTGGCATGAAACACATGTTATGGGAGAGAAACTCCATACTCATAAGGAGCATATATCATTAACTTTTTAACAGTATATAGACCTTACTTTAGTCGCTACCAAGCGCCTAACTTGAGTTCTCAAAGTGTTCGCCCTCCTTAAGCTCTGATTAAGACTCATGTCTGGCTTTAGCAAAGTTCAATCGGATGTGCTGACTTCCATTGTGATTAAGATCTAATAAAATATGATCTCATCTTGATTGCTTATTAAGGCTACAATCATCTTAGGTCTCATGTTCATACATAACACGTATCTTCTCTAATTTTGTCTCATCTCTGCAAGTTCCCAGAATATCAGAGGTGATTGCCCATTAGAGAGGGCCAATTCTGACGCAGACATACTCTAGATTGAATATTTCTCATTTATTCAATCATGCTAGCATTAGCATAGATACATTGCATTAACGCTAGATGTACTATAAATCTTGCTTTCAAATTAGGCTATCTCTCGCTGTCTATAAAATGAAGTCATTTTCTTAGCAATGGTATATGGCTGAATGCCATTTTTTGCACATCTAGTTACCACATCAATCAATATTGACATAACCCATAGGGCACAACCATCGTTTTGAAAAATGATTTACAGTGCAAGAGTCAAAATGAGTCAAAGTCCTCGGTAGGCTCGTCTAAGACTTAACTGGTACCTGTTTACCAAATTAGTAGTATAACATGTGTTAGAAGAAGTATGCATCATAATATACATCAAGCTCCACGCTTTACTAGCATGAGAAACATTTTTTATTTTAATGTTGGAGTTGTAAGACATGCTTTAAGGGTTAATGTTTTGCCCTTTGCAATGTGGTTATCAATAAGTTGACAACTTTACATATTTAATCATTCAAAATAGTCAACACTTTTGAAATGATACAATTGATCTTTCTTTCCAAATATGAAAAGTTGTTTAACCTTGTTCTCTATTTAAAAATTAGAGGACAACCACTCTTCAATGGCGATAAGAAATCTTGGACGATAATATTGCATCAGATAAATTGAAATAACTTCATAATTAAATTGAAATTTTTTCAATAGTTTATGCCGTCTCATTAGGTATAATCTTTAGCCACTAGGCGAGCCTTCTATTTCTTGATTGAACCATCTTCACTTATTTCTGAGAACCTATTTTTACCCAATGGCTTTGCTTCTAGATGGAAGATCAACCAAATCCCATACTTGATTAGTCTACATAAACTCTAATTTTTTCATTGATTTTTCCAGCTTTCTTAGTTAGGTCATGAGAGGTCTTAGACACCTCATCATCTTGAGATGTATCTGAAAGAGGGCAACTATAAAAATGATAAAGGATACTTTATTTTTGGCTACAAGGCTAATACTCTTGAGGTGTGTTGTTCCCACTTGGCTCAAGATGTTAAGCCAAGTGTTCAATTTTCTCAATTAATTAGTTGTGAGTGCTACTACCTTCATGACCTTCTAAATCAGAGACAGAAGCACCGTTATCAACCCTGATTTGCAAAGTCATTCTCTATGAATATAAAATTTTGTAATTTAATTTCAATCATGTTTCCATCCTTCCATTCATCGATAAACACGTACCATTTGAAGTATTTTGAGTATCTGACAAAGATAGATTTTTTTTCTCTTTGCCCTATTTGGCCATGTTCTTAAGAGGAATTTTGTGAATGAGAGCCACTAATCCCATGTCGTAGTTTTTTTTTATTTCAGGCTTCAAGCCTATCCACAAATCATAAAAAGTAGAAGTAACTAATTTGGAGATCACAAGATTAGGTCATTGAGTAGCAACTAGCATTGCATCCTCCTAATAAGATATTAGAAGATTCGTCTATGCCATTATAGACCTAATCTTATCCAATAAGGTTTGGTTTCTTCTCTTTGGAACACTATTTTATCGCGGACTACCGAAAATAATTAGTTACCGAATTAAACCTTTTTTAACCCAAAATTTTTCGAATTGCTCAAATAAGTACTCGTGTCTACAAGCAGTTCTCAAAGCTTTCATCTGTCGATCTAATTAGTTCCCAACCATACTTGTGTAGCATCTGAAGCAATCAAATGCTTCTATCTTATGAAAGATTAACAAAATGTGATCAAATCATGTATAATCATCTATAAAGGTGATGAAATATGAAGCTTGTGCCTTGTCCTCAAAATGTTATTGAATCACAAACGTCAAAATGGACCAAATTACAATAGAAACTTAGCTCTAATTGCTTTTTAAAATAGTTTCCTAATTGCTTTTCCCAACTAGATAATTTTCATGAAAAAAGAATGCATCAATTTTAATGAGTGGGTTGTGAAGGCTTTCTCTAGCTACCTAATTTATCTTTTCCTATTCAATGTGGCACAATCTAACATGCCATAAATTTGCATTTATAGGAGCGTCAACAATAAGAAAAACAATTATCATGTATTGTAATCAATATTGTGAAATCGTCAAGCGAGTTGTTCCAAAAAATATATTAACATAATTATTACAAAAAATTAGGCCAAGTAAAGGTGGAGTAAAGATTAAGTTTCACAACATTTTTGATGCATAAAGAACATCGTGCAGGTGGATTTCAGCAATATTACATGAAAGATCCTTAATCACTAGCTACATGATCTGTTGCTCCTAAGTATACAATCCATAGAGGATGAGATTCTTCGAGCATTGTTGAACTACTTGCAGAGGTAAAAATAGGAGTAAAGCTAGATAATGCTTTCTTTGACTCAAGGCAATTATGAGCAAAGTGGTCTAAGTTGCTATCGTAGTAGAACTTAATCTCACTCATATCTTTCTTTCCTTCGTACTTATCTTATTTGTGTTGGACTTTCTTAGCCTAATGTGGGCCTTGATTGTTATTTTTTCCTTTAAGGAACCCTTTGTTCCTCTTGTGCTTGAAACTCAAAGTTTCATGCAAATCGTAGGTAACCAGATATATTTGGTTGTAGTAGGATTTTTTGGCCTCTAGGTACTCAACCTTTTGATTCAACTAACGCAAAATATCCTCCATAGATTTGATCTTTTAATTATATGTCTGCAGATTTTGTTAGGGAGAGATCTTATTCTGGTCAATACCTTTCAGTAATTAAAGCATATCTAATTGACCTAAGCTCTCATATCATATTGACTTCTACTTAAAATGTTGCCTCATGGTGTAATCTTTGCATTTGTTATTACTGTCAAACTTCATCACGAGTATTTTTTACCTTTGTAGCTGAAATATTACCATATTTCTCTTTTAGGGCCAGCTAGATGACCTAAGCAACAATGCATAATTCAAACTATGTATGATTCTCAACGACACAATGCGAGAAAATTTTTCAAACTATTTATACAACTTTCATGATATTGTTCAATGTTTTCATGCCCCCCACTCGTTCAGGAGATTCCAAACTTTCAATGTCAGATGTCATAATTATTGCTATTTAATTTCTTATCTTGGTTCAAATCGGCGATAATTATTTTAGATGCTATTATTGGTAATTGATTTTATTATTAGCAACATAAGTATATAATCAATACTATAATAAATTATTTTGTCATAAAAGACATAACAAATTAATGATAAACCAACATAAGTAACCAATTTGAAAGTTCACTATGTTCCCGAGTATCGTTTGTGTCACAAATGTTGGCTCGCCATTAAGGTAGTTCAATTGTGCAAAATTTTAGTTCCAAGCAAGAATTTTTCTAAATCCTATGAACTCAAAAATGATTAGTTCTAATTGAGAACTCCTTTAGATCCTATCAACTTAAGAACTCCCAATTAAAAAAATTAAAACAAGAAAGAAAAAATTAATATTACCATGTATCATCAGCATAATGCGCATAGTACAAGTATTTATTTGTAATTATATATCTTTCATGCAATAAAAAGAAAATCAATGGTATTTTCCTAGATGTTCATTTATAAAGTCGTAAGTACCATTGCATAATCTCATTTCGGGTTTATAGTTGCATTCATCACTTATCGCGATACTTTTCTCTTCAACCAAGGCTCCAGTCATCACCCTTTCCAACTAAAATTTCTTCTTCGCACTAGCTCTTGTAAATCTAGCCTGGTGAAGATTAGGACATACGGATAGCGTAGTGGGTCGGTTAATCCCACAAACAATTTTGTGCTCTTCCATCGACTCCTGCTTGCAATATGCATTAAATAAAGATTTGTAAGATCTAATATTCGTCTTCAAAGCGAGTTTCTCCTTTTCCATTAATTTTGGTAGGGAATTAATAAAGTCATGAACCATCTTTCTTAGAAATAACTTTATGTGTTTGTTGTGTAGACGAATTAAGAATTTTCTCATGGACTGGAAGCGCTCATAAAGTGAGTATTTTAGATTCATTTTGAAATTCATATAGTCTAAAACAATGTTTATTTGGAGGTGCATTAATTTTGAAATTCTTATAATTCTTGTTAAAAATAATTTTATAGATATAAAGGACAGGTGATAAGAATGAGCTCCAAAACATAACCTTGGACAACAAAATATTGAAAATAATTCAATAATGATGGCTGAACTTGTTATGTGCTACCAATCCTATAGTATTTCTTTTAGTTAGCCAAGTAAGGTGGGAAGTGAGAGGCTTTCCCTGTACAACAAAGACATAATTAAATAACCATGGAATATATTTCAAGAGTTCTTGACTAGACACCAACCTCTAATCATACCATAGAATGCAATCTCATCACAAGAAAATATAATCATGACACAATGTAATACATCCTAACTCATATTATTACACAGGTTGTATGTTCAAGGGGTTATATTTCATAATTTGTAGCATAAACATGATTAAACGTAAAACGAAACTTACATGTTATATAAAACATCAATTTTGAATATCAAATCAGAAATCTAACCATATCATTGCATCCAAAGCATCAAAATTAGTAAAAATCAACTATTAGATCATTAAAATTGGATTTAAAATAGATAGATTGATGAGATTACACCATGTGAACATTGGAGGAAGCTCATCGCCATCAGGCAGCTGTGTGTGGACTCACCGGGGTAGGGTTTGGGCTCTGGGCTTCATTTGTTGGGCTAGACCAGTTAGACGCCTACAATGCAAGCATAGCTCCTCTAGTCTCAGCCCACTCATTACTAGCCTGCATGGGCCAGCTTAATAAGTTGGCCTGTTGTTGGGCTTCCCAGCGCTTGGCCTATTCGAGGCTCAACTCAATGAAAATAGAGTGATCAAAGATCATTTTATACTAATTTTGAATGTTAGTTCAAGAGAAACATATAAGTCCACATCGGTTTTGCACTAATTTTTATCATTTATGCATTTCTTGCATCTTGTATAGTTTTCATGCATTTTTAGTTGATTTCAATTATAATTCATTTCATTTATGCTGTTTTAAATTCATTAGATAATTTACGAATGAGTTTAATTATTTTTACTTTTTATTATAGGAAAGAGAAGGTAATTCCCATGGAAATTTAATGCAAAAAGAGGATGAAATAAAAGAAGAAGTTTGTGTGGCGCCCCAAACCCGAGCGTCACATCCTGGCCCTTACATCGGGATCGGATAGATTGGTAAACGTGATCAGGATTGTTGCCCTATCACACGGAGGGATTTATCAGATGTTTATTCTGTTAAGTATGGTCATGTAACAGTTCGTATAACACCTCATGTTCTCATAATTCCATTTTCAAACATTTCTAAGTCATTTCAATCCATTCATTACAGAAAAACATGCTATTCAACGACATTTCATCTCTTGCCTAAATCAGATGTCACTGCATGTATATATCATAATCATCCATACAAAACATTCGAATAGTTTACATCTATTCAACATAAAACACTGCATATAGTTTTACAATCCTTTCACATAATTTCATAACATGAGTTTCTCCATAAATTCCTTAAGCCGGTGCTAGCTCCTTCGTCATGTTCTGTCCATCACCTGTCTTTGGGTTTGAAAAATAAAATCGTGAGTCAAAACTCAATAAGCAAGCTATTTTCATTTTTCAGGCAAGTCATTTCAGGCAACATTTTTCATTTAAAATCGACTTAGAAAACATCTTATACCTTATCCAAAGGTATATTTTGAAAATATGAAATCCTGTACCCATCACGGGTCTCATATGCATAATGCCATGTGGAAAACATGAACATAAATATCATATCTCCCTTAGGATGGAAGCTAATCAGGCGACCATCCACACGTTAACTCTCATTTCAGAGAGGGTGCCGCCGGCCTTAGGCCTGTTACAAGCGAGGACAATCGGTCCGCTTACACCCTTCAAATGGACCTAGTATCCTGTGCACATGAACTTTTGTATAAATTCATCTTTGACATGCTAGCATGATTTTTCAATCATAAACATTAAACCACATTATTTTCCATAGCATTTATCAAAGAAATATTTTATAATAATTTTTCATTTGAAGTAAACATCATTTCAACACCATTTTGCTAAGGGATGGCCATCCTTAAATACATTAGAAATAATTTTCATAGTTTCATCAAATAAGTTAAAGTAAAACTTGCATTTATGGAAACAATTTAGAAAAGCAAAAATTCTTTAGAAAACTTACTTGCTTACCTGAAGCTCTTAGTTTTCCATCACCACTTTCTCTTTGCCTTTGCCTACATGAAAAATAATATTATTCTTCATATATTTCTTTTTCTTTATATTTCCTTTAGTTTTCCAACCTATTCTAAAATTTTATAATCATATAACTAGCATGGTGGAACATGTGATTTGTATAATTAATAAATTATTAAATAGGTGATAAAAAATGTATTACACATGACTATCATGTCACTATAAGTTATAATACATTGAAAATTTATCTTGTCCTCCTTTTCATCTTTGACAGATTTAAACATGATAAATTTTCTAATAATAACACAACATGATTATGATATATGAGGATTCACACCAATCTGTGTTTTCGAAAAAAATTTCTTCACCACCAAGACACAATATCAATGCCATGTTTATATCCAATTAATCATAAGTACTATTTCAGTTGGTTTTCTACCAATTCTTCAAAGATTGAAGCAACATAGGTATAATGATGCATGCCGAACATGCTCTTCAATTCTGGTAAATTTGAAACAAGGAACATACATAGGAAACACATATACAAAATAGCATGCCCAAATTCTTTTCCTAAATTCCCTTTTTTTATTAAAAAATTTTAATCCAAATGCAGAAAATAAAATTTTCCAAAAAAAAAATGTATATTATCATTGCTAAGCTATGAAGCAAGACATAGATCAGGCTCTGATACCAATGTTAAAAATTAAGGAATTTTCTACATACCTTATTTAGCGAAAGTGAAAGCGAAAGAATTGAAAAGCTGTGTCGCAAATCTTCATTACTCAGCCGAATTGGAATCACAAGATTGGAAACTAACCATACTACCATCACTTAGATGTGAATAATCTCTAAAAGGGTTTAGGAGAACTTTCTAGAGATTTCTCTCATATGCTTTAATGTGTATTTCTTCTAGAGACCTCACATATATTTATAAATAGTCTGGAGGAATACTTAGAAGCTATCCCACTACAGGTATGTTTTCATACATTGTGTATCTGAGTGGGATTACATTTTCTAGTATGAGCAGGAGTAGAAAATCCATTATGGCATAAAGGAATCTTAGTCTTCATAGAATTACAATAATTATCATTTTAAATAAAGGGTTACGTGTTTTTGATCTTCCAAGGCATCTTTTGTTGAATATTTCTTTTAGCATTTTGGTGATCAGGAGATCAATCACTATCGAAGACATGTAGCCTTCTCTAAGGATTCTCTTAGATCGTCACACCATAGGCTTATACAGATGGTAATGTCTTAGTGTTGTTCCAAGTTATCCCCTTGCTCCTCCTGTTTTGTTCCTAGCTTGTACTTTTCATTTGTTATGCTGATATTTTCACAAGATCTGTTGTCATTTGTACAATGAACAAGATGTTTAGTGTAAATACTGTGTTATTTGGAGCTCTTTTATTTTCTCCCCTTTATGGGTATCTCCTAATGTGGATTAGTTTTTTTATGAATCTATTTATTCTAGTGATAGATTGTTATTTTCTCTCTTTTGGTTGCTTTATGAAAAATGTTGCTTCATATTGTGCCCAATTCATACATAAGTCTTTTTGAGATTCAATCATGAATCATAGTGATATCATTGAGATTTTCTTTGAGTGAATTTTGTTTTGCAATCAATTATAAAGAATAACTTATCAATGCTTATTTTGGAGGTGACTTTTTATTGTCTTGTGTGCTATGTATATTGAAGCTAACTTCATTTAGTAAATTTATGTATTTTGTTATTTCTTTTTTAGGGTGAGGCCTTTTCTAAGATACACTCACCAAACTCAAATTTTTCATATTTTATGATTTTTTCTTATTTTTCATTTCTTGTTTGTACAAAAACTCTTCCTTTATCTTGCATCATAATAAAATCCTTTTCCTCAAATTTAAATCAAGGATGTGAGATACCTTAATAATTACTCCTAAAAGGATGATGTCGATGTTGTTTAGGTATATCTCTCACTCCTGGCTTAAGATGTACAGATATTTCTATATTTGTCTCAATCGATTAATTATGAAAGTTACAATATTTAGGATCTTCCATCTTATAAAAAGAAATACCCTTTTTAATTTTTTAAAATTTGGAAAATGATTATCTATGAATACGATATCTTTTTATTTAACTTCAGTCATACTTCCATCTTCTTGCTCACTAATAAGCATATACTCTTTAGAGTATTTTAGGTATATAATAAAAATATTTTTCTCTTAATTTTATTTTCCATATTTATGAGAGGGACTATGATTATAAGCAACAAAGCCATGTCGCAAATGATTTAAATCTAGCTTTCAGCTTGCCAACGATGCATATATTATAGAAGTAACTAATGTTGAGGTAACAAAATTAATCACATAAGCAAAGTATTTCTTTGATATGATATTGATAGATTTTCCTCTGCTATTATGGATTTAAAACACCTCAATGCTTCTAACTTTTAGGAGATCAAAAGCCTATGACCAAATCACTTGCAATCATCTATAAATGTCATTAAATATGAGGTTTCATGTCTTGCCCTTATATTAACTGGACCGTAGATGTCAGAGTGGATCAATTTATAATGGAAACTCTACTTTTGTAACTTTGTCAAATGGGTTTCATATTGCTTTTCCAACTAGACAATGTTCATAAACAAACAAGTCAATTTTAGCAATGGACATAATAAGCCATCTTGACCTAATCTATAGGTTCATTCTTGCCTTATATGACAAAATGTCATGTATTTGCACACATTGATATAATTAGATGATGCAATAAAAAGCCATCATGGGATATGAACTTATCATAGTCAATGTCAAAAATCATATTTTTGCAATGGCTTACGAAGACCACATCCCTATGCAAGAAGAATCATCAATCAATTACATGAGTTGAGTAGCAAATAAAGAGTCATAACTGAAATGTTCATTGCATGAGCTAACAGTCCTCTTGAGTCCTTCTGTTGGATCCCATCTTTGGTAAGGTAGTAATTGACGTTGTGTCAAGGATTTGTTAAGGATGGGATTTCTAACTTCTTTTGATTTGGCATTCTTCTCTTCATGCATGTCAAAATGTAGAGGATAGTTTGCATTGCTTTGCAATTTGCAAGAATGGTTTAGTTGGTTTCCGTCATTGATAGCTCTATAAAAATAAAATTATCGACACCTATTTTATAGTAATTTTGGATACTAGTTTGAGAAGCAATGCATAAATTTGCATAGAAATTGCATTAATTGCACTCTTCTATGTAATTTTTATAATTTGCTCATTTTAGTATGATTTACATTATTTAGGGCGTTTTAGTTGTATTCATTCATATAGAAGCACATTTACTTATTTTTAGTATTAATTTCAGGAATAAGGAGAGCTAAAATCAAAGCTTAAGAAAAGATGGGAGCAAGAGGAAGTTAAAGAAAGCTGAATTGCAGCAAGGTCAAGCAAGTGACCTGGCGCTTCAGCACCAAGCATCTAGCACCAACAACCGCCATACCAGAATCTACAGGAGAATTCGGGGCGGTTAAAACTTCTAGATAGCTAGCGCTCTAGTGCTAACATCCTGGTGTTGCAACGCTAGATCTATTCATGCGAATTTTTCCCATGTGTCAATGCTCATCCACTGAGGAGGTATAAATATCATCTTAGGATTTGAGAGAACGAGGTCAGAGAGATTGTGGTAGCAGCCAAGAAGGGAGAAAAGAAACGAGATTGAAGCGAAGGAGTTCAAGTGAAGGATTAGATTTGTTTGGTGAAAACTAGCAAGTTTCATCTTCTCTTTCTACTCCTTTAATTATATTTCTTTCTTTTCTTTGTTGGGTTATATGTAACCATGGATTTAATGGGAATGTATCTCATGTTTCTAACTCCAAGTGATGAGAGATTGAGATGACTTGATCCTCAAACTATATTGATTTGCTTCTTTTTGGTATAAATATGAATATCTAGTTGTTGTAACATTTTGTTGTGTGGATTTACCTTTACATGTGGTGTTTAATGCTTTATACAAGCTTAGCTATCTTATAAAATAATTTAATATCTAGATTCATGCTTGGAAAAGGTGGATTTGGATGAGATTAACATATAAAGCATAAGTTTTTAACACTTATAGTATTGAACGTAATTATGGATAGAAATATACCTATTTACCTTATGTAATCTTGAGTAGGTTATTAGCAAATCAATCTTTTCATACTTGTTTGCATGAGAAAATAAAAGTAAGGTGTAGTGAGATTAAGTTTATATATGTTGGAAGCGTGTATAAATATAGATGAATCTAGGTTAGTAAATATCTACATAACCAAATGAAATGGAACCAATTCTGCATAGTTCAGGGTTAAGGATTCCTAATTTCTCACATACCTAAATCAAACTTGAAAATCCCAACTTGTTCCTGCATAACCACTGGCTTTTTACTCATTTAAATTCCTCGTTTAATTTTAAATCCTGTATAATCAATCTCTAAATCTCTACAATAGCAGAGGCAATTAAATTTCTAAGTACTAATTAGTTTAATCTAATCCTCGTGGCAACGATACTTAACTTATACCTATTACTTGAACGACAAAGATACTTACGTTAAAATGAGTATTTTAATTAGACACATGCGTAGATAGCCAGTTAGCTTTTTCGATGATGATTTGACCCCTTTCCCTTCAAATATATACAAAACTGACCCTCTTCAACTTCAAGTGTTGTAACCTTTCCCTAAGAAGTTTGCAGAGAACTATTCTTTGATATCATTGTGAAGGAGGTTAGATTTGCAAACCCTTAAAACTTGGTGGTAGTTTTCAAAATAGTCAAAGCATAGGAGTGAATAAAAAAATCACAAACTTCGAGGGTTATCCCTTTTTCAAATATTGCCCTTAGGTCCCATGAAAATATTGTAAACTCAATTAGCAAATCAAGTATAGCCTATGTTTTGATGATTAAAAATTTAAATTTGAGAGTTTAAGGGTACTAACATGATTGGTGAAATGATTTTGAGATAGATTTTTCAAGTATTAAATCAAAATAGAACAAATTATATAGCCAAGTCGACTCAAGTTATCAACTTGGGTCACATCTATAATGAAGTCAACCTCAGGAAAATGAAAGAGTTCAAGGTTTAAAGAGTAAACATGTTAAGTTGCACACTGAGGTTGACTCAGACTGTGACTTGGGTGAAGTCGATGAGCGAGGTCAACTCAAGGGTTACATATTTTAACTAACCAGCTAAGTTGTAAGCAAAGTCGCACTCAAGACATAAGGGTATATGTTCTTGGAAGAGTAGAGTAGGGAGGGTTGTTCTGAATTACTGTAATTTCTTATGTCTGCTGTGTGTGTGTTTTTTATTTGCTCTCTTTGCTCTCCAAGTTTTCATTCCAGGGGATTAATTTCACAAGGGATTAAGTTTTAAAGTACCAAAGAATTTAAAAAGAATCCAATTCACCTATTACCTTTTGGATTTTGCTATAAACTATGGATTAACAAAAAAATTTATAAAATTCCTAAACCATTTTTTATTGTTGTTATCTTTTTAATATTATAATCAAATTATTTCCAAAAAAATTATAAACAAACATGCCTAAAATTGAGATTAAAAAATTTTATGGGAGTGATTGCCTATAAATATTTGCATGTTTGTACAAGCTATTGCTTTTCCTAATTTAAAATTTTTAAAAAAATCTAAACCATCTAAAACATAAATTAATATGCTTAATATTGATGATGCTAAAAGTTACTTTCATTGTAAACTTATATGTTATAAATATTTATTTTCAATTGAAGGTGAATAGGAAACTTAAATTTTATATGTGAAAATTTTCAAAATATTTGACTTTTTGGCATATTAAAAATCATAGGAAGTGGAAAGGAAAACATTTATTGACACCATACTATTAAAACATTTGTGTGAATCATACAAAAATTTAATGGATTTCTATTCAATGTCAAAATGATTTTAATTCGATGGTAAGTTTGGAAAACAAAATTTGTGCTCCCCTTTGGCTAGTAAGTTAAAGGATTGCCTTGCGGGTATTATTTTAGAAGAACATAATGTCTTTACACTTAGGAGGCTAATAACAGAAAATATACTACTAGCATATAAAGCGATTCACATGCTGAGAAATAGGAAGAAGAAAAAGAGAAAAAACATAAAAGTAAAACATGATATATTTAAAGCATAAGAGGCGGAGTGGGAGTACGTCTACAAGGTCATGCCACGAGTTTTGCTAGCAAATGGATACAATTGATCAAATGCTATATTTCTTCGGTCTCTTGTAGAATCATTATGAATGGAAGTAGTACGGAAGAGATCCGACTAAGTAAGAGATTAAGGTAGGACGATCTCTTGTCACCCTATTTATTTTTGGTATGTGTAAGACTGTCTGTGCTTTTAAAGGAAACATACTAGAAGAGTATTGTAAATAACCTAAAATTTTTAGGGTGGACTAGTCAAAATACATGCAGAATAGCTTAAGTGGAAAAATTTAACCCTTTGACCAACTAGGTCAAATGGCTAATAATGGACTTGGCCCAAATATTATTTATATGCTATCTATTATATTTTTATTTTTATTTCTGGATGTTATTTTAGCAACTTGTGTATCTCGGTTGGCATACAGGAGGTCCAGAGGTCTAAGGTTCAAGTGAGGGTTAAGATGAATTGAATTCTAAATTCAAGCTAAGTGATAAGATTTTATCAGGGAAGTCAATAGATTTAAGAGAAACTTATGAAGAAAGGAAAATAGAGCTCTAAAGATACGTTACGGGATAAATTTGTAGGCAAGTAGTATTTTAATTGAAGGTGAAAAAATTAGTTCCATCGATTAATTCTTATTATTATTGTTGTAAATATTCTTAGGCTATAGATTGGATTATTTCGATTGATTATACAGGGTGTTTATTATACATGTTTTGATTTTAGGTCATGAATTTTATATATTTGATATAATTTAAATTTATATTCTTATAGATCTTCAAAGATATAAAATTATTCCTTAGAATATGCGTAAAATGTACGTGTTGAGATTGTTGTATTTTAGTATGCATTTTATTTTATAAATCCATTGATATAAACCAATACGAAATAAATATATGTGGATACTGAAATTATATATAAATAGTGATAGCTAATATAAGTTACAGAATCAGTTCGTACAATATCTACGAGTAACATAAGTTACGGAATCAGTTCATAGAATTTTATTTTATTTTATTTATTTATTTTTTTTTTAGGAGGCTGAACCACTGTTTAGGGCTGGAATCAACTTTGCAGGGGGAACTCGATCCCTCAACGACAAGAATGAGATGCCTAATGCATTACTAGCTGGCCTAGGGCCCTGGAATGAATCAGTGCATAGTTTAATATATGTATAATACTAGTCAACTCAAAATTCCAAATTCGTGAGATCTGTTCAGAAATTTTTGCCGGATGCACGTGGGTTATAGTAATGCAACCAATATCTTTTGTTGCTTTTGATGCTTTGGCACCTTTCATGTTTTTAATGCTTCTGACGTCCAGGTGATTTTTAAAATTGATATGCAGGGCCAAGTAAGCCAAACCCAAGCAGTCATGATGTAGCTTAATGTAGCTTATTGTGGATTGTCCATTTCTTTTCGTTATAATTTACCCATTATAGCTCTAATTTAAATGATCAAATAGTTAATTTCTGCATTTTTCATACTTCTTAACTCAATGGAACAATTTGATTTTGCATTTGAAGCTTATTTTTTAAGTTATTGAATTAAATTGTTAATTTTATCATTTAATTAAGTTTTAATTCGGACAATTATCCATTTTTAAATTTTCTACTTGTTAATCATTTTGGAATTAACTCATTAGTTTACAAGTGGATGAAATCGAGTGAGATTAGAATGCTAAAGAAATTTTTCAAGAGACATTTCTTTTTTTATTTATTATTAAAGGCACATATTGACGATGGACAAGTAATTTTTATATTTTTCTTTTCATGATTGAGTGTAATGATGGAAACATGACTAGTGAAAATAGATTTTGAATTTCTTAATAGTTATTAAATATAATAATTGATTATGTCATAAATATGTGATTGATTTTGAAATTCATAATAAATATGTGGCCCATGATAAATTTTCTAGGTCGATACATTGTAGGTACTTTTTGTGAAATTCATAGTAAATATGTGGCGATGATAACTTTTCTGGGTCGATACGTCGTAGGTACTTCTAGTGGAATTGCACGAGTAAAAATGGTCCACAACTTAGTTATCTCTTTTTCATAGATTACATTCTCCTCTTTTTTCCTGCTGAAAGAATGGAGGTGGATAGGTTGAAATAAATCCTTGGCTAATAGGAAAAGGCATCAGGGAAATGGTGAATGATGTAAAAATCACAGTTTTCTTGAGATATGGAAATTTGGTTTGCAGGAAGTATAATCTCGATGAACTTTCGCAGAACCCCCACCATTTTGGCCTTTCTTGATTATAGTATGAACATTTACTACACAAATAATTTATTTTGCTAAGAGAAATTTCTTCCAGGTCAAAGATGAGGATGACATGACCCTATTCTTAGCCTGGAAATTCTTGAAGTTTGCATATTTGCACTTCAGACTTCGTAAGTTTTATTTTTATTTTTATCATCATCATAATCATCATCTTTTTGAACCTTGCCATTAACACAAGCGCGAAAGTAACGGAATCTATGTTTAGAACTACAACATATTTTTAAAATCACCATAACGCCTTTTAAATGCAGCATTCACACTATGAAGTTCCCGATAGATATTGCTGCTGCATAGCAAGAGTATTTCGTTTTGTTACCAATAATTATACTATTATTATTATTTGTTATTGCATGATGTTGCTGATAAGCATAGTAATAATAATACTAATTAATATGAAGTGCATGCCCGTCCTTGTTCTTTAATAAGTAAAATTTTCTGATGTAAAAAAAAAAAAAAAAAATTTACCGTCTATTTGTCGAGAAAGTTAGCGGTCTTAAAAGATATGCCATTTTTTAAAAGGCTTTGCTCATATGCAATGAGATTACATAAAAGCAGAGGCAGGTAACCTTTTCAAATTTTAAAATTTTAATTCTTAATAAAAAAATCCAATCCATTCATTATATTTAATATTAAATTACTTTATTATGTTAATTTTACACATTTGTAAATAAGGCTCATGCATAATAATATTAGACAAATGAAAGAGTTTCTAAAATACTAGAAATGATGCCAAATATAATACATTAGTATGAATTTTTCAACAACCATTATGATATTAAAAACAAAAGCGTTACATAGAAAAGGGAATTCATAAAAGTAGACCGATTTTTTAAATGTACCATCCCATTCTATTATTTGGAAAAACAATTTCCGAAAATAGATGGGTTCGTACGTTTAGATTGATTTTCTTTAATTGATTTTTATGCTCCACAATAATATTCATTAGATTTGATCCAATGCCTACAAATACATGCGTGAATAGAATATAAGATGGAATAGGATTGTTTAAATTTTGTTCTATAGGATTTGTAAATGTCCCTGTAAGAATATAGAAACATGCATTAAAGGATTTGCAGATGATAATGAATGCCAAGCATGCCCTGGACAAATTCGTTGCTGGGGAGGAAATGATTCCTGATAAGCGTCTCGAGGGGGAAAAAAAATCAAACGGAAAATTGATTTACGTCCGTAGGATGGGGTTGGTTCAAGAGTATTTTGGTATATTTCTGATGCCGAAGACGGATGTTATATGATTTTTCAACGGCGTAAAAGTGTAGGATTTAGAAAGCAAAATAAAGAAACTTATAAAGTTTAAAAGGCAAATGCATAAATTTCAAGCCCACAAAAACATAAAGAATAATAATATATATAAATAAAATAAAATTTCAAGATGGGCCTACTAGTATACACATCTGTGGATGTGGGAATTCATTTTTCTAATCCATATATTTTGCAAGCTCAACATTATGTAGGGTTTGCGAGCTTTCACTACTTCAAGCCCATTAAAAAGGTGACGGCTATCAATCCATATGGCAAATCTCGGGCAATTTGCATTTAAGATGAAACGGAGAATACTTTTTCAAGACAATTGGAGCGGAATCAACAAGATGAGCGGCTCGGATTAAAGAGATAATTAATATTTTATGATATTTTAATGGTCAAAGCCTATTTGACCAAAGAAAGAGGGGGATTTGCAATATTTTCAA
>JAXCLR010000105.1:43940229-43966634 GCA_035584095.1 Annona squamosa
AACAACCAGCGTTTCCTTTTCTGTTCACAGTTTTCCGTTTATTTTTTTTTTTAAAAAAAAGAGCTCTAATCACACCGTTTCTTCTCTCTTCCTTTTGCACTTAAGAGAGTCCAAAATGCAAAAGACCCCAAAATAGTAAAGCTTAGATTTATAGATTACATACACTTAATAAACAATTTTATTAAAAAATTGGAAAGTAAAAAATGCCTTCGGGACGGCCTAAAATCGGCCAATGTTAGCCCAGCGCGAAATAATCAGCATGCAAACATCTAACTACCCCTTGTAAACATCCAATCTAATTATTTCACATTTACCAACAGTTGCAATCAGGTTACAGACGTTTAATTTGTTCCACAGTTTTTTTTCCTTTCAAGATTTGTCCGGAGCACTAAAAGTTTGATTCCGCTTAATTCAATGGTTTACTGCCTAGTTTCTTATTTTTCAGCCGATGGCAGAGCCATTGTTGGGAGAGCTTAGGGCATAATCCTTATTTTAAGAAAATTATCACATTTGTGTTTTTTTTTTCTTTGGGAAAAAAAATTACCTCATTTTTTTGTTACGCTACGAATGCCACTTCGACACTTTTCTGCTTATCAATTATTTATCCTCAATTTCGTTAAAAAAACATTTATCCTCCGTAAACTTGGTACTGGGTTGATGCAAACCCAACGAAGTTTCAAGTTTTTCTAAGGTTGAAACCAGACCTATTTTGAGAAAATTCTCTAAAATTAAAACCGACTAAAACTAAGTCGGATAGGGCAGGTTCGGCAAAGCCAGTACGGAAATTTCAGCTAACAGACAAAATGGGCACACAAGCAAGCTGTGAAAATCTTGTAAATGCACGCATGCCACTTAAAATAATAATGGTCTTTGTACATCGCCTTAATGAGGCCGTAATTTACACGTAAAATAGCAATCATCGGCCGAGCACCAATATCAACGCATTTTTGCCCTTTGAAAAAAATTTTAAGCGCCGTACACAATGTGTGATGCACCCTCAATTTTTTGCAAGCCACGAAAGTAGGATGAAATTTTGTCGAAAGTCGTGACACTTGCAATTCCATTTAACTACATAGGTGCAGATGAAAAACCACTTTTGGAAGGTATGGTGGTCATTTTACTTAGATGCGTTTAATGCAAGGGCCATATTCAACGGATTATTATCTACAATTTTCTTTTTTTTATTCTTTTTTTTTTAAATTGGTGTTGAGAAATATATTATAACCTATTTGAACCAAGTGATTTTATCTTTATACTTTTCATTTTTAATTATTTTATTTTAATTAAGTAAAATCTAGTGGAAATAAATTGTATTTAATACTCAAAAAATATTTAGAGTAACTCATCAGTCGTCAGCTAACAAACTGTGGGCTGAATCAAACAGGCCCTAAAGTCTCACAAATTCCCATTCTTTCCCAAAACGGAGTCGAGTCTCCACCAGTGAATCACTTTCGAGGCTGGGTTTCAATAATCCTTGCCAAAAAATAAAATAAAGTGGAGTCAAGTCTCCACAGGGCCAAGTCCCAGAATCATATCATTACGAAAAAAAAAAAAAAAAATGTCCCAGAATCATACGTTTCAATTTTGAAATCACAACACTCGTCAAGCGCAAGAACTATAGAACAGGAAAGTAATAAATAATAAAAATACTAGGTTGAAGCCATTTAGAACAACGAATTTTAAAAAAACTCTAGGTTGTTGCAAATGCATTTGAGGGTAAGAGTCCATTCATCGATGCAGGATTTGCTGTGATATGAAGTGATGAAAAGTGGGGCAGCAAACTGAGAAGAGGCAGAACAAGAAACTCTCATCTGTGATTGAATATTATAACAAAAACATATGGAAACTAAAAATCATGCCAAGAATCAAGCAACCATAAAAATGCTAAATTTATGTAATAACTGGTTTGATACATAATGACAAATAATGCTTGAGGTTGATGCCTCAAAACAAGGAAAAAAAAAAAAAAAAATCTCTTTTTCAATGATAGTGAACAACAATTCAGGATGAGCACGGAACTTACCTCTTCCCTCTTTCCAAGGGTAAACATGCTGTAGCTATAGGCCTTCATCCATGGAATCATTGCCACTACAGCTTTGCGATGGTGGGTCTTTGCTCCCATCTTGCCTTGATTGTGCCTCATTTGAATCAACAGTGTCTTCTAATGCCTCGAGAAATGAAAGGACAGTGAACTTGTCTACAAATAAAGAACATTTAATTGGTTACAGCAAACATGGTTAACACTTGAAAATTTAGTCACAATCTTGGGTGAAATCACTGGCATTAAGTTGTAAATTACAAAATTTGATTCTCAGGTACATCATGGAAACTTGGTTTTGGTCTTGTGTCTATGTGCACGTGTGGCATAGTCCTCAATTATATGCGTTCATAAAATCAATTTAACAGAGCAGCTGTAATAATTCAAAAACTGCAAGGCCAACTATTCAAAGTTGACTATGATGGAATTTCTATCTGAACGAGTAATCGTGACATACAGATAAAAGCAGATTTCCTCACAATCTCTTCTTTATTTTTTATTTGATACAATCCAGGGCAAAGGCAAGAAGTTTCCCTGATTTAATTATAAATAAATGAATAATCATTTTGATGGAGATCTGTAGCATTGTTCAACTAAATAAAGATTGATCTCATAGAAACATGAGATCGTGATGTAGATACACAATTCTGGACTACTTAAAGCAAACTAGAAATGAAGGATCAAGAAAAAAAATTCCCTTATACAGAAGCAAAGTCAAAGCAGACACAAATTCTTTACTGAACCCTAAACCAGACATACTAGCAAACGAACAAATTCCTAAGCTTAATGTGAAGGGGGGGAAAATCACAATCAGGGATTACCTTGATTACTAGAAAAGGTGATAATGGAAATGGGGCTCTGCAGATTATGTCATAATGAGAAACTTAAAAGAATACAGACCATTTCTTCTTGAATGGGCTTTAAACCGGCCAAGGAGATCAAAAAGAAATATCCTAGAGGGATATCAAGCTATGTGAACCAGACACACTTAATTCTATGGGGTCCAGAAATTGAATTCAGGCTTAAATTTGAATCGTGGGACCAATCTCACACATTACAGCACCAAAGAATTAGCAGTAGACAGAAAAAGAGCTTTGATGCAAACAAAACCATCATGAGGGAACTATCAAAGGGAATTTCTGAACGAAGGGGTATTTTCTGAAGATTCCACAAGTGCAAGTTACAAAGCTGCGGGAGAGAACCTGCAAATTTTTTTTTTTTCAAAATATTGGGGAGATAAATCAAACAGAAGGTTTTCAGTGAAAAACTAATTCAAGTAGAAGTCTGCAATAACTTCTGTTGGGGAAAATTTTTGCTCCATAGAAAGCACTATGGAGGAATGAAATTACTTTGCATGATTAGGGTAACGCACAGCATAGAACAGTCATACACTCACAAAGGTCCTGTTTGGCCCAGTGGTATAAATACCTCATCTTGCACTTTATCTAGAAAGCACTGAATCCTAGCTTAAGGATTCCACGCTTATTAGGACTTTTTAACGCAAATCTCAACTTAATAGATTATTTCTGCCAAACGACGTCAAAAAAGCGGAGGATTCCCATGCTTTTACACACAATAAGTGGGGCCAAACAGGCCCTAAAGTCGCTTGATGGAACATTATGCAGCTTATGGGGACCTCAATTTGGTGTGGCAGTTTAATTTCAACATTCTAGGCTTCAGATGGAAGGGCAAGTTTCCAGTAACTCACATTTGCTTGGGTCAATTCCAAACTGAGACAAGTCTATTTGTCCTGTTCGAAGCACCTAAGGAAAGAAAAAGATGTTAGCTACCTGTATGACACTAAGAAGAAATACCTTTTTTCTCAAAGGAAAGGATGTCTCACTGAATGAGCAGAATTCTTACATAATTAAAGGAGTCCACCTGCTGGCGAAATGGAGCACTCTGCAGCAACTCCATAACATCATCAGTAGTCCATGGACCCTGGAACAGCACAAGATTGTTAGTTGCACCGAGATAGAAACACCACATCTAGAAAAACTTCAAAGAAAGTGTACATACATCTGGCAAATATGATGCCAAACATTGTTCCAATGGCAATGCTTCAACCAACGGCCTTAACAGATCTGGCTTCAAAATATCTTCCAATCCCAGCCCTAAGATGGCATATATACATGTATTTTTCAGAGGTCAGAGATCTAAGATAATAACTAGCAAAAACATATACATTCTCATGCTAAACTAGCTACCTCCGTCTTGATCTGCAGCAGCATCTACAATAATAAGAAATAATTGTGTTTATCAGTGGTAGAGCATAAACAAGGAGCACACCTAATAAGAAAGGCATTTCCACAAAAGAGTGCAAAATTTATCTTACCTGGTTCACTAATGTTGCTCAATATTCTTTGCAGGTCTGCCAACTGCACAGGTCCAGAAGAAGAGGTGACTTCATTAGATAACTCTCCACCAATGTTTGGCCCTACTAGGTTCCCAGCTCTGACAGGCAGGAGGCAGCGATGCCATGACAAGGAGAAACAAAAAGAATGAATTTGGCAGCTTTAACATGCATGCATGCACACACACACACACAAACACAAAGTAGTTGACTTGAGAACATGATCTGAAAGTGTATCCACTGAAATCAAGCAGATGTGGATGAGGCATACAAAATCACAAGAAACTGTAACAACCGATGCTAAAGAAAGCTTGCAGGCTTCCAGCAGCTAATTAGATCAATCAGTGACCTTTCCTTACTACAGAAATATTGAGTTCATTTGAAAATAATAAAATCCTCCTTACTATCTTGGAGTATGAATGCAGAACATCAAAGGATGCCCATAGGGAACATTCAGGCTAACTTTTATTTCATACAGCAACGATGTAGTATAATAGACTCAAAGAACAGATGCTAAAGAAACAGACAAGCATGAAGATGAATGCAAATAGTTTTTTATCACAGAATTGCAAATAAAGGACAAGTCCCATTGATGTAGGACAGAATGCCCTAGATCAGTCAGAAAAGGAAGGCTTTGGAAGAAAGCAGTTAATCCCCTAAAATTTTAAAATATTAAAAATTAGAGAACCTTGATCACTCTGAAAATAGAGTTATTCGTGTCCATATTTGAGCATAAAATTTGCTAATCCATGGGTTTTGTGTGTTTTTAGGTGCATGTAGTATAGAGTTGTTACAGTTAATGTAAAGTTAGAATGCATTTTAGCAAGTTTTAGGCGTAATAAGCATTTGTTAGCATTCATGATATCATTTCTCTTTGTTGGTATTTATCTAAGTTGTGTTTTTATGTTGCTTTATAGGTGAAATGGAGGGCTTATTTTGGAGCATTAAACAGGAGATAAGCTGTTGAAAACATGTACAAACTGTTGGAGCCATGGCACCATTGGAAAATTGAAGTTGAAACTGTGCTGGCAGAGTTGTTGGTGCTGCTATGCTAGAGGAGGCCAAATTACAAACATGTTTCATAACTTGCCCAAGGGAAGGAAGCTTAGAGGACGGCTTTGGGGAGACAAGGGAAAAGAGAAGGGAGGAGTTCAAGCAAGAGGAATCATCTAGGTTTCTTCTTCTTCTTCTTATTTCTTTTCCTTTTTAGCTCTTATGGCTTTGTATGTGAATGTTATTTTTTTGGGATTTATGATTGTAACACTCCCAACCCCAAAACTACACAGAAAGGATGGGCTTGGGCCTGGGAGTTATTTGCCAAGATCTATCATATGTTGAGCTGGCACACATTTGCATAAAAAGAACAATAATCTAGTAATTTGCATTAAATGAAATAAAAGAAATATAACAGTGGAATTTGTCAATTCATGCCACCATAGCTAATATTACATTGTCATTATAAAATGAAATAAAAGAAATAAATAAACTAAATCTAGTCATGCTTCACGATCATTTCAGATATGTCATTGAGTACCACCTGCTATAGCTTCTGTGGGATAAAAATATACAAATAAAATGAATAAATTCAATAACTACAATTAAATATAAAATAATGAGTATCACATGCATTTTATGTGCAATGTCTATACTTTCTTTTTCATGTCCCAATATCTAGCCTAGCAAATATAACTACCACGCTTATCTGCATAATAATAGCAGTCCTCATCTTGTGTAGGCCACCAATCATGACTTGTAAACGTAACCCAAATTTTATTATGTATGTCTTTGATGGGAAATCAAAGCCTGTCATCTGATCTAGAGGTTCAAAACCTAATGATAGACTACTGGATTGCCAAAATCGATGTTCAAGACCACATTTTATGAAAGGAAATGCATGGACGGTTTCAGACTCGCCATGTGGCATGTTGGAGCTAGCTGGGTCGTCTAGACGGGCCTGTCTTTTGGGCTTGCCTCTGTTGATGGGTCACTACTGTTGTTAAGTCAGCCTCTATGGGCTTCTCCTGTTGGGTCGAGCCCTGCATTGTTGTTGTCGCCAACCACCTTTGCTGCTCTATTGGGCCCAGCCTAGACCTAGCTCATCACCAGATCTTCTTGGCTTTGGTTGGCCCAATATGACACCAACCCACAAGCCAATGTAAGTGCTAGGCTTGCTAATGCTTGAGTGCAAGCCCAAGGCCTGGATCAAAATGGAAAAACGGGTTACGGGATTTGCTGTAAAAAATTAAGGGTAACAGTTGCTACAAATTTCTATTTTCTCAGGTTTTTTTTTTTTTTGAAAAATTTCCAAGGGCCATCCAAAAATGCATGTAACATCGTCTTCTTCCCCTTTTGCTTAGCCAGTTGCGGCAGCCATTTTCACTGCACTAGCTATATGGTAAATAAATTTGATGCATTTAATATTATCTTTAAGCTTATTTATTTTTACCTATAAGCCTAATTTAAACGAGTACTAGGTTCCATTGTGGCTTCTTGTGCTTTGGACTGCCTGAAATAGGAATTTCTACCATGCATCGTTACTTGCGAAAAATAAATAAATGAATTAGATCTATATCTGTTGATCTATCTTTCTAATTTAGAAACTCATAAATCTTTAGGCTTAATATCCTAACAATAATCACTAACAACTGATATCTTCCAAATAAAATAAAAATGAATCTCACTTACCAAATGTAAGGGGAAACGAAGGTGGTAGGAATATGTTGATACTTACTCATGCTTATGCTTCATCTCTAAAATTCCTCTCGATCACGATACTAAAAATCTCACCCGCTGATAGTCCTCCCTTCTCTCTTCTTATTCTCCCTTCTTAGACTCATTGCTCTACCCGCCTTCCTCTCACCTCCTAACGGTCTATGACATGTATTCTAGGCATGATACGAGAAAAGCAATCCTTTGACAGGGTTTAAAGGAAGTGGGTCCCACAGGCAACAAAATAAAAATAAAAGAACAAAATAACTACTTGTCACTCAAACCTCCTATCTTTCAAGCAACCATCTAGTAATGAGCTTTGTGAGATAATATCTCAACTATTATTTTCTAAACCCATTTTGTCAACAATCAAAGAGTCAACTTGACATATAAACCTCTATCACATAAAAATACACTTTCAAAAACGCGAATTGAGCAAATCCTTTGCAGATAATTCTAGACCGTAGGTCTCCTAGTTATTCACCATCGCTAGATCGTTGAGTCAAAGCCGGGAAGAAACATGCCCAAAACAAAAGGGCAGATGATCATACTCTTCAACAAACTTCTCCATTAGTGGCAAGATCTATCAAAGTCATCCTGCAAAGGATGAAATAACTAGAGGTGACGGCAAGAACCACCTAGGAAAGGTCAGGAAAGAGGTTACGGAGGGGGAAGGGAGGAGGAAGAAGAATGAGGGTAGCTCTTTTCGAGGAAGGCTGTCTAAGAAATGTGCCTTTTGCAAGAAGCAACATGCCCCTCTTACAAGTTCTGTTACTCCTATTTTAACTGCACGGAAAAAGATCTTCGGATGTTAGAATGTCCTAAACAAACCCTTATTTGTAGTAAGCGTGGAGGAAAAGGAGTCTTTCCAATACTTGCTTGATAACTATTGATATAAGCAAATTCGACAATAGCTAAATGATTATTCCAAGAAACTTCAAAATCTATTGTAGAGGAGCACAACAAATCTTCTAAGATTTGGATCGTTCTCTGAGATTGGTCATTTGTCTAACGATGATATTTCGTGCTCAGGCATAATTTGTGCCCATTGTGGCTTGCAATTTCTTCCAAAAGTCAAAAACAAATCTACGATCCTATTCGATGAAGACTACTACACATTTATCAAGGTATTGATGAAATATCATATTCATTAAATCTATGAACGTTGTAGGTGCATTCGTCAATTTAAAGGGCATCACTAAAAAATTTATATTGGTCATATCGAGTCCGAAACGCTATCTTTGGCATGTCCACTTCTTTAGTTTTTAATTGATGATACACAGAGTCTAAATCTATCTTTGAAAAGATAGGCGCTCCTTGTAATTGATCAAATAGATCATTTATGAGACATAAAAGGTGTTTATTTTTTATAGTTACCTTGTTCAACTCTCTATAGTTAGTGCATAGCCTCATACTACCATCTTTATTTATTTTTTATAGTCACCTTGTTCAACTCTCTATAATTAGTGCATAGCTTCATACTACCATTTTTTTTTTTTACAAAGAGATCAAAAGCTCCTAAAGGTGACACACTTGAGCATATGAAACCTAGATCTAGCAACCCTTGTAGCTATGCTTTTAATTCTTGTAATTCTATCGATGCCATTGGGTACGGAGTTTTAGAGATGGAACCCATTCTTAGAACTAGGTCCACTAAAAATTCAATCTCTATCAGGCAGTAATCAGAACAATCTTGGAGGCTTCGGCGATATTACAGAAAAAACCTGGAAATCCTTGTTGCATTATTCTGTCTGCTCCAAATGCAGTTATTAGATGTGACATTTTTCTATGATTGCCTTTGAATACTATTTCCTTCTAATTAGGAGTTTTGATCATAATATACTCATTCTATGGGTTGATTCTAGTAATCCATTTTTTCCACCAATCTACTCTTAAGATGGCATCCAAATCTTTCATCGACAATAAAATTAAATCTATAGGCAAGACTGTATCTACTATCACTACTAGACTAAACTGAACTGACTACTTTACTTGCCAGCATGCTCCCCCTATAAGTGATACTATTTTTAGTTCACAATCGAAGGAGCTATGATACAAGTCATCCTCATGCACAAAGTCCGATGATATAAAAGATTTAGGAACACCTGTCTCAAATAAAATACACGCATATATATTGAAAACATGAGTGATACCTGTAATCATTCCTTCTTGGAGTTAATCTTGGCCTGCATGGAGCACATGTACTTGAGGCCTTTGATTTTGTTGTGGACCACTTTGTAGTCACTGTGCTGCTGGCCTGCCAGGTGGTTGGCTTGCAATGTGTCCAAACTCACCACGTCTGCAGCACACGATTACACTCGTGCAATCTCACAATGAGTGCCCCATTTAAAACATGCACCTCCCTGCATGAAACTTATTGCAATTACCACACTCCTTCATGGAGCAGGTTTCTTTTTTGGCTTTGACAACCCCTTCTGGCCAAACACAAACTTGAGACCCACCAATTGATTCTTGCGTTTCTTTGAGCATGGTTCTCCTCCTTCCATTACTCCTCCATGCTTCTCAAAGAGATGGTATAATTCTTTAGTATCAACTTCCACCCCCAATGCCTATTTGACACTCTTTGTAGGTGGCGTACTGGAAAAATGTAACTCTTGCTTTGATGCCATAGGCCAGGCCATCCTCGAATTTTCGTTTCTTTGCCGCATTGCCAACACTAGCGGAGGCAAAGCAGATAAGAGAGGAGAATTTAGTTCCATATTTTGCAATTGTCATGTTACCCTTACACAAATCGACGAACTCCTTAGCTTCTGCTAGGCAAATTAGTGGGAAAAAAAATTTTCAAAGAAAACCTATTGGAATTTATCCCAAGTGATCACCTCATTCTTGCTTTCAAAGATTCGTTTTTTACTTTTCCACTACCTATATTCTTCCCCTTCTAATCTAACGACAACAAATTGCACGCTTTGCTTGTCTTTACAGCTAACGTAATCTACAATCTTATTGATGCTTTCCATCTAGTTCTCAACCATTATGCCATCCCCCTTACAAAAGGAGGATTCATCAAGTGAAAAGACAGTATTTATTTTGCATTAGTTACCATCAGGGGGGTAAGACTCTGAAACCTGCTCTTCATTGTCAGTCTGTCTCGATGTGCAAGTTTGCTCATCGGGTTTGTTCCCTCTTCCTCGGTAGTATCTCGAATAGACTCCCTATTATCCTGCCCCAAAGGGCCACCACTCCTCTGCTACGCTACTTCCTTAATATGTTGATTGAGTAGTTCCAATCGTTTCAAAATTTCTGGTTGGATAGGATCTCTAACTGGGTTCATGTGATTCACTTGCGCTTTCATCTCAGATAATTCAACTCCTGCTTGGCAGGTAATAAAACATGTCTAGCAACATAACACTTAAGGTGTGTTTTTTAACTAGAAAACTTCTCCAATTAAAACTTCTCAATTTAAAACTTCTCACTTTCTGTAACTACCCATATTTTTGTAAGTATTTCTTCACATCTTCCTATATAACTACCCTACTTTTTAATCATTTCTACACAACTACCTATACGACTAATCCTATCTATTTTAACTTTATTCCCTTTACTCATCATCATTACCATATTATATCACATCAGTTTCTTCCATTTTAAAAACTTTTACACTAAAAAATTTTCATCTAAAAGTTTTATTACTTCCCAAATATAACCTAAATTTTATAACATATGAGATTCATGAATCTATTTGCTACATCATTGAAATTCGACATAGCCGTTCCTTCCACACTTTGACAAATAAGGGCTCATCTAGGATATCCGAAATCTGATGATCCTTGGCCCCATAGTTAAAGCAATAAAGGCGAAACTTGCATGGGGGCATGTTGCCTCCCGTAGAAGGCACTTCTTGCATCAATTTAATATACACTATTTGAAAGTGTATTTTTATGTGATCTATGTATCAAGTTGACTCTTTGACCATTGAAAGTTTGACTGTGATAAAATGAACTTAAAAAATTAATAGTTGAGATATCATCTCAAAAACCCTATTAACTAAATGGTTGGACTAGGTGGATGGTTGCTCGAAAGACAGGGGTTTGAGTAACAAGTGGTTATTTTATTATTTTTATTTTTATCTTACTATATATGGGACCTACTTCCTCCAAACCCTGTCAAAAGATCGCTTCTCTCATATCATGCCCAAATTATGCATCGTAGCCCATTGAGACGTAGGAGGAAGATAGGTAGAGTAACAGGTCTAAGAAGGGATAACGAGAAGAGAGAAGGGAGGCTGTGAAAGGGAGAGATCTGTACCGTCGTGATTGAGAGGAATTTTATAGAGGAAGCACAAGCTTGGGCAAGCATCAACTACTTCCTACCACTTTTATTTTCTCTTATGTTTAGTAAGTGGGATTCATTCTTATTTGATTTGGTAGATGTTAGCTGATAATTATCATTGCTAGGATATTATGCCTAAGATTTACTACTTTCTAAGCTAGTAAGATAAATCAATGAATATAGATTTGATTTATTTATTTATTTTCTGCAAGTATGTATGGCAAAGATTCTGATTTCTAGCAATTCAAAGCAACTAGCATTCGTTTAAAGTAGACTTACAGATAAAAATAAATAAGCCTAAAGATAATACCAAATGCATTAGATTTATTTAACATTTAGCCAGTGCAACAAAAATGATTGTCGCAGCTGGCAAAGCAAAACGGGAAGATATTGTTGTATAATCAATATTAGGATGGTCATAGAAAATTTTCCGAAAAAACTCCAAGCTTGCAACAACCCCTGAATTTTTGTAGCAAACTCCCCAACTTATTTTCCATTTTTGCCTAGGCCCTAGGCTTGCGCTTAGGCCTGGTAGGTCGCACCAGCAAGCCCATCACTTGCACTAGCTTGTAGGCTAGAGACAAACCAAGCTAGTCAGAACCCAATAGATCCAGCAGTGAGTTAGGCCAAGGGCAGAACTAGCAGAGAGGCAACAGTGACAAGCGGCGACAAAGTTGGCCAGGTGGTGCATCCGGAGCCATCCATGCATGTCTCTTTATAAAATATGATCTCGGACTCCCATTTTGGTGATCTAATAGTCTACTCCTAGGTTTTTGAAGCTTTTGGTTTAGATAGAAGTCTCTGATTTCCCATCAGAGGCCTAGATAATAGAATTTGGGCGGCCAAACCTATAAATTATGATCAAATTATGATTTGTGGCCCACCTAAGATGAGAACCCTTAATATTAAGCAAATAAGCTTAGTAGATACATTCACAAATGTTCCAAATGATACGAGATTCTTGGATTGAATCTGTATCACCATTCCCAATACAACTTTTTCAATTTCCAAGACAACTTTACCCATTCCCAATACAGCTTTACTCATTCCCAATACACATCATTACATTCTCATCTCAGATATAGATTCGATCCAAGAATCTCGTATCATTTGGAACACGCCCTAAGCTAAATATTGAGACAAAAAGAAGAGAGCATAGGCATATTGCATTTAGAAAACATAAAATGCATGTGATACTCATTATGATATTTAATTCCACTCATTGAGTTTACTCATTTTATTTGTGTAACCCGCGGAAGCTCCAACAAGTGGTACTTAATGACATTATTTGAAGTGATCATGAACCATGACTAGATTGGGTTTATTTATTTCTTTTTATTGCATTTTATGATGGTAATGTAACGGTTAACTATGATACCATGATTGAACAAATTCTGCTATTATATTTCTTTTATTTCATTTAATGCAAATTACAACATTATTATTTCCTTTTATGTAAATGTGTCGGCCCAACATGTGCTGGATCCTAGCAGATAACCATCAAGCCTAAACACAGCATGTATGTGTTTTTCTTTTTCGGGTTAGAGCATTGCAGCTATGCAAATCATGAGCTAAGCTTTTTGCAAGGGCTTTGACGAATTTCAACATGGATTTAAAAACCTTTACCTCTTCCTAATTTAGGGCGTGTTTGGCATTCGGAAAAAAAACAGGCGACGGGTTTTCGATTCTAAAACCCGTCCCATCAGCCCGTGTCCGGTCGTCCGCACACCTTGCTGTACACGAGTATTCATGCGTCGTGGATGATGGATGAAAACCGGCAGCTCGTAACGACGCATGATTACAATAGGCAACGAATTTCAAACATCGGCATTCGGAGCTCCCGTGAGCGAACTTCCATCTAATGCATGTATTTACGGTTCGTTGCAAAAAACAAAAGTTGCCGTTGTACACAGGACGGCAGAAAGCTGCGATCTCGGACGGGTGAAACGACGGATTTTTCACCTGCGGCGCCCGGGTTTGAAAAGTTTTACTCGAAACGACGGGTTTTTTGGATTGCCAAACGGACCCTTAATATGTTTTTTATGTTTGGATTATCCATTCACCTAAGGATTAATGCCTTTATAAGTTTGGCGGCCTTGTGGGATATTGAAAGAACCCTTTGTCCTGCTTGGGAGAGCTAGGTTAGAGTTGGACCTGTAATGAATGGCACAAATACATTTCGCCATGCTAAGGATGCCTCATTTTACCTAAGAGGCGATTCGATTTGTTGGTTTGAATAGTAATATATTGATTAACCTTGTGTAATCGACTATAAGGCTTGTTAATTCTGCAACAATGTTCATTTTCACAGGAAAATGGAAATTAGGGATTTCTTGTTAGGTTTAGGAGTGCAACTCGGGTTTGTCTCGATCCTAACCCTAACCCTATTTATAAAACATTAACGCTAAATCTATTTGTAAAACCTAAACCCTAACCCTATTTTTGAAAATCGAATTCGGATTGAGTTTCGGGTTGGTATTTAGATTTGATGAATTTACATTTTATTTAAGAGTGATAAGTTTAGAATCTCATATGAATATATAATAATAACAAAGATAACAATATAAAGAAGATTTCTACTAAAAATTTAACATCAAAAACAAAATAAATGAAGAAAAATATAGAAATAAAAGATAAATGTAAATAAAAATAATATATTTTATTTATAATATAATTACAATATGCCAAACTTGTATTCAAATATAAATATAAATAACATAAAATACACAAAATATAAAAGAATATTGTTTAGATATTATGTATATAATATATTTTATAATAAAATAAAATGAAAATCGAGCTTAGGTTTTTTAGGTCCAGGTTTACTTGAACCCTACCCCTATCATATTTATAATCAGGTCTATCGAGTTGGGGTTATAGAGAAGTGAGTTCTAACGCTTGAAAATTGAGTTCAGCAAGCCAAGTTCGGGCTTAACCTGGCTCAAGTTGCACCCCTAGTTAGGTTTATATACATTGAAAGGCATATATAAATACCTCGGCATCTTAGATTAATAATCCATTATAATAAATCAATTAGGAGAAGTGAGAAATGTATGCACAAAGTGCTGAGAGAAATCATGATGCTAAGTCTGTCCACACACAAGCTCATATCTCTTGTTGAATGTTTGTTGTCATTTCTTTTCTTTAGAAATTTTAACACTTCTTAATCCCCATTAAAATCAATCGCTATCTATCTTTCCAAATAAAATTTAAATACAACTTGATATAGATTAATAAATTAATTAGTTTGCTTCTCCAAGGGAATGATATCCTACACATCACTATATTACTTGTATAACACATGCACTTGCACAGTGATACCAAATAATTTTGCATGCATCAAACCTTTCTTATAGATTATGCTTTTCTATGTAACCCCCTCCATTTTCAATATCATGATGATTGATAGAAAATTTGCTTCATCTATTATATTTAACATCATTTATAGTATCTTAGAAACCTTTTTATTTGTCTAATATCATAGTACATGAGCCCCATTGGAAATCAACACAATAAAAAAGTTTAATATTAAATATCAATTTTAAAGTCGGCATTTTCAACATTTAAACCATCTAAAATATTCTTGATATGTGGATAAATGATTCTATAAAGTATTATTACACTCTAATACATGAGTAAATGAATCTTAGTGTTTTTCAAAATTTACACATGAATATACATATATATATGTATATATATATATATATATATATTTAAACAAATGTCGCCCAAAAACATACTTAATCGAGATGAAACTTGGTCTCTTAGATAAACAAATAATTTTAAACACAATGAATGGATTGGATTTCCATCAAGGATCAAAATCTTAAATTTTGAAAGAAAAGTTACATATAAGAGGAGCCCTAAATTATGATACATCTAACTACACAATTATCAAAAAATTCTTAACATTTACTTAACAATATATTATCAAATACTAATTTATTCTAGTAAAAGATAAATAGTTATTTAAAATCAATGTCTCAAAGGTTTATCAAAAAATCAATGTCTTAAAAAATACAACAATTTATAAAAATGTTAATGAGTACTCAAGTAATTCTTGATCTTATTTTACAACGATTAAACACCCATTAGCAAACTAAAAATTGATTTAACATTTTTCCAAAAAATAGCATAAAAAATATCAAAGATAATATTGATAAGTAGTAGAAATTATCGTATTTATCGGAAATAATATCGATAAACAAGAGATATTGCATATTCATTAAAGATAACATCAATAAACAGAGAAATATCATTTTACACTCATTTATTGTATCAATGACTAGCTAAAAAAATAATATTGGAGATATTATCAATATTAAGAACATTGATTTGAACACCAAGAGAAGGTGAATCAATAAGTGGCTGAGACGATTACTCCAATGCCACTTGGAGCCAAATTAATCCATAATATAGTTTTGGGATAATTGAGAGAATGAATCAGTAGGAGGGTGAGAGTTGCTTCATTACTGCAGTGCCACTTGGAGCCAAATTTATCCATAAGAAAGTTTTGGGATAATCAAGAAAATGAATCAACAAGTAGGTGACACTTGTTTGATTACTTTAATGCCGCTTGGAGCCAAATTAGTCCAAAAGACAGTTTTAGAAAAAAACGAAATATATACCTTAGTCAGCACATAGTGCTTAGACAGTGGAGTAGGACCTATTTAGCCAAACCACTATAATTTCTTGTGTGATTTTCTTATAGTTTGATCAAGCAAGTGTGCGTGACAGAGAAAGTGATTACAGCTTATAAGGCTTTGTTTAAAAATTAGTTTGTTAGTTGAAGTTTATTTGATTAAGATTTTGTCATCGGGGATTTGATAGCTCTAGTTTAATTAATAGTTTAGATTGTTTTAGCGTGTTTATTTCTATTTTGAGTTCTCTCACATTGTGCAAGTTTGGTTATTTTGCAAATTTATTTACTGCATGGGTTTTCGTATTTCTTATTGTTTAAATTATCTTTTCTTATAAAAAGGGTTATTTTGTTCATATGTAAAACAACTTATTTCAATAATGGATTGATATCATTGTTTCCTTAAAACTCTATTGTTCTTCTATAGTTCTCTTCTAATTTTCTAATTCCTGACTTTTTTAGTTCTTCCATTTTCTACCCTTCTCATCCCTTGAGATTCCTCTTTCTTTTATTTTCTTTCCTACTCAAACTGCATCACATTCATCTTTCTAATCCACCTCGACACTATCTTCCTCGTCTCAAGTCAGTCAACATGCCTGCCTAACCAACTCAAATCATGAATCAACCTAACCTAATGAGAAGTGAAGAAACAGACAAAACAAAATGAATTTGGAAAGATGAAATAGAATGAAGATCAAGAATAAACACCAAGGAACCTTCAATTCAATTCGATATGGCATCTATAAATCCCTACGACAATACATCCTTTCATAAAAAAAAAATAATGCTTTAACACAATTCTCATGTAATCTTAATTCTAGTGGGATATGCAATGACTTCCTAATCCTATATAACTCTTATGCAACCCCAATTCAAACTCTAGTGGAATGCATATTGACAAAACCTTAAAATAGTAAAAACAACTTATCAAATAGTAAATTTCGCCCTAGAAAAAGAGCAACCTGATGTGTTAAGCTCAAGTCATGCATGGGGTTCAAGGAAGATCTAGACCACTTTGGTTCTATAATACACAACCATACCTTATGAAACAAGAGTGGTTCCCATGACTTAAACCCGTGACCTCCAAATCACATAGCGGCAACTTTTACAGTTACGCCAAGGGAACCTTCAACAAAATCCCTAAATAACATGATTAAAATAAGGGCTTTTCTTCACCCAATCGCAACTTATAACCCTTGGGTTGATATTTTTATTTAAATCTAAGTCATGCATTGTATTTTAACTATTTTTTTTAGTTAAATGTGAAAACACAACTCGATTGAAAACCATTATAACCTATAATATTACAAAAATAAATGACTTCGAGAAGCCCCATGCATTTGCATTTGTTGTAAATGACACACAAGTCTAATAATCACACATTTATGAAGAAGAATATTGTAAATACCCTAAAATTTTTAAGGTCGACAAGTCAAAGTCCATGTTGGATTGCTTGCATGGCAAGGGAACCCTTTGACGAACTAAGCCGGATGGTAAATAATGTGTTTTGCCCAATTATTATTTATATATGCTATGGTCATATTTTTATTTTTATGTTTAGATGTTATTCCAGCAACCCATGTAGCTTGGTTAGCACACAGGAGGTCTAGAGGTCTAGAATTCAGTAGGTGTTCCATAAGAAAAAAAATATTTTTTGCATTTTTGTCTCTCCAAGCATGTGGCCTCTACAAGATAATATAGGATAAAGATTTTCCCAGATAAGATGGCTTCAATTGGAATTCAACTTTAGATTTACCGTTATTTCTTATCTTTGAGAACCTACAAAAGGTTTTATAAAAGGGTTGAGGAGTTAATGAATTTAAGTATTCTACTCATAGGAAAAATTTGGGAGATAGAAGCTGTGGAAGGAACTTTATTATTTTTCTTCCTACATAGGCAAGTGGGATTTTGTTTAGAAGTTGATTTTTGGTTTAATAATTATGTATTTTATGTTATAATTATTTTCAAAACTAATTAGGTGTTAATTTTATAAAGCATATATATTGCATGTCATGATTTTAGGCGATGGATTTAATATATTTGGTATGATTTGTTTTATAATCCTACATTTTTCTTAGGATATAAAATTATATGCAGATAAACATGTTTAAACTTTATGCCTAAAATGCATGTGCCGAGATTGTTGTATTTTATTATGCATGTCATTTTATAAATGCATTGATATAAATAAATATGTGTGGATATTGAAATTACATATTAATTGTGTGGATTAATGTAAGTGTGCCTCAGTAATAATCTAAGCATAAATAACCATATCCATGCATAATATAAATTACGGAATCAATTCAGAGGTTTGATATGTATAACACTCTTCACTTTTCAATTCCAAATTCCACACTCGTCAGATGTGTCCAGAATTTTGCGTCAAATACAAGTCTTTGAGTTAAAGCAACCATTTCTTTTTGTTGCTTTTGATGCTTTGATACGTTTTATGGTTTTGATGCTTTCTAACGTCCAGATGATTTTGGGCTTTGAATGAAAACTGACGTGCAGCTCATCACGGTAGTATGGACTAAGTGAGAGAGGCCTAGGTGGGGCCCATCTGTAGGAAAGATAGAGATGATGTGGCTTAAATTGAACTGTCCATTCTGTTTCGCCATAATTTGGTCATTTTAACTCTGATTTGTATGACCAAAAAGTCAATTTTTATACTTCTGATGCCTCTAAACTTAATGGAAAGGTTTTATTTTGCAGATAAGGTCAAATATTTAAGTTATTAAATGATTATTTTTATCATTTAATTATGTTTTAATTAGGCCATTATCCATTTTCAAATAATTTTCTGATTGCTAGTTGTGTTAAAACTAAACCATTATGGGTGTGTTTGGTTAAGGGTAAAACTTTTGAAGAAAAGTTTTTAAGGTAGAAGTTGTCAAATTGATAGAAAATGATGTAATATAATAGGGGTAATGATGGGAAGTAAAGAAAATAAAGTTAAAATAAATAGGTTAGTTGCATGGATAGTTGTGTAGAAATAATTGAAAAGTAGGGTACTTTGTATAGGAAAATGTGAAAAAATAATTAAAAAATAGAGTAGTTATGAAGAGTGAAAAGTTTTGAATTGAAAAGTTTTAGTTGACATTTTTTTGCCCCAAACAAACAGACCCTATTTTTACGAGTGTACCAAATCAAGTGAGACACTAGTTTTGGATTAACTAAAGATTTCCAAGAATATTTAATTAGTTATTTATTTATTCAAATGCATGTATTGAGAATGATGGACTTATATTTTATTTTTGTATCTTGATGTAATAATGGGAATATAACTAGTGGAAGTGGATTTTTTTAATGATTAATTTTAATAATTGATTATGCCATACATGTGTGATTGATCTTAGGAATTTGAATTAAATACATAGCCCAAGATCACTAGATTGGCATGTTACAAATATGCTGCACAACTTTGATCTAAATGAAATGATCAAAATATGCAAGAACATAAGGATTACAAGTTGTAAGAAGTTAGATGGGAGAAAACCCCTCAAAAATAAACTTTAAACTAAATTAACCCCAATTTTAACACAAGTTTAATAGCATTCTGCATCATTTTCCCTCATCGACCATCATTAATCCTATATGTTTGCCTTTATTTGCTTTATGGCTAACAATATCTCTTGTTCCTTTTCCTTGTGTCTAAATGTACCCAAATACTTGCATCCAACACTCGATGGCATCTCTACTCATTGTAGTTTCCCATAGGATTTGCCAAACAGGCAATAAAACTCTATTAACATTGTCAACAATATAAGAAATAGAAGACATGGATCCAAATCCTTGACAAATGATGCTAGCAATGGTTCAGATGCTCAAAACAATGGGTAAGATAAGCATTTTGCAGGTTCATATGAGAACTTGAAATATGATGCTTATCATGCTGCAACCAGGGCATTATTTCCAGTATAGACAGAGCAAAGCTTCTAGTTACTGATAAAGTGAGAAACATTTCAATATACCTTGACGAGATCTCATCCTCAGCAGTGTCTTCTGACACTTCAGACATCTGCAACGGAACAGAAACTTCTTGCTCTTCATCACCAATTGGATCTGCTAATAATAAGATATTGGTATGTCAAATGAACAAATCTCTAAATCAGATGAACAAAATCAAAACTATGTTGTACATACCCAGTGGTCGGTTGATGTAATAATTTACTGAGTTGCAAATCTGAAAGTCACCATCAGGTTTTGGCTCCTAAAATCCAAGTAATCAGCAAGTCAGAAACAATTTGAAAAACAAAGATCCATCTGGCATGATGTTCAAAAAAAAATACCTTCTCATTCCTTCCATCACACTTTTTTGATATGATTTGCTGTTTTAACTACCTAACCAACCTACTATTTTTTATTATTACCTCTCTATTCCAAACAATTTTCAAATTTTTCTTTACCCTATTTATTTTATCTTTATCCTCTTTACACCTATTCATTACCCCTACAATATTACATCACTCTCTCATTTTTCAAAAAATTTTCCAACAATTTTCACCTTTTTTTTATCTTATACCAAACAGACCATAAATTATTAACCAAAACAGCAGATATGTTTAAAGAAATAGTTGAAAAAAGAGAAGGGGCGCAATGTTAGCTAGACAACCTGCATCCAGAAGAAGAACCTCCTAGCGTCAGCATGGAACTTCAGGATGTATACTCTCCCAGATGATTGGTTGACCTGAATAAAGGTGTAAATTAAATATAGAACACCATAAAATAGAGTTGAGCCTCTACTAATATGCTTAAGAGGAAAACTCAATGTACCTTCTCAAAAACGGCTTCTTCGGGAAATATAATCTGATCCTGAGATGTCATGCGTCAAGGAAAACATGGAATTACAGCTAAAAACAAGCATGAAGTGGTTCGAGTATGGAGTGCAAAATAGCAATAATAATAGTTAAAGTCTTAAATTTTGTTTAAAATATAGACCATTAAGTTCAATGACATAGAATGATAAGTTCTTTTCTTCTAAAATTCTGCCCCTTTCCATTTTCCAGCACACACAGGAAAGGCATCTTGTTCTAGCACAATGGAAAGGAGCAGAATTTCAGAGAAAATAACTCACTAACTGAGAAAGAAAGGAGAGAAGGACGAAACAGAGAAAAATTTGCATTTCAATAATTAGTCAATTAAACTAATTTGATGCTAAGATAAGGTATTCTATTTGTAGGAAACTACATAGAAGAATACCTCAATTTAATTATGTATAAACAAAATCCATAAATAAACCAGAAAAATTAGGATTTAAACTAACCGTCCATAAAGTTGATTTATATTTTGATTCCCTGATGTCGCCATCAAGTCTTAAATAAAATAATTAAAATATAAAAAATATCATAGAAAAGTCATCAAGTCTAAGTATTTTCATACATTTCCTAATAACTTATAACCGAGTTCCCACAAGCCTTCCCCTAGCTCCTGTATAATCATGTTCTGGCACAATGGAAAGGGACAGAATTTCAGAGAAAATGACTCACTAATTGAGAAAGAAAGGAGACTAAGGAAGAAAATGAGAGAATTCAGAGAAGGAGAACAAAATTTGCATTCCAATAATTAATCAATCAACCTAATCCAATGCAAACATAAGGTATTCTATGTCTAGGAAACTACATAGAAGAATACCTCGATTTAATTATGCATTAAAAAAATCCTTAAATAAACCAGAAAAATTAAGATTGAAACCAACTATACATGAAGTTGATTCATATTTTGATTGAAACTAACCATCAAGTCTTAAATTAAATAATTAAAATATAAAAAATTATCATCATAAAAAAGTGGTCAAATCTAAGCATTTTCATACACTTGCAAATAACTTATAACCGAGTTCCCACCAGCCTTCCCCTAGTTCTTGTATAATCTTCTGTTATGAACTTGTGATAAATCCCTTCCTTCTGATTAATACAGTTTCTGGCCTCTGTTCTCATATGACCAAACCACCTAGTTTCTCTCATTTTATTGCCCATTGATTCTACATTTAGATGTTTCTTAGATTACCTCATTTCTAATTTCAACTTGTTTTTTACCACTCAAACATCTCAAAATTGTCATTTCAGCCACATTCATACAACAAGGTGATCTTCCTGTAATTATCTCAGAGGACCATTCATAGCTAGGGTAAAGAGATACAGGATTGGCGCTGAACTTGATGTAAACTTGCAGTAATATTCACTAATTTCTTCCATAATAGTTCTCACATTTGGTAATACTCCAACATGCATATCCTTAACAATACTGATGCACCTTTGAGTAAATTTTTCCTTTTTCACATAGTGACCCTATCATTTGCTTGCCCTAGATCAATGGAAACCATAAAAAGATTTTTCTTTTTACCTAAGTAAGCTAAGAAAATATCCCAATAGCTGCCCTGGCATAAAGCTCGATTTCTTATCTCAAACATCTGCTTGTCTTCAACTTTGCCTAATTACTCTTTACCTAAAGCTTCGTAGTATGTATTTATACATTTTTTCCACAATAACTAGCACAATTTCAAATGCAAACTTCATTTTTGTACTTTGGTACAATAGAATTTTTTCTCTTAATTCCTTTCACATTTTCTTTGATCTTATAATCTTGGAAATAAACTTATCAACCAATTAAGTCTATATCACCTATGTACTTTCATGACTCACTGGGTATATCCCAACCAAAAACTTTTCCTATTCTCATTTTTCTTAGAGCTTCTTTCGCTCTAAAAACTCTAATTTTATGAAATTAACTGGCTTTTTTACTTTCTTTTATCTTATTTTCATTTATTTTTACCATCGATAATGAATTACAACTTCAAAAACTACAAAAATAATTCATTTCATTATCCTTTTCCAAGACTCTTGGATCCTCACTTTTAATGCATATAATAGGAGTCAAATCTTTACCATTTCTTTTTCCTAAATTTAGCCAACTTAAATTTATCTCTGTCACTTTGCTCCTAATATATTATAAAGATGACTATAAGTTTGATATAAACTTCACCTATAACTCCCACAATATATCTTTTAGAGTCTTTATATTAATGCAACTTTATTTTATTTTTTTTATTTTTAATATTCTGTCGTTCTTGAGAACACCCATTTCAGCTTTTTAGATGTCTATTTTTTTATTTTTAATATTCTGTCATTCTTGAAACCACCCATTTCAGCCTTTTAGATGTCTCCCTTCCATCCTCAAGTTTCTTGATTTGAACACCTACGATTTTCAAAGGCCCTAATTTGTTTTCTCCCATACATTTCATGTGCATTTATCAAAACATTCTACATTGACTGTACCGTTTTTAACATTTTTACATTTTCTTTCCACAATCTTTTCATTAAAAATATTGGCTGTTGCGACCATACAAATTCCACCATATAATTTAGAAGTTAAACTAGTTCTAAATTCCCTCTTTGACTTTTCAATGTAAACATCAATTATCAACACCCTATGCTGCAGAATTAAACTCTCACTCAGTATATTCTAAATCCCTAAAATCCAAATAAACGTTGATCCACCCTAAGAAGGGAAAAAATCTATTTGGCTTGAATTGCATCCACTCTTGAAGATCAATAAATGTTTCTCTTTTTTGAAAAAATGTTTTCACTAAAGCTAAATCATACACAATAATGAAATAAAAACAACATTAGCAATTTTGTTTCTCACTTGAAACCCGAAATCCCTAAATCCTCTCATAAATCATATCATCCTATCCTACATGCCCACTCAAACTTCCACTTATTAGTATCTTAACTTGGCTAATGTCTATGATAAATGCATTATTTAATATGTTTATACATTTTCTCTTATTTGCCCAAGCCTGGAAAAAAAAACGAGGGTTGGCATATCAGGCTGGCAACAGGTGCTATAAAAATCACCGCCGCATCTCTTGTGGATTCTGAAAATATGCTAAAAGTCATTAATGCTAGGGCATCCCCTGTAAGCGATGCGCTGTAGCAGACTATAGTGATAAATGAGCAAAGATTGCTAAGACATTTTCCCAGAAGCTATACGCTACATCGGAGCCCGGATGTAGTGAGAAATGGGCAAGGGTTGCTAGGGCATCTCCCCGAAAGTGACGCGTCACAACAACAACCGATTGTGGCGAGAAGTCGGAAAAGGTTCTCATGCCTTTATGGACGTGGTTTAGGAAAGAAGATAATACCAAAACACAATGTCCGTTTTGTCTCATGGAATGTTGGGACTCTTTCAGGAAAAAGTATAGAAGTAAAAGATGTTATGAGAAGGAAAAGAATTAATATAGCTTGTCTTCAAAAGACTAGGTGGAAAGGAGAGAAGGCTAAAGAAATTAATGAATTCAAATTATGATATACAGGAAATGATATTAATAGAAATGGCGCAGGAATAATAGTAGAAAATAAATTCATAAATAAAGTTCTAGATGTCAATAGAGTAAATGATAAAATTATTCAAATAAAATTTGTATTAAGAATAGAGCTCATAAATGTGATTAGTGCTCATGCACCACAAGCAGGATTAGATAATAGAATCAAAAAACAATTTTAGGATGTCTTAGATAGTGTAATGCAAAGGATACCTGAACAAAAAAAAGTTATGATAGGTGGAGATTTAAATAGACATGAAGAAAGGAGAATGTAAGATATACGAGAAGTCATGGAGGTTTTGGCTTTAGAATAAAGAATGTCATTTTGGACTTTGTTATAGCATATGATTTAGTTATAACAAATATCTTATTTCGAAAACGAGATGAACACTTGATAACTTTCAAGAGCGGGACTAATTCCAGCCAAATAGATTTCTTTCTAATAAAAAAATTAGATAGATTCCTTTGTATTAATTGTAAGATTATCTCAGGTAAGAGCTTAGTCATGCAACAGAGATTATTAGAGATGGATATATATATACACAAAAAGAGTCAATTAAAACTAAAGATTAAAGGGTGAAATTTAAAGGGAAACAACATGAAACTTTTTAGTAAAAGAATGATAGAAGAAGAAAAATGAAACATACGAGAAGATGGAGTAGAATCAATATGGGATAAAATGACAACTAACGTAAAAGAAGTAGGACAAAGTATTGTAGGAGTATATAAAAATTGTAGATCCTCACATAGGGAAACTTGGTGATGGCATGAGGATGTTCAAAAAGCTATAAATGCTAAACAAGAAAGGTTTAAAACATGACAGAGAAATAAAAATGACACAAACTTACAACAATACAAACTATAAAAAAAAAACTACTAAAAAGATTATTAGCAATGTTAAACACAAAGCTTATGACAACTTATATGACAAATTAGGAACTAGACAAAGTGAAAAAGATATTTTTAAGTTAGCTAAATTAAGAGAAAATAAAGACAAAGATTTAACACATGTTAGATCTATTAAAAGTGAGGACCAAAGAGTTCTAATTAAAGATGATGATATTTAAGAAAGATGGAAAGCTGACTTTTATAGTTTACTAAATGATACCCCATACGAACATTTAACATTAGATGTTCGTCTAACTAGAGAAGAAGATAGGAATATCATTTATTTCCCAAAAATTCAAATATCTGAAGTAAAGGAAGCTCTAAAAAAATGAAAACAAGAAAAGCCTTAAGCCAAGATAATATACCTATTGAGGCATAAAAGTGCGTGAGAGATATAGGTGCAACATGATTAACAAATTTCTTTAATAAGATTACAAAAACAAAGTTAATGTCAAGTAAATTGAGGAAAAACATCATAGTCCCAATCTATAAAAATAAGGGAGAAATTCAAAATTACGCAAATTATCATGGAATAAAACTAATGAGTCATACTATAAAATTATGGTAAAGAGTAATTAAACATAGATTAAGACAGGACACTAATGTATCTGAAAATCAATTTGGTTTTATGCCAAAAAAATCAACCACTGAAGTTATTTTCTTACTAAGACAACTATTTGAAAGGTATAGGGGGAAGAAAAAAAACTTATACATGATTTTTAATAATTTAGAAAAAACATATGATCAAGTACCAAGGAAGTTAATATAGCAAGTCATAAAAAAGAAATGAATTAATAACAGATACATTAATATTATTAAAGATATGTACAAGAGATCTGTTACAAATATGATGACCATTAGTAGAGATACTAATTTTTTTTAGTTAAAATAAGTTTACATTAAAGCTTAGCCTTGAGTCCTTGTTTTTTTACCTTAGTAATAGATGAAATTACTAAATATCTCCAAGAAAAAATACATTGGTTTATGTTATTTGCATATGACATTGTTCTAATAGATGAAACTAAAGAATGACTAAATTTAAAATTGAATAGGTGAATAGATGCTTTAGAATCTAATGGTTTTAAAATTAGTCGCACAAAAACTGAATATATGAAATACAATTTTAATAATAGTGAGAACCCAAATGAGGAACCAATTAAGA
>JAXCLR010000105.1:43966668-43988221 GCA_035584095.1 Annona squamosa
CCAACACCTAATATCAATAGTTCAAGAAAACGGAGAAACTAAGAAAGATATAATACATAAAATTCAAGCAGGATGGAAGAAACGGAGAAGTGCGTCAGGAATTTTATATGACCATCGAGTTCCAATCAAATTAAAACGAAAATTTTATAAGACTACGATTAGATCTACTATCCTTTACAGGGCAGAACATTGGGCATTTAAAGAAAGAGCAACATATACAAAAAAATGAGTGTAGCAGAAATGAGAATGTTAAGGTAGATGAGTAACAAAATAAGAAAAGATAAAATTATGAATGAAATAATTTGAGAAAACCTAAAAGTGAAACCAATTTGTAATAAAATGAGAGAAAATAGATTAAGATAATTTGATCATTTTAAAAGGAGGCCTGAAATAACACCAGTTAGGAAGACAGAGTCTATCCAAGTAGAAGATGGTAGGAGAATGAGAGGAAGACCCAAAAAAAATAGATGAAAGTAATTAAACAAGATTTAAAAATATTACAAATTACAGAAAATTTAGTCTTAAATTGCCAAGAATAACGCAACAGAATCCATACAGTCGACCCCACCTAAGTGGGAAATGGCTTTTGATGATTATGATGTATGATCTTGGTTGATGTCCTTTGCACTCAACAATCCATATAGTTTGAAAATTGTTTCCATAATATGATCCTACTTATGACACATAGCAACTAATGAGATTCTCTGTTCACCTGATATAAGTTTTGTTCCTAGAATAATATAAGTAAATTGATTAATAAACACAATTTTGCCTTCGAAGTTCTTTGCCATAACTATGCCCACATTTTTTATCGCTCCCCGTATAACATAATTATATCTATCAACTTATCTGGCTTGTGTTATTCTCTTGAACACACACTACATTAAGCATTCCAATCATATAAATTTTGTACTCTTACAAGAAAAAGTTTCCACATCCCAAATTTTCAATGAGCAAGACAAACTTTATAACCTTCATGATGTCTTTGATCTAAAGTCATTTGGATGTGATTGGACTATTGTCATCCAAAATAACCAGCAGAAGTGGTCAGATTTATACATAAAACAATAAAAGTGGTCAGATGAGTATGGCCTCGGAGGTGTTTCAACATCCATGCCATTAAACTTCCTTGCTCAGGTGAGTTTCTCTTCAACAAGCTTCACAAGAACCTCGATGTCATTTAGCTTTTTGCCATTGTCAAAAGATGCATCTCCTATATCCACAGTGTGTTTATAACAGTGACTCACATTATTGTCAATCAAGTATAAACTACGTACATTAGCTTGGGCACTTTAATTGTTTTTTTGGAGAATGTAAGCATGAATCCACAATGTAGGTATAAGCAAAAATTAAGATTCAGTTTGACGGTTCACAATGGAAGCAATTAACACAAAGCAATTGTGAAGGTGAAGCATTTGCTACAATTACTTCATTTCAGATACAATAGTGGCCAACCAGGTAACTTTGATTTGCATGAGGTGTGAGAAAAGGTAATTAGTTTGTTTGTTATGCAATCTACAAATTGCATATTGATAATGACAGCATCCTAACATAATCATCCGAGTTCAAATCCCATTAGTTAATTCTATTCCAATATAGTGCACGCATTTAGGAGAGCAAAGTCCTGAAATGGCACCGGTTAGGAGACAAAGTCTGAGTAGAAGGTGGTAGGAAAATGAGAGAAAGACCCTAAAAAAACATGGATGGAAGTAATTAAACAAAATTTGAAAATATTACAGATTAATGAAAATTTAGTCTCAAATCGTCAAGAATGGTGCAACAGAATCCATGTAGCTGACCCCACCTAGGTGGAAAATGGTTGTCGTTGTTGTTGCTGCTGCTGATGATGACGATGAATAATCTAGAAAAAACTTGTGCCAATTTTTCCATCCTATTTCAATTATGGCCTTCCACACATGGAATTTAACAATTGTGAGTTCACAACCTACTAGGAAAATATTACAACAGCTCAAGGATTTGTCCACGAAAATATCAAATATTCAAAAAGCAATAGTTGATCTCCAACAAAGGGTGAAAATTGCGTTGTGCTTAAGCAATTTATGCAACTCCATGGTAACAATTAAATTAAATGAAAATTTTATGAGACAACCATAAGGCTATAACATAAGATGCTTGAAGAACAATACATAGATCCAGCACATAAGAAGCTTAAAGGAAAATGAAGATTTATCTCTTCACTTTTCTTATAAAACTACCCTACTTTTTCAATCATTTCTATACAACTACACATACATCTAACCTATATATTTTAACTTTATTCTCTTTACTCCTCATCATTACCCCTATCATATCACATTATTTCCTCTCATTTCAAAAACTTTTATACAAAAACTTTTCATTCAAAATTTTATCAGTTCTCAAACACACCATTAATATACTTTATCAAACATAAAAAAAGAAAGGTTAATTTTATGAGATATTTTCCACATTTTGATTATTGAAAAATGGATGGACAGATTAAGTAAGATATGCAGTTTACAATATAAAATAGCAACAGTTAATGTATAGGAGTTAAATATAGACAAACTGGAGGTAAGATGTATGGTTGATCTTTTAAAAAAAAATTCATGTGTTCCTATTTAAATACATATAAGTCATACAATCACACAAGCTCAGCTGGAGCTCAAGTTTGAAGTTTTCCAAGCCAAACTCAAGCTTGGACAACTGGCCTCATATCAAGCTCAAAAAGCCAAACTCAAATCAATGTCAAGCTGGATAGCTACCCATTAAAACAAGGCCATAATGAGCAAGGTTTGGCTACACTCAGTTCAGCTTGTTTACAACCCTAGCCTGGATGGCATTGGGTAATCATGCACGACAAGGTATATCATAAATAAATAGCAATCCTGAGTAATCATACAGATATAACAGCATTAATAAATAATTGTAAGAAAGCAAATAAGACAAGCAAACCATATTTTTAGATCCAGTGGGGAATTTATACAGGGTACATTTGGCATGGAGTAAAAGTCAGAAAATTTTGTAGGAAAATTTTTCAAAAATGAGAGACTGATGTGATATGATAGCGGTAATGATTAGAATGTAAGAAGTTAGGTATGGAAAGATGTAAAAAAAATAATAATAATTAGAAAGCAAGGTAGGTAGAGAGTGAAGATGTCAAATCATATAAAAAGGTGCATAGGAAGGAGTGAGGAAGTTTTTCTCCCACTTTTACAGCATACCAAACGACCCCTAAATGTAAAAATTATTCAAAGATGCACATTGCAACCAAACAAATTTGTAATATGAAATTTCCTGTCATGGGATACGTCTTCAACAACATTCTGACTCCGATCAAGCCACTGGAAATGAACCAATCCCTCATCCCCCTGGCAAACAAAAATATAGAGAGGATAGCTTAACTATCACGAAAGAAACAAAAACTAAAATCCAAACCTAGATCTAACATCGTGTGCATGAATTAAGTGGTCAAATTGAAAATAAAAGAGTTCTTCAGTTTATATATACCCTCCCAATGCGAACAAGCCCTTTGCGATTATCTGGAGCAACTTTCGTTCCATCAATAAGCATCTTACCAGCACGAAATTCAAGCATGATTTCCTTCACATTTTAGGAACTAATATGAGAATGTGCAAAATAACAGACATTCACATAATAAGGGATATGTGGAAAAAAGACAAACATTCAAAGTAATAGCACAAGATGACTTGTCACATGCTCCAGTTGTAGATTTCAGCAACAATGAACAGGAATACATAATTTAAAAACTAAAAAATGATAAAGCCAACGGAAGCAGATTGAGATGCAGGAGCAGTCATAAGTGACTTTTGCAAGCCAAAAGGAGAGCATGATTAACCCAGAACAATGATCCTGCAACTAAGATTTTCGAGTTTCAACAGCCAGCATTCCAAAATCTTCATTTCTTTACATCTACCATACATGGCGCTTGAACTGATAAAAAAAAGAGAAGAGGAAGGGAAAAACGATTTTCAGGGGGAAAAAAATTTCTATATGCCTCATGCATGTGAGTGTATACTTTTAGTACTTTGTGTGCCCTGAAACTAATACAACTTTCAATAGTATGCAACCAAAACAAAAAAGAAAATAAAGGTAATGAAGAATCCCACCCCTGCACATGCGAAACCAGAGAAATGGAAGACCAAACAGCCATTTAGGACCGAAATTTATAAATATAACACAGATCGGTGTCCACTAAAACACAAAATATTTTGCTTTCCACGTTCCTGGTTAAGATTTGAATATAGGGTTCATTGAATCACATATCACCATTTACCATTTACCATTTACCATTCATCGAGTTTAACACGAATTTCTGTTTATAGAATCACGCTTAGCACGATTAGATTTCAATAACCTCAAATATCCACTTAAGTTTTAAGTTTTACAAATGCCCTCCTCTATTCACGTGAAAACTGATTTTAACGACATAGAAAGGTAAATAAAAAATACAATCCATTCATTAGATACAAATACTAAAAAGGTTTCATATATAACATCACAGTCATTGTAAGAAGGTTTTATAAATGCCATCACAGTTATTGTATAGTCCTGAAGCTGAGGCTGGCTACACATTTGCCTTGCACCAGGATGTGAAATTTGGTAGTCAGAATTGCATTTGGATGACAGGCTAATCCTCAAAGCATGAAAATGCGCCTCTTTCATTTTCATTTTCAAATTGTACCTCTTGTTGTCATCATTCCCTCTGCACTCACTCATCATGTCTCATTCATCACATTTCTACATTCAATAAACATTCATGCTACACAATTTTACCAACACATGTAGTATTCACGCGTTTCAGGAATCCGCCTGACATCATTGGCAATAATATATACAATCGAACTACTTGTCCCAATGCTACTTAATTACGTGTCAATCTATCTATTTCCATTCATACTTTCTAACAATGACATTGTCCATTGATGTTCACATATATTCATTCAGGGCTACAAGAATATCATATATTATGCATATCCTGTCTATGCATTCCTGGGAACAAATATACAAGAGAAATTTATAAGATCTTTCACATATGCATAAACACCCAAGCTCCCCAAGGGTTTGCTTCCCATATGCTTACTTCCCATCCAACAGCCAAAATATTTGGAAAACAAAACTATGATGTATAATTCGCTACAAGTAAACATTTACAACAAATTTCATATAAATTTTACATCTAAATAATTTATCTATTTCATCAAACTGCAATACTACCAAATATTTGCAAAAAACCCCAAATTGTTTTCGCTTAGTTCAACAGCCAGCTGGGCTACTTTGGGCCCATTTTTTGGCCCATCTTGAAAATAGGGAATGTCTCATAAACTGCATAGATGGGAACCCACTTTCCCACCTCACCCCACACACTTTTCAAAAAATGATTTGACATCTTAACTACCTTATTTTTTCGATTTTAACCCGTATATTCTAATCATTTCCTAACACAGCTCCCCTATTTATTCTCATTCCATTATCATACCTAAGGTATAAACTGTGTTCATAAAACTCGAGTTTGCCTCAACCCTAACCATAGCACTATTTATAAAACTTAAACCTTAAGCCTAAGCCTAATCTTAACTCAACTTATACAACCTAAACCCTACCTCTACTTGTGAAAATTGGGTTTGGACAGAATTTCAGGTTGGAATTCAAGCTAACACATTTTCATTTAATTTAACAGTGACGAGTTTCAAATTTCATATAAAAATATAATAACAATAAATTATTTAAGCAAAAATAATAAAACATAGCCTAACTAATTTTTAAAAAAAATATAGCAACATAATATATTTCTAGAAGAAATTTTAACTTTTCAAAATAAGATAAAGAAAATTAATAAACTTAAAAGTAAATTATGCACACATGCATATTAAACATTATGAAGATGATATAATCATGTTCCTTAATTTAATTAATGCAAGTGATCCATTTTATCAACTGTTTGATGCATGTCTTCGACAAACATTCACAAATCTGTTTGCAACTGCCCATATTCACGCCCCCCAGAAAACCATGCTCCCATTAACATTGTCCATATTACGAAGCTGGGACTTCTAGTCCATACATCAGGGTGTTAGTGTACCAGATTTCATGAATTTTGTATTCTTAGCTGAACTGCACTATTGCAAGGTGACTACTTTTAGGCATCTGGTTTTGTAGGTCTCCCTATGTTGTCTTGGCCAATGCTTTGGGCTTCTAATAGTCCATATATAGGAATATGATCCTACTTAGTTTCATGATTTTCATTTAGTGTACCAAATTTCATGAATTTTGCAGTCGTAGCTGAACTGCACTATAGCAGGGTGACTACTACTAGGCCTCTGGTTCATGGGGCTCCCTACATTGTCTTAGCCAATGCTTCGGGCTTCTAATAATTCATATATAGGAATAGTACCAAACCAAGTTTAATGATTTTTGGACTCCATTTGACCTCCAAACCCATTGCTCGAAATTGGATAGAGAATGTTCATATCTACACTATACAGCATGTTATACTTTAATATAAAGCCCTAAAATCTTACATTACCCCCTAATTCCTTATTAAAAACACTTTGGACAAGCTTAGAGCCAAGTTTCATAATTTTGAATCAAGTTTTGGTCCCCCAATGAAGGGCTCGAGATGGACACAGTAGTGTTGAATGTTGCATAGCGACAGTCCAGTGATAGGGAGAGGTTGGTTTCCATTTCCTTCTTTTGTGTGCTCACTCTATTTCATACCTTACATACACTTATATAACCACAGTAACATCAATAAACATGACATTTTAAATGGATTTATGTATCTGAACTGGTTGGTGCAGGTCTTACCAACCATAAGTCTTGCAGTAAACCAGCTGCAATCCTGCAACTTAGAGACTACAAAAATTCTATTTCCCATACATGTTTAATTAAGTTCAGCTACTTTCTTATCTATATTTTGCACTAAATCATGCAAATTTTTAAGATATTTGGATCTTATTTAGTCCTCCAAACAGTTAGTGTAAAACTGGATGGGACCTTGTCTTCACTAACAGGTAACACTTCTAATCCACATATTGGACTGATTGTAGGTCTTATACATTCCTAGGTAACAGTTAGGCCACCAATCTCATCACACAAAGCTGGGCAAATGCTGTTTTGTGCTGCAACAAATGGCTGCTATAGCTACTTTGCATGTTTTTGCTTCTATGGACATTATAATGCACGAATTAGATTATATTGCACTAATACTACATGAGATCATCCTATGCTAAAATTTTACTACCATTGCATAAAAATGAAGAGTGCATCAACCATACACTGGTTCTTTTTTCAGGACACTTTAGGACACCAACAACCACAAACCTTAATCCACTTAAACAAGACTAAACTTGGCCCTTGTAATACATATATTTTAAGATCCATTTGGGAAGATGCAAAAGTGGGTATCGTAAAAAATTTTTAAAATTAAGAGAACAATGTGATATGATAGGGGTAATGATTAGGAATAAGAGAATAAAATTAAAATGGCTATGTTAGTTGCATAGGAAGATGTGAAAATGATTATAATGTAAAGGTAATAATTAAAAAATTAGGGTAGTTAGGTGCTAAAGATGTCAAATCATATTGGAAGATGTGTACAAAGAAGTGGGATTATTTTTTTTTGGGGGGAGTTTTACATGTCACCAAATGGACCCTAAATCCTGAAAATATTCATAATCAAGCTCCAATTTTGACCATTCAAATGGCTCAACTTGAACCACTGTCCGCCCACCATATACATGGCCGTAATTTGCAGTTCTGCAAATTCCATGAAATCTCCATCATACACCTAGTGTATGACATGCATTGCATACAGTTTTATTGATGTAAGATGCTAGTATGTCAAGTTTGCATCAAATTGATATAAAATACAATTCACGCAAACTGTTAACACTGTCCTTAGAGCACTTTGAGGCCCCAACATATGTGTATATAAATATATTCTATTTGCACAAAGTAACACCTTCCCCTTCTCCAAATTTCAGATAGTTTCAAGGTGGATTAGTTCCCTAAATCAACCTAGTTGCTGTTGGTTAAGCACACATATATTTTCCATAAGCCTACCAAATACCCTTTTTGTTCTCATTCATTTTCCTCCTAATCATTATCCTATCGCATGACATCAGTCTCACTTCTTCCTCACCTTTTTGCATTCCTTTTTTTTCACATTTCTGTTTTCCTCATTCCCAAACAAACTCTCAAGTAGAGAAAGAGAGAGAGAGAGAGTACTGAATCCAGGATAAAGCAAACCCTTACTAACCTGCAATGGGGGAAAGCTTTCTGCAGAAGATCCCATCTCTCCAGACTGGCTTTAAAATCTAGGAAAATGACAACATGGTTGACAACATAGTTAGGCATGAGTAAATTCGGATTCAATTGAGTTCCAATAATCACTTAGAAATATAAACATCTGAATTGAACTCCAAATAAAAGAAATAGGCAAAATGCATTTCATCAACAGAAAAGAGGCCAAGATGACTTTAAAACAAAGCAGGCAGGAAATTTTGACTGGCATCTAACTGGACTGGTCACTTGACAGTTCATTCCAGCAGTAAAACCATGAATTAAAGATGAGGTCCATTTGGTAATTGGTAGGGAGCAGTGGGGATGGGAAAATTTTTAAAAAGTGTGTGATATGATAGGGGTAAAGTAGGAACAATTAGGGTAGTTGTGTGAGAAAATGATTGTAATATAAGGATAACAATCGAAAAGCAGGATAGGTAGGTATTAAGATGTCAAATTAAAGTGGAAAAGAGGTGTGGGACATTGACAAACAAAGCTTAAAAACGAATCTGCCAATCTGACTGCTCCAACTGTGGTCCATTCAACTATGTTTCAGATTTTTCCAATGTAAGAAATGCTTCAGAACCATCGCAAATACTGAAGATGATACAGTTATTCTAGGATTCAAATAGAATCATTAACAGGACCTATATATTCTCAAAACTCTCTCTTATTATAAGACTTGAATATAACGGTTGATGGCACCGACATTATTTCTCTTCCTTCTTTTATCTTTCGTGGCAAACTATACCAATTGCAGACCTCCCTTGGATTTCAAAGGGGGAAATCATATTTGACTTCATTACTATGTCAACTGGCCTGATTGTCAAAAGATTGCACATATTGAATTTCATTGATAGATTATAGATGGTAAAAGTGGAGAGAGATTTTAGTCTTATTTCCAAAACCCAGAATTAGAATGACTGAGGTAAAAATTTTAAGGTGGTAGGGCATTCAATCCCAAATTTGAGTTGAAAGCAAAGAGGACCTATTCACAGATTACAGACTGATCAAAACAACTCTTGATATCTAGGGTCCTCCAAATCAGGAGATAGTCCCCAAACCAAGTTCTAACAATGCTATCTTTCGGCTGAGCATTTTTTTCTTCCTTAAAAATGGACTTTACATGGCAGCAAGTCTTCAGCAGATTAGTTGTCAAGGTATGATTGGTAGAAAGAAACTTCTTAACAGAAAAGATAAATTTTAATGTGTTACGGCATTCAATCCCAAAGGATTTGAATGTGAGTTGAAAGCAAAGAAGCCCTATTTACAGATTACAGACTGATCAAAACAACTCTTGACATCTAGGGTCCTCCAAATGAGGAGATAGTCCCCAAACCAAGTTCTAACAATGGCTATCTTTTGGCTGGGGATTTTTTTCTTCCTTAAAAATGGACTTTAGATGGCACCAAGTCTTCTGCAGATTAGTTTTCAAGACTGACACAGAAGGTTTGATTGGTAGAAAGAAACTTCTTAACAGAAAAGATAAATTTGTTTGTGGGTCCTCCTCTCAATCTTCTTCCACAACAAGATTAGGGTTTACAGATCAGTATATTTGCACTGACAGTAACAAATCAGTTATTTAGCGGGCCGATTCCATTTTCTTTTGTTCGATTCCAATTGCAGTGTTGATATTAGAGTTCAGATTTTGGGATATCAATTGATCACATCATATATAAATTTAAATCTAGAAACATTTTACTATATCATAATTACAAAATGCTAACATCAAAGTTCAAAACAGTTTTCATAACCAGTTGGGCCAGCTTGAAGTGTGAACCAAACCATGCCTTGCAGTTTATCATTGCAATTTCGAATACTTTGAAGAGTAAGGGAATGAGTTGCAAAGCAAGAAAAAAATAGCAGGATGAACAATATTTTTCACGTCTATGAGCCTCCACATTAATAATGAGGCAAAACTAAATTATAGATAAAACGCCTAGTGGAGGAAGCTTTGTCAATCACCATCCATCTTTCCAATATCTTCTAACATTAAATCTACATAATGTGCTGCACATCATGTCCACATAATATGGATATTTCATGTTTACAAATTGTGTGGCAAGCTTATAATTGGATGCGTCAACTCTCACCACTTGCATGACATTTTGGTCTCCAACCTCCTCTACAACTTCATAAATTAATTTAGCTAGGCACCTCTTTGGCCATGGCATGTTCAGATGCATCAGCAGTTTGGAAAAATATTATTCGTTTGGATCAATAAACCAAAAACTTGATTATTGTTTCTCCCTTTTTGTCAATCCAACCATCTGTCATAGGCACATAATCACACAACCAAGTTAACTCCACTTTTCTTTATAATTCATCAACATTCTTCTTCAACAAAAATCCGCATACAATGATATTAAAGCCACAACCAATATGGAAAATATGCAAAAGGGATTTCCTTCTTCCCCTTATCATCTTCATCTAATTGTTTATTCGGGCTTTCCCAATGATATCCATTATGTTTGACCCTAATTCCAAATATACCTACAATTTATTAAAAATCCCAAATACACTCACTATATTTGCATTTAATCCCAAAAATGCCCATTCCGTAAAAAAAAGTATTAGTTAAATTTTTGTAAATACTCAAAATACTCCAATTATAAAATAATAAATGATAAAATTAAAAAAGAAAGAAAATGAAATTAGTGCTTTCCAAATTTAGAGCTCATGTGCAATTAGAGCATCAGTGAATTATCACATTTATTTTTTCCAATCCGGTCCTAAATTCAAAGGGCATATTAATAATTTCACATATTAACTAATGACGTTAACTCACGGAATGGACGTTTTTGGTATTAAATGCAAACATAGTTAATATATTTGGAATTTTGGAAACGTTATGGGTATATTTGATATTGGGGTCAAACATAATTGGTATATTTTGGAAAAAGTCCTTTTTATTTTCAAGAAGAAACGACTTGAATATTTCCATATTAAAACCAATTTGGAACCAAAACTAAATCAAATCAACCTTTATATGGGTAGAGTGGATCAATTAGTAGTCGAACCGACTTATAGGTAGGGTATAGCAAGACTTTTAAAAATAAGTTATAGGTAGGGCAAACCACGAACCGAACCAAACCAAAATGAACTGATCCAAGTTGCACCCATAGCCAAAATGGAGAATTGCATCAGTAAACGGAATACAACAATTAAAAAACCACCATCTTGAAATTCCAAGATGTGAATTTTCAATAGTATGTTTGCCTAAAATGGCAAATCTTATGGATGGTAGCATAACTTGTATTCCACCAGAAATTTCCTTTAATATGTCAGAAGTTCCTCCCCTCGAGTTCTTGAACTAGGCCCTTGAAGAACTTGTTCATATTCATCACCTGATGAAAACAATCTTCCTTCCAGTAGATATTGCTTCTTATGACTTCAAGAGGAAATACTCCTCACATCTTTAATTTTTACTTGAACATAGCAAGACTTTCTTCCAAGGCACCATGACAACAACAGTCTTTGCCAAATGCTTCTTTCACTCTACATAAACAACACCACTAAAGGTCCCATTACAATACAAACACTTTAATTTGTTCTTGCCTTCTTGCTTCTTATGATTCTAGGCAATATCTATCTTTCCTCTAGTGGGACAAGATTCCACACTGCTTTTGCATCTATCGCCACTGACACTCAAAACCTGAGAGGCTTTTGTTAATTTTAAACCACACGTCTCACCAACTGATGCTCGAACCTGAGATTAAGATTTTTTATTGGTTTCACAAACCATGCCTCTCACCATTGATGGCAGCTATAGCAGTGAACGTTGGGGCAGGGGCCGATACCTTGATAAGGAGTGCATGCACCCAAGGTGTTTAAATGCCAAAGCAAAGGATGATAGCTCAACAGTGAGCCCATGTGCCCAAGGTGTTACATAGCAGGAGTAAATTGCAGGCATGACATATTTTATACCTACAAGGTTTAATTTTCACTCTTCTAAATCACAATAATAACAACAACAATAATAGGAAAACCAATGAGAAGACCGGGAAAAGATAAAAAAACTTCAGTCGAAACCTTACATTCGGCATTCATAAATCCATCATGACATGCAACATCGGTCAACACCACCGCATTCAACATCCACAGCAATTGAGAAATGAAGCAAACTACAAAACCCGAATGCGGCTTGAAAATTACAAAACATGGCATGAAAGTGGGGTTTCTACCTCTCCATAGAAAGAACGCACAAAAAAGCATCAAATAGCATAGAAAAGACCAATTCATAATTAATATCTAAAAATATATACCTGCAGTGCGTGCAACAGTTCCAAAGCTGGGTTCAAGCTACTTTTGTATACTGTGTTACGAAGACGAAAACTTGAAAATAACTGTCCCCGCTCTTCACTTCGGTAACACCAGAAACGGAAACTCCTGTTCCTACTGGAATCGAGAAATTCGCTTTCTATTGCAGCGGTAGTGGGACGATTTTCAGCATCGGAATTATGTCGTATTGCTGTAACGGGATACGGAAGGAGGAAAGAGGAAACGGAATGACAGGCGGTAGCGGCAGCGAAGTTGGTCGACGAGCAACCGGAGTCGGAGAAGTTGATTATGTACGCAGCTGGGTCGGATTCAGAGGGACAGAAGCGTAAGGGGTTGCAAGTGCACTTGGGTTGGGGTAGAGTAAGAATTTGTTTCTGCACCTTTTTTTTTTTTTTTTTTCTTTTTAATTTCGCCAGGAGTGGAAGCGGACGGCGGATAAAGTTTTTCCTTTTGATGGCGAATTTTGGGCGTGTTAAAGCCAGGTTCTGTATTGAATCTATATTATTATTTTCAATATAATTTTTAAATTTTCACGATAACTTTTTCAATTTACAGTACATTTTTATTTATCCCCAATACAACTTTATTCATTGGCAATACACATTATTATATTCACATCCTACAAATTTGATCCAAAAATTTTGTATACAGTACCTCTTAGAGATCGTTACTGTGGCAAATATTTCCAAATTTATTTATTCATATTTTTTATACAATTATTTTATTTTTAAATTATTTCTACATAGCTATCTCTATCATTAACTTATCTATTTTAATTCTATTCCGTTTACACTATATCATTATCATTATCATATCACATCGTTTTCTATCAATTTAACAATTTTTATACCAAAAACTTTTCAAACTAAAGTTTTATCACTTTAGCCTTACCTCAAAAAAAAAAAATCATTCATGTTTATTTATCTCAAAAAAATTTAACCAAAAATTTCTCCATCTAAAACTTTTTCATCCTCTAAAATTATCTTATTTTTTAATTATTTCTCCACTTCTTCTTATATCGCTACCTTATTTTTCAATTATTGCTGCACAACTACTCATACATCTAACATATCTATTTTAACTTTATTTTTTTACTCCACATCATTACCCCTGTCAAACTACATCATTTTTTTCACTTCAATAATTTTTATGTTGGAAAAACCATATTGATTAACTTCATAATCAACCAGGATCATCCATGCTAAATCACTAAGAAAATAAAAATCATAAGCTGAATCCATGGATGCAACTCGTTCTTGAATCATGTAGTTTTAAGTTTTCCAGGTTAATGCCCTGAGGTTTTAAGGATAAAGTGGTTCCTCTTTTCAACTTGTGGAATGTTAAAAAGAAACCCTGATAGGTGCATAACCCGAATTGCGAGAATTTCTGCTAACGGCTTAAATCCATATGCCCTAAATCCAATAAAAAAGGGAAGAAATTTCCACAACCCGAATTGCCGAAACCGTTCATTAATTTTATGTGAACGGCTTAAATTCATATGCCCTGAATCCAAAGGGAAGAAATTTCAACAACCCGAATTGCCGAAACCATTCATTAATTTTATGTCATGAACCTTTGATTAAACCAAAATTTAATCCATGGGCAAATAAAAAAACAACACATTCACGACACAAGCACGATGCAGAATTTTTAATTATAGATATAACAAACTAGAAACTTTATAATATTTTTATAATATTCATGCGGTCCGTCCGAAACCATAGGCATGCATGATGTTTAATGAGCAGCATGAAAAGTGGAAGAACAATAATTGTAAAATGGAATTATTTATCCGATTGATCTGAATTTGCATAAACCAACATCTTGATATTTATTAACAAATTAATAAGAAGAGGACTCTAATACCACTTGTTGAGAAAACCATATTAATTAAATTCATAATCAACCAGGATCTTCCATGTTAAATCGCTAATAAAATAAACATCATAAGTGGAAGCGTACCTAAATCCATAGATATAGTCTGATTTTGAATTCTGTAGTTTTAGGTCTTTCAAGTTAATGTCCTAGGATTTTCAGGAGAAGGTGACTCCTTTTTTAAACTGATGGGATGTTAAAAGAAACCTTGATAGGTGCATAAGCCGAGGACCACAACCGTTTATATAGGAAGTCTATCTTTTTTATTACTAATTTAACCCATCATAAAAATAAAAAATAGAAATTAGGCTGTAAAGTTTTTAGGCATAGGAGATCCATACTTTATTAGATGATTTAGGCCCATAAAATCTTATAAGATCATTTTATAATTTAGGCCACTATTTATGCTAGCGTATATATATAATTAATATATATATATATATGTGTGTCCAAAATTCCAACGTTTTACAATAAAAAATTTTATCACCTTCCAAACACACTTTGGAAAAGTATAAAATTTTTGTTTAAAAGTTGTTAAATTGGTAAAAAATAATGTTATATAGTATGGGTAATGATGAGATGCACGAATAATAAAGTTAAAATAGATATATTAGTTGTATGAACAATTGTGTAAAAATAATTTTAAAATAATGTAGTTATATATAAAAATGTAAAGAAATAATTTTAAAATAAAAGAGTTATAAATAATGAAAAGTTTTAAATTGAGCATGTTTCGGGAAATGGTAAAACCTTTAATGAAATATTTTTTATGTAAAAGTTTTGAATTTGTAGAAAATGATATAATATAATAAGAGTAAAAATGAGGTATAAAGAAAATAATGTTAAAATATATAAGTTATATGGATAGTGGCATGAAAATGATTGAAAAGTAGGATAGTCGCATGAGAAGATTAAAACAAATAATTAAAAAATAAAATAGTCGTATAAATTAAAAAGTTTCAGTTGAAAAGTTTTTTGTTTGCTAAATATCTCGAAAAGTTTTAGGGTGTATTTGTGAAGTTATAAAATTTTTAAATGAAAAATTTTTAGTATAAAAGTTGTCAAATTGAAAAAAATAATATAATGTGGTAAAGATAACAATGATAAGTAAATGTGATACAATTAAAATAGATAGGATATTTCTATAAAAATGATTGAAATTATGGTAGTTATATTGAAAAATGTGAATAAATAATTAAAAATATAATAATTATGGAGAACGAAAAATTTTAGCTTAATATCTTTTATTATTTGTCAAATGCACTTTTTTTCTATTAAAAAAGGGAACGAACCCAAAAAAAGAACACCATCTAACCTCACCTAAATAGAATTGGAGGTTAAATATGGGGATGGTATCCCTAAGGAACGAATACAACTAGACAACCAAATTTTGTTACAGACACGCAAAAAGTTCTTGATGAAATCTGGCGGGATCTACACTTGGCAATGGTTGTGCCTGGTATCATTTAAAGCAAAATTTGCAAAAGTAAGAGTTGTTTAATTTGCAGTCCTCAAAACATGTCTAAAGGATAAAAATGTATATTTTGGGATACAGATATAAATTTGCTACAAAAAAGGGAATTACACAAGTCCTATAAGACAAAAGATTATAAACATCAATTAGTACATTAAAATGCATCTAAATTAGATATCTTAAATGCGCGGGTGATGCAAGTGTTATTGCATGCACGCAGACATTCGGTGCATGGATGGAGCATGTTACGTGGTATGGTGCTTAGGAGTGTTAATGGTCCTAGTCAATTCGTTGACCCGCTCGTCCAACCCGTTTATAAATGAATTTGGATTGCGATTTTTGAATAAATGGGTTATGATCCATCAACCCGTTTAACCATTTAATTAAATACATGGATTAGGGTTGAGATTTTATAATTCATCAACTTGTTTAGTAACTCATTTAACCCAAATAACACGCTCAACTCATTTAATTCATTCAACCCATTTAACTTGCTTAACTCATTAAAGTTATATATATATACACATATGTAAACCTTTTGGTTATTTTCCTTCTCTAAGTCTTCCTCAAGTCACCTAATTTTCATTTTCCACTACTGCTCTAATTTTATTTGCCCGTTATTGTCGTATTTCTATTTCCTCTATACCGAAAAGACCCTCTTGTCTCTATCTATGAGATCATCATATACAAGAGTTTAGACTTTCAGGTTATTTGCTATACAACCCGTTAACAACCCACCAACCCGTTTATTAAATGGGTTGTAAATGAATTGTAAATGAATTAGGGTTGAGATTTTTCAAATGGATTAGGACTGAGATATTTTAAATGAGTTAGAATTAAGATTGGGCTCCAACCCAGTCCAACCCGATCCGGTAACACCCCAAATGGTGCTCCCCCTTCCCCAACCACTTGCAGAAGGACGGCAACCCATGTTTGCATGTCAACCATCAATCGCCATTGTTAAATCTTGCAACAGCCAGAAATTGAGAGTAGATCCACCAGCCAAAAAGATAAGAAACCACCCGACCGTCCAATAACAGAACGTCCCTATTGCGATGTTGCCTGCAATCCCAGATGCAGTCGGTTGATTTCAACCGTTCTAGCCAGCCATCAAAATCAGCAACAACTGTTGAAAATTATAGCCGTCCAAAAATCCATGAAATCAGCAGCCACTGTCAGCCACACGAATAGCTGTAAACGACCAATCTCTGCTTCTCCCTTTCAACCTACCAGCCCAGCAGCTCATCCCCGCCATCTCCAACCAAATTGGAGAACCCAAATGTTAGCCGTCGTGAACATTAATATCAGCAATGCCACCGAAAATTCCAACTTGCCCTCTTGATTTGGATTTCGCAGTGCCACAATGACCCAACCAAGCTTCAATCCAACCCTCCTTGAATCTATCCAGTAACCATTGACTTCAGGCTTGTTGCTATGAACAATTAGAATTGGAATCTCCAATCAGTAACTCAAAATCCCCATCTGCCACAAAATTGTGGGCGATTAACTTCAAATCCCAGTTGGCAATTAAAATTTTGCATCATAGCTAAATGAACAGCAACGAATCCATTAAATTTCGGTAGCAATTTATTAATGGGCATTTTGGATATTTTATTTCATAAATAACGGTGATTTTTCATTGTGCTTGATGAAATAAGTATGGATAAAATTTCAGCAATACTTTTTTTTTTAATAAAAGAATTACTCTAACCCGACCCCTTTTCCACTTGAAAAGGGTTCGGAGAAGAGTAATCCAAATTTCAGCAATACTTGATGGATATAAGTGAAAGCTTTCAAACTTAATGGTTGTATTTGTAATTAAGGGCAAAATTAGTGGGCATATTTGAAATTAATTTATTTTAAAATCATTTCTTCATATTTTTTTATATAACTACCCTGATTTTCAATCATCCTCCACAATTATCTATATGACTAACTTATATACTTTGATTTCATTTTTTTAACTCATCATAATTATCCCCATCATATCATTTTATTTTTTTATTTTGACAATTTTACACCAAAAACTTTTTATTCAAAAGTTTTATTACTTCCTAAACGCACTTTTAGTTTAATTTTGATCATAATTATAGCAATTTAGTTTTAAATTTGAAATTTTATACTCTTATTTTGTTCTTTTTCTAATTTCTTTCTAATTCTTCTTCCTAACTTCTTTCTCTATTTTTTCTCTCTCTGATGTTTCTCTTCTTTTTTCTTCTTCTCATATCTCTTCTGTTTCATTAATTTCTTTCCTCTTTCTCCCTTTTTTTCCCTTAGCCTCTCTTTTCTTTCTCCTCTTCCTCTTTATAATCTCTCTTTTTTATTTTTTCTCTTCCTCTCTACACAATCTCTTTTCTATCCCGTTTCTCTATCTCTCTCTTCTAGGGGTGCAACTTGGGCCAGGTTCGGCCCGAACTAGGCGTAAGTGTGCTAAAACTCAACCTTTTCAACCCAAACCCCGATCGAATTCAAACAATTCTCGATTTCAAGTTTAGGTAAACCCGCACCATGTAAACCTGAACCCAATGTTCTATTTACATAATATAAATATTATATTATAATATATCAGCCTTTCGGCCCTTTCCTAAATCCCAACCGAACCCTAGCCAACCTTTCTTCTTGTGCGGCCGCGCCCAACGTCTTTACGTCTTTGGCTCCTTGTTCCTCTGTCGACTCCGACTGTCGTCCCTACCGTATTGCTTTATTACCGACTCTGACTATCATCCCTACTGACTGCGCCAAGGGGTCTTAGGATCAGCAGCAGGGGAATCATTGGGTGAGAAGTAGGACAAAGATCTCAGTCGTAATCAGAGAATTTATCACTTGGCATTGACTCTTTCTCCTTTGGATTGGACTCAGCCCCAAACCGTTAGTCCATCGATACACTAAGGTTAAGCTTTCCTCGGGTTTCCTCTTGAAGTGGCGCAGCTCCCAAGTATCATTTGATCCCAAGGCAATCTCCCACTTCCCATTGTGCTTTTGATTCCCCCTCTCAATCGACGAGCGATTTCTAAATGCTTTGGCCTGGTAAGCGTTATGGACTAACTTCCTTATAGGCAGAGTTAGCAAAGGTATAGATAGTACGATCTCCATCCCTGGGTCCTTGCATCCCTGTCGTCCCTGTGCCCGTGTCTCTGCTTCCATTCCAAACGTGCTAATAAGTAATAGCACCACAGCGGCATCGTGCACCGGTAACATTCTATACCATTTGAATATTTGATATTTTTTTAGAAAAATCCTAGCTTATTATTTAATATACAAATTAACAGTACCTTGATTAATTATTGAAAACTTGTGCAATGAAATCCTATTTGAAAATGAGAACAAAAGAGAGGAGGAAAAATTTATGTAATGTGTTTATATATAGGTAGAATGAATTTTTAGAAATAAATGAATGAAAATAGTATTAATTATCTAAGAATTGATTGTTAGAAATAAAGTAAATAGAAACAAAATGGACAAATATTCAAAAATATCTATTTTTACTCAGCACACAGAATTATTCAAATTTCAAACCATGTAAATGATAATGTAGAAACATATGCTTTAGTGCTGAAAAAGCTGCGCTTGTTTTGGATTTTTTTGAATAGGTATTTCTATAGCATGAATACTTGCATTCCAAATATTTTTGTAATTCCAAAAAGTTATTTGATTTGTTTGTATTTATATTAGTTGTTGATAACTTGATATGCTTTGGTTAATATTTTGATTTCTAAATTAGTTTGTTATTGCTTTGAAACGAGTAGAACTATTGAAATTCACATGGACAATTTCTAATTATTTTAATATATTATAAAAAAATAATATTTAGGTGATCAAATCAATATCGATAATTCAAGTAACATGCGAGACAAGATTAGCGAGCCAAAAATCAACAGTGAGCAAATAAAAAAATACACCAACTGCCTCAAACATTGTTAATCTTATAGAAAGTTCAGATGCAAATGAGCCTCTTCTTAAAAAAAAGGATATAAAATTTCGTTAGTAGTTTAGGAAGAATTTGAAATAATTTTGGATGAAAATGGAAAAGTGGCATGGGGTATTTGTAAATATTGTAATATCAAATTTAAGTGTATAAGTACTCAAGGAACAAGCACATTAACAAGACACTAAAAGTTATGTGAGCCAAGGGTCAACGCCTATTATCATTGTAAACAGTAACCCATGATGGTCAAAAAGTTATATCAAGTTGAAAGTTTGACCAAGAAGCTTGAAAAAGAACAATAACATGAATCATTATTCTTGATTAATTGTCATTTAAATTTATCGAGACAAAAGGTTTAGAGAATTTTGTAAAGTTGTGCAATCACTTATGAAACACGTTACTAGAACCACATTCGTGAAAGAAGTCTTCAAAATATACAAGTTGGAGAAGGCTAAATTAAGGAAGATTTTTAGTGAAAATATTCATCGTGTATGCTTAACAACGGATTTGTAGACTTTAAATCAGAATATTGGGTATTTATGTTTGATTGCTGACTTTATAGACTCGAATTGGACTCTTGAAAAGCGAATTCTTAATTTTTGTATTCTTCATTCACTACACATAGTTAAAGCTATTGCTAATGCAATTGAAGAATGCTTGAATATTTGGAATATCAAAGAAGTGTGTACTTTTACTGTTAACAATGTGTCGACTAATGATGTTGCACTAAACACTTTGTGTTTTAATTTTAAAATGAAGAATGCTCTTTTTGAGATGGGTAATCTTTGCATGTCCATTATGTTACATACATTTTAAATCTGGTTGTAAAGGAGGGAACTAATCAAATCAAAGATTCTGTTACTTGAATTCGTAATAGTGTAAAGTGGATTAAGAATTCTTCGAGTAGAGAGAAAGCATTTAGAAAATTTTGTGAAAGTATTAAAATTTCAATGAAATTATCTTTGTGTTTAGATATGTCAACATATTGGAATTCTATATACTTGATGTTGAAACATGCTTTACCTTTTGAAATGACTTTCAAACATTTTGGAGTAAATGACGCAAGCTTTAGGAGCACCAGTCTGTTGGAAACAATGTTTAAAACAAAACAAAATTGACCAAAGCATAAATTTTGATGATTAACAAAGACTATTTTGAGTATATCAAGTGTATTAATGAGTTTGCCAAATGTTTTAATGAGCTGAAATAGCCAAGTTGATCCCCAAGTCGACTTGGACTTCGACTTAGGGTGAATTCGATCCCAAAGTCGACTCCACTATCGACTTGATTCAGAACCTCACAGGCAAAATAAAAAATGGAAGGATAGCAAGTGAAGTCACAGGCTAAGTCGACTCCACTTGCGACTTGGGAAGCCAAGTCGAAAACGAAGTTGACCTCACCATCGACTTCAGTCGAGAAAAACCCTCCAGACCTGATTTTGGGGCACAAAGATACCCAAGCCGCAGATGAAGTCGATTCCAAGTGCGACTTGGGCGAAGTCGAAGACAAGGTCAACTCCATCCTCAACTTGAGAAGTTCAAAGTTCAAAAATGCAGTTCTAAGCTCATTCCAAGAATCTATTTGAACTTTCTCAAATCCAAAGTAAGGTGCAGAGACCATTCTCAAGATTAACTTGAGTTTCTTAAAGTTCAAAGTAAGAATTCATGTTCAAGATCAAATCAAGTCTATCAAGTCCAAGGCAAAGATACAAGTAT
>JAXCLR010000105.1:43988321-44002363 GCA_035584095.1 Annona squamosa
GTGTATTCAAGGAATACATAGTGGAACCCAAGTCACAACGGAGTGTGAGCTTGGAAGAGTGGAGTAGGGAAGGATTGTCCGAACCACTATAAATTTTGTCTTTTGCTTTCTTTTATTACTTTATCTTATTGCTCTCTATTTGCTTTTAAAAAGGGGATTAATCTTTCAAGGGGTTAAGATTTTTAATTTACCAAAATTTTTTTTAAAGAACCCAATTCACCCCTTCCCTCTTGGGTTTAGTCATCAACTCGGGACCAACACAGTCCTCCTCTTGAAAAAGATTGGAACTATGCTAGAGTTATTTGTAAATTTTTGGTCTTGTTTCTTCAAGCAACCGAGCTTTTGTTGGACACCAAATATATCACTTCCCCATATCATTTTTCGCAACTTGATAAGATTCAAGATTGATTAAATACATTTTCAATTGAGAATACCAACCCTATCCTTCTTCACATGTATAAAAAAATGAAGAAAAAACTTACAAAGTATTGGGGTTGTATTGACAAGTTCAATATTTACTTGCTGATTGTAGCAGTGCTTGATCCACGTTGCGAGCTAGGTTATTTGAAATTTTATCTCAAAATTTTCTTCTTGTAGTTCAAGCTTGTGTATTATCCAAGAAGGTGTATGATAAAATGCTTGAATTGTATGAAACTTATTAGGTTGGATCTACATTTACAACTACAAGTTCTTCATTTAAAGTGTGTGCTGTATCATCCAAATTAAAGCGTGCAAAATGGAAGCTATGATAATCTACAAGTAATTCTAGTGCTGGAGTTATTACAAATGAAATTGATATCTATTTAAAAGATCCTATTGAGAATAATGTAGAACCATTTGATATTTTAGCATGGTTGTCAATGGCTACAAACTATAGGGTTTTATCTTTGATGACAAAAGATACTTTGGTTATTCCTGTTTCAACAGTTGCATCAGAATCTGCATTTAGCACGGTTGTAACCTGTGGTTTTCAACGCGCTATGATGGGCTAGCAAATGGCCCTAAAAAGTGTAAGGTAGGCTTAATTAAAAAATACAATTGTGAATTTAAATGAAAATAAAATATGCATACAGAAGAAAATAAGTATGAGATGCAAGTTAGCGAGTTAGCTAGTTAGATGTGGTTAGACGAGATGCAAGTTAGAGACATAAATTATACATGCAAATAAAAAAATTGTAAAAGATGTAGAAGAGGGGTTCAAGATCAGAAATGAAAAAAATATAAAATGTGTAGGCATGGGGGTTAAAGAAGGGAGATGCAAGCGTTAAAACTTTTAGATGATGCGAATTTTTAGAGATTTCTAAATGATTCGAATTAGTCAAACACAAACATGTATCCCAATTAGACGCAATTAACAGTTAGTAACATTTGTACAAATATTGATAATATTTAATATATTAACTTTGGAGTCGCCACTAACTATATAACGGTGGTTAGTCCGTATGTAATAAGACACTAAAATATAGAGATTCTCTGGGTGAACTCACAACTAGAAAAAAATACAACTTTATTTTTATAGTATATCGGTTCTAGGAATGCAAAAAAATTAACATATTTTTTTTATGTAAGAGCTCAGGAGGGTGGAAGTGGGAATTTAATCCCTAGACTTTTTTTGAGGACCTAACTCAATTTGAAAAATTGGATGCTGGTTGTTCCCATTGCGTGGAATAAAATTTTTATGACGATTTGATTTTATACCTTTTCCAATAAAACGATACTTATCTGTTGCATAAGTATTTGATTTTTTTAATGATAAATGTAATGTTATGTGAGGAATGGACAAATACTTATGGCTTTCCGCTCTTTTGATTTTTTTTAATAAAGAAAAAATAAAAATAAAAACAAAACAGAAAAATGAGAAGGAACATGAATGCAGAAGGTAAATGACGAGCTAGAGTTTTTCTTTAAAAAAAAAATAAAATGAAAAGGTACGTGCTGGAGTTTTCTTTTAAGAAACGAAAAAACAAAAAAAATGAAAAAAAGAAGAATGATAAAGTGCTGGTGGGTTTTTGGGCTTTCTATTGATTTTTTTAAAATGAAAAAAATATAGACGTGCTAGAGGGTTTTTGGGCTTTCTTCTGATTTTTTTTTAAAAATGAAAAAAACGGATGTGCTGGGGGGTTTTTGGGCTTTCTTTTGAATTTTTTTTTAAATAAAAAAACGAACGTGCTGGAGGTTTGATTATTTCATTTTTTTTGAAAAAAATGAAAAAATAATAAAAAAAGAAGAATGATAACATGCTGGATATTCTATTGCCTTTGATTTTTTTTTAAAAAAATGATGGATAAAATATCATGTAAGGACGGCTGAATGCTCCTGGATTTTCGTGATTTTTTAAAAAAAAAACAAGAAGTGAAAAGGTGGATTGATGCAGAGGAAATAACGTGTAAAAATAACAAAAAAAGGAATGATGATTTGAATGGAAGAAGATGTGCTGTATTTTTTCTTTTTTTATAGATGATGTGCAATTTTTTTTTATGTATATATATATTTTTAAAAAGTAAAGAACAAATGATGCAAAACGGGGCAAATGTATGAGTGGTCTGGTCTCTTTGGCTTTCCTTCTTCCCTCTTTTTTTGATGAGGAAACCCCACTGGTGCAATGGAAAAATGGATCCTAAATAAAAAGAAAGAGGATGGATGGGTTTTTGGATCTTTTCCACCATGTGGGAAATGAGAGGAGAGGGGGTCCTTTTATAGGCTTTTAAGTTTGAAAAATTACATATTGGTATTTTCTTTTGATTTTTTTGCACAACTCCATATTTCTTTTCTTTTTGTAAAATTCCATCACAAGTGGACTTGTTGGTAAATTTATAGGTGATTTTTGAAAACCACCAATGGGCCCATGGTTTTGCTTGACTAGTAAGTCAACTCTTCCTTGGCCATTAATTCTATAGATTTTGTGTCATTCATTCATGCCTTGATCGTCACCTATTTTTCCTTAATTTTGGATGAGGCCCACGCTTGTTAACGTCCTTTAATCACTTTAACGGTTCAGATCTTAATTTGGTCACTTAGATTTTGTAATTTTGACCATTTAATCACTTTAACGATTCACGTCCTTTCTTGGTCAAATTTATTTTGACCATTAAAAATCTCATAAAAATATTCATTTTTTTTATTCCAAATCGTTCATCACGTTGACTCTGTTTTAATTAACTTGAAAAAAATATTCTTTACTTCATCTTGAATGCAAATTGCTCTTGATTAACCATATGAATTATTGGCCGTTACTTCTGTAGTGGGCTTAAAGCATTTGAGGCTCATAGATTCTACATAAATTTTGGCTTGCAAATACACAAGTTAAAATTCAAATATAAATCCACAAATAACCTTAAATGTGTGGGCCAAAGGTAGTAAGGCCATTTGGAAATTTAATTTTCACATTTAAGTAGGGTGTCAACAACGGTAGAACGTGTTCTTAACCAATATCATAGTTCATTGACACCTATGTTGGTTGAGTGTTTGATTCGCATTTAAGATTGGTTGAGAGCAACTCCAAATGATTCAAGTTATGAAGAATTCGTTAGTAAATAAGACAAATGTGCAAGAGATAATATATATTTTTCTATGTTTCAATTATGTAGCTTACTTTTAATACTATTTTTAAACTAATATTTATCATTTAGAGGAAGCTGATAAAACATCGACATGTGCTTATTTATCTCCTCTTCCATCAAAAATTAATTTTAAAAAGGTATTAATTATATCTTTGAGTATATATACATATATATACTCTTTAAGTTCAATTATACAATATAACATTGAATTTTTACATTTTCTTTTAGGAAAGAAGAATTTGGCTTGACATATGAAAATAATGCAAGACAAGGGCAATGAAGACAATAGTGGAAGATAAGAATATTTATTTCTATTATGTTGTAGTGTTTATTGTAATTTGGTTATTCAAACTTAAGACTTGTATTGTAGACTTGGACACTTAGATGTTGTGATTTGAAGTTGGATACTTAAATTAATATAATCTTATTCGACTTGATATTTTGTGGTTTTGGATGATTTTATTTTATTGTAATTGTTATGATAAGCTTTATCTTACAATTGGATGGTAATATTGATATATATATAATTTTGATATTGATGTTAAATTGCAGAATAAAAAATGGTTGTATTTCTACGTTCTCCAAAATATAGCTATTATTCTACTTGATGTAAAGAGAATGCTCAAAACAGGTTTCCTTCTTTCTACTCTTAAGTGGTTTTTGAATTTTTCTTGCTTTCGTATAATAAATTATATTTTAAACTTTTTTATACAATATGTTTGTGATAAAAATTATATATATATATAGGATGAGTAATAAAGACATATTGATAGAAGAATGTCAACCTGAAACTCAACCTGAGCCCGAATTTCAAAAATAGAGTTAGGGTTGAGGTTTACAAATAGGATTAAGGTTAGGGTTAGGGTTGACGTGAACCCGAGTTTCCCGAGTTGCACTCCTACTCTCTTCTCCTCTATTTAATTTTTATTGTCATTTTGTAAATTTGACTCAACTCACCATTATTGTATGTTATTTTCCACATAGTGTCACCTTAATTAATTAAATTGGTGATTATAATTTTTTTATGATAAGTATTTTGTTCGTGTCATTGCCCATGGTGACACACTTAGGTGGATAAAACTCAATTTTAGCTACTCTTTTAATTGATCTTTAAGTTCATGCAATTCTACCTAATCCATTGATAAGGAACCTTAGAAATAGAACTTATTCATAGAATTAAGTCTACCACAAAACTAATTTCTCCATCTTTTGATAATCCTAACAAATCTTCTAGAAAGACATTTATGGACTCGCGTACAACCAACATATCTTCTAATTTTATTTTTTTTGCTCTAATGAAATTGCGACGATGAGATAACTAGGTAGTTCATCTACCCAATTAAAACTTAATTAAATAATAAAAATAATCATTTATTTTTTAACTAAAAATTTGACCTCGATTACAAAATTAAACCCTTCCATTGAATCCAAAAATATTAAAAAATAGAGATGGACTATTTGATTATTCATATCGGAGTTAAAATGGACAAATTATAGTCAAATGAAATGGACGATCCTCATTAAGCCATATCATCTACGCCTTTCCAATAGATAGGCCCCACCTAAACCTCTCTCACTTAACCCATACAGCTGCAATATACTGCATGTTAGTTTTCATACAAATCCAAAATCATTTGACCATTAAAACATTAAAACTATAAAAAAAATGCATCAAAAGCAACAAAAAGGATTAGTTGCTTTAGCCTAAGACTTGTACCTTTCCCAGAATTCAAATTTGATATGATAAAGTATACAATTTGATTTCTACATAGACATTATTATATATGCTAAAATTAACTACCATTATTAATATCAATATCAATATCCATATATGTATATTTTTTTTCATGATTCACAATATCCAAATCTATCATCTTCCCAACCCTTTTTATAGAAGGTTCCCTTCGGTCTCCTAAAATTTTAGAAAAGTATAAACAATAAAATCCTATCACTTTAACTTAAATTCAATTTCCAATCTCATCTTATCTGTTAGGATATTTATCTTCTCTTGAGGGGCCCACATGCTTGGAAAGGTAAAAATATAAAAATTAATTATTTTTTTGCAAAAATCCTTCTCAAACATTAGACCTCTAAGACCATTAGACCATCTGTATGTCAATCGAACTACACGAGTTATTGAAATAATATTCAAAAATAAAAATAAAAATATAACTTGTAGCTTATATAAATAATAATTGAGTGATGCCCATTATTAATCATTTGGCCAAATTGGTCAAAGGATCAACTCTTGCCACATAGGATATCCTACGTAGACTTTGACCAGTCATCTTAAAATATATATATTATTATATATTTTTAATATTTTACAGAATTCTTCAAAGATAGTATTCTTAAAATTTAAAACTAAGGAAGTTCAAGATCTTGCTAATTCTTTTTATCTGGTTTTTTCCACAAACTATCCTCTTGCAAAAGATGATGGGTTTGTGCGATGAAAATCTATTGAATCACGTCTCACACTCTCTCTCTTTTTTAGAGAGACATGGAATATTAATTTTTCTAATGGTAGTAGAGTAAGACTCTAAAATCTGTTACCTTTCCTTGACCCAGTCTTTCATGATTATTTTTTCTATTATGAGTTGTATTTTTTATATTAATTGTCTCCTTATTAGTTTTTTTGTTGGTTTGTTTTGAAAGGGTATCATTTTCTTATTAGTCTACATTCTCAATTTTTCGGTTCAATATATCTAGATTTTTTGAAACTTTCAACTCAATAATGCTTCTAAATGAGTTAGGATTATTTTATTGCATAGTTTATATAGGTATCCCACTTCAACCTGGCCTGTCAACCCCTGTCAGTTCGTGTAGTCTCCAACATGGGGTCTACTCTCTCTAGTTGCTATTTTTATACTCTACTATAATTCAACCATAGACATAAACTAACAAAAATTATTCTACAATTTTAGAGAAAAATAATATCACCTATTCATTTAAATTGACTAGTAGTTCAAACAATAATTGATTAAACTCGAATTTTTATTAAGGGCATATTTGGCAAAGGCTAAAACTTTTCTAGTTAAAAAATTTCACTCCCCACAACTACTTTTTTTTTTTATTATTTCTTCATATTTTCTTATACAGCTACCATATCTTTAACATTTCTACGCAAATATCTAGGCAACTAATTTATTTATTTAACCTTATTTTCTTTATTCCTCCTCATTACCCTCATTATCATATATTTTTTCATTTCAAAAACTTTTATACAAAAAACTTTTCATTAAAAAAATTTATCACTTTAAAAACATACCCTAAATCTGAAAGAACTCTCTTAACTACTTGCTAAGGCACTACCACTAAGTATGACCTATCCTTTTGAACTTGTAGCAAATAGTTTCTTTCATTAGATAATCCCATACTAGATGATCTTTTGCTTGCAATCAAAGCATATCTAAAGAAATTTGCAAGCTACAGAATGTACTCTCTTACAAAAGAGCATTTCTTAAGTGCTCCCTTGCGAGAAGAATTACCCACTTATTTGATCACCTTCCTTACCTATTATCAACTCTTTTTTTGGTGGCTGTTTCCAAAAATTCTATTGTGAACTTAAGTAGAAAATCAAGAGCAACTTATAGTTTGACGATTAACAATTCAATTTTGAATATCAAATGTTACTAACATATTTGGTGAATTATTTTAAAGATAGAAATTTCAAACATCAAACCATGGCAGGCTAAGTCATTTATCCAAATCCACTCAAACATGCAACTTAAGTCAAGTCTACACCTAAGTTCACCCCAGAAAGCAACTTAGGTTAACAGAATGCAAGTTCTAAAGTATTGATAGATCAAGTCGCTAACTCAAGCCAACTCCGATTGTAGCTTGGACAAAGTCAATAGCCAATTTGACTCAAGAGTTACGTATTCTTATTGACTGGACAATTTACCCGAAGTTAGCTCCACATGCAACTTGGGTCAAGTTGAGGACCAAGTTGGAACTTAAGGAACATCACATTTCAAAAGAGGACTTAAAAAGTGAAAATGCCCCAATCAAAGTAGCATCCCAAGTGGACTTCAATGTGCAACTTGGGAAAAGTCTCAACCGAAGTCAACTCTAGCTGCAACTTGCACTGTAACCGCTGGCAAAATTTGAATGTTGGCTCATTCAATGCGTGCCACCCACTTCCTAACTTTCCAAATAACTTTATCATTATTTAAAGCATGTCATGTGGGGTGAAAAAGGTTAACTAAAGTATTCATTGAGCGTTAACCTTCCCACCTACATGTATTCAAAATGATCATTGAGTGCTCTTCACAAGAACTCTCTCATTTACTACGATAGCTACAATATTTCAACTTTTCAAGCCTCAAAGAGTTCTTTCTTCGTGTTAAATCTTCTCTACACGACCTCTAACATGTAGAATTTCTTTGTAATCTTTTATTGTATTGCTACTTAGCTTAGTATTGAAGACTAAGGTCAAGTAAAGACGAACAGTGTATGGTTAGAGTGTAACTCAGCGCCTGCTTGTATTGTGATAGTAAAGGCCTCTTAAAGTTATAATCTAGAAGAAAGTAAAAGCTTTAAGTCTATAACTAATTGATATAGTAGAACTCAAGAAATAAAGGTATATTCTTAAAAAAGTGGAATAAGGAGGGTTGTTTCAAACTATTGTAATTTTTTGTGTCTACCGTTTGCTATTTCGTTTGCTCTTTTACTCTCCAAGTTTTCATTCAAGGGGATATAGCCGATAAAGGACTAAGTTTTAGAATTTCAAAAATGACCTAATTCACACATCCCTTCTTGAGTTTTTCTACAAACTCAGGACTAACAAATTCTAATCCTTTCATCCTTTTATCGATAATATCATTGGATTCTATCATTAATCCCTTTGAGTTATTTTTAATAGTGGAATGGTCCGCCCTCTTATTCAGGACATATCTCTTGCTAACACTGATGCAACGATTTAGTAAAGGAGATGAAATTTGAACTACAAGTCTTTGTGGAATAGCCTGTAGAAGAAATAATTGGCTTTAAGGGACCAACATTACCTCCAATGAATCTTCTACAGGCTAAGAGAAATCTGTCACAATATTCTTGTCTTAAGACTCCTCTTCTTAGATCATATCCTAAACTACCCATCATGGTTGGGCAGGTTTTTGTCGTTGCATTTTATATTAGATGTCCCTTAATATCACTAGCAACATACATTATTATCTAAATAAGTTTCATGAATAGAATTTACAAAAAATTGCAAGTTACATACTTATTGCAATTTCCTAAACCCTCTATCCACACATGATATTGCATTGATACCAATTATAATACCTTAAACACAAAAATAGCATTTTGCACATTAGATTTGGGCCTAGAGGTTATCTCTGAAGATTTATCATATGTTAGGCCAAGTTTAAATCGTATAAAGAGAAGAATAATCTAATAATTCGCATTAAAAATATCAATACAAAACAAGCTAATGTTCGTAAATTCTATTAAAACTTATTACAAATATTAATAGTATGCAAACTAAAATAAACATTAAAATAAAATTTATGCTCCAAAAACTTCTTGATAAAGCCATCAAGTCCTCCTTGCTACATGATTTGTGGGACAATTAAAATACTAAACGTGAATAAAACATAATAAGTGTAAAATAAAAGATAAAGTGAGTATATTGTGCATTTTTAAGTCATATAAAATGCAATAACATCTACATTCCTTTCTAATTATCCCAAAGTTAGCTCATTTACTAGCCAACATGTAAAACATTTGAAATTTCTTCTTAGATGGTTATAAACTAGAGATTGATCACTTAATATAAAGTTGCCTAACAAAACCTTATCATCATGACCTCTAATGATAAATCTAATTTGTTCGTAAGATTCAAAACATATAAAAACATCAGAATCAACTACTAGATTGTTCAAATAGGAGTCAGGATCAAAAGATACTTATATAGGCCTATTGGTTGTCTATCCGAGCCATCTAGCCAGGCTCAAGCTTATCTTGACTCTATTTAATTTTGTTTTTGAGCCTCCTTTCTACTAGGCCTAAGGCCTAGCTCACTAGAATTGTACTCAGTTCACCTCATTCACATAAGCTCAACCTACTATATAAACTTGCTAAGACCATAATGTGTTATTGGACTTTTCTTAGCATTTGGCCTAACTTTTAAGTTTGGTGTGCAATTAGTCTCCGCTATTTTCAACTCTTATACATTTCATCTATTTTGGAGAGTTTTCTATAGTATTTCCAAAGATACATCAAAATCCAATCAACTCAATTTCTCCTTCTTTCTATTGTCTATAATTTTAAGGCCACTATGATTGATGTATCTTATGACCAATTTCTTTGCCGCAAAAATCTAATAATATAAGTCTAAGCTTATTTAGTATTAATAATACAAATAACATAGAATGAAATAATTTAGCCTTTATACATTGGGAGAGAAATAAATCAAAACTGGATAAAATCTCATTTCAATCTGACGGAGTTGTACTCTTTTATGCTAATTGCAATGTTTAAATCTATTATAAAATTCTAGGCATTGAAACAAAATAAGGCTCAGCAAAATAAAATTTGTATCTACCATTTACATTATAAGAGAAATATCATCCCTAAGATGTGACATCTATTTTACAAATTGCACATCTATTTTATTTTAAATTCTCAAAATTTTGAAATGAATCTCTCTCCCTTCTTCTCATTTCCACCATTTTTTATAGTCATTGCAATTACAATTCCTCCATCCGTTACCTAACATAACAAATGGTGGCTAAGCGTAACGCAGAGTAATGGTAATAACAAATGAAAGTAGAAAAGACGTATAGAAGGAATCTTACGGATTTATTGCGATGTAGGCGCCACTAGCTAGAGGACAGTAAAATTCTTTTTCTTTTATTACCATTTTTCTAAAGATAGAAATTTTAAACCTAAATTTTTACTAGTTAAAAAATTCAATGGTCAACAAGTGAACTTGTGACCTAGGATGTCAAGTTGGATAGACTATTTTTAGGCCTATCTATTACAATAATCATCTAGCTAGCTACAACTACCCATGTGATCGCCAATTTTGAGCAATAACATATCAAATTTCACCATCTATATCATGCAAATCCAAAAGCATGAGCAACAATACACGTAATTTAATCATGGCCCAACATTTGCAATAAATTTAGATTGTGATTAGTAGCCCCTCAGCCCCTCTTATGCCCATTATTTCCACAATTTGGTTATAAATGCATGACCGACCTTGATATTTCATCAAAGGCGATGCATGCATATTGAGATAGTGTGAGTTGGTTGTAAACTTTTATTGCCAACCATTCGACATGATTAGCAATTTGATCCATCCATTTGAAACAGTAGCAGTCTAGTCTTTTGCGCATCCCATCTGAGATGATGTGATGGTAGTAGTAATTGCGGTTGTGGCGCCCCCGAACCTTGGGGCGCCGGAGCCTTACTCCAAGATCGTCCAGTTAGTAAATTGTGAGCAGGATTGTGGCCCTGTTCACCCGGCACAATTTTCAATTCAATCTCATATTAATTTACAAGTAAACATTCACCGATAATTAAAATCACATAATATTTATAAAGCATTGAAATATATAGACCGTCAATCTTTGTAACCTGATAGCATTGCATCTTTACAATCTCATCATTCATCAAAATATATAAAAACCATACAACCTTACGAGTCTTTAAATTGCGACATTTTTTTTCCTTAAACCTTGCTGTACCTAAGGTTGGGAAAAACAAAAATATAAGTACTATACTCAGTAAGCAAGTATTCTTATTTAAATAAATATTTTTGTTTCACAATTTGACATTTCAGAAATAATGTATATACAAATGCACATTACACAATTATGCTTTAAACCTTCATTAGATAGTACGCTTTTGTGAACCTTTCAGAATTTAAAAAAATTTTTGTTTCGTTTTTTAATTAATTAATTCATCTTCAAACATAAAACTTCTTTATAAAATTTTACCTCAATTGAAGCAAAGTACATATTTTAATTTAATTTAAATCGTATTTTGGCATAAAATTTCATTTTAAAAGTTTTTACACATGTTTTTCCAAAATTTAATCCATTCATATGTAGGGTGTATTGAAATAGTCTTACTTCAAAAGTTTCAGCTCAAACAACCTTATATACATCATTATATTAAATAATTAAATAAATAAAAAAAATTTACGAAGAAATAACAAAAGCAAAGGATGATCTGGACAAATGAGTCGGTGGTTTTGTTTATGTTCGGTTTTTTGTGGGCACGTTTTTTTATGCTGTCAAGTTAAACACTTTATTCAATTATTTTTCATAATCTAATTCATCCACATTAAAGAGCGCACAATTTAATACTTTCTATTAAATGTTCTCGTTGTTCTAAGTTATAGATTCTAAGATATAATGAAAATAGCATGGATGAATATAAGCCATTAATTAGTACCCCTAATTAGTCCAAAAATTTTAATTTATTTTTATTTTTCCATGAGGTCCGTAAATTTAAACAGTCTCAATTTATGTAGTTCAGAATTTTGAAATTCCTTCCCGAAAAATTTATAAAAATTCATTTTCATATCTAATCTTTATGAAATCATTATTTACTTCTTTTCTAAATTTGTACTTTAATTTTATTTTTCTAAAATTACAATACGTATTTTTCTGTAACTTTACAGCAATAATAGATATAATGTACAAGCTTTCAGCATGTATCACATTCACTAGGTTTCCAATAACATAGGTTTCATAATTTTCCCCTCTTTACAAAAGATTTCGTCCCGAAAACTATTTTGTTTCAAATAATTAAGGATATTTTCTTTCTACTCCTTCACAAAGTTCCCAAGTTGCTTCATTTTCAAAATATTGGTTCCATTGAACTTTGACATACTCAATCTCTTGATTCCAGAGTTTCTGTACCTTATAATCCAAGATTTTGACAGGTCTTTCTTCATAATTTAAATGATCTTGAATTGGCAACGCCTCTCCTGTGAGGATTTGAGTTGGATCTGATACATACTTTCTGAGCATTGAGACATGAAATACATTATGAACTGCCGCTAAAGCTAGAGGTAATGCTACCCTATAGGCTAAATTGCCAACCTTTTGTAATACCTCAAATGGCCCAACATATCTTGGATTTAATTTACTCCTTTTTCCAAATCTTGTGACTTCTTTGATTGGTGTTACTTTTACAAATACATGATCACCGGTCTGAATATTTAAATCCCTTCGTTTTAGTCCACATAACTCTTTTACCGACTCTGAGCTATAAGTATGCATTGTCGAATTATTTGCACTTTTTCTGCCATTCTTTTTGATAAATTTGGAGCTAATTTTCTTTCCCCTACTTCATCCCAATTTAATGGAGTTTGACATCTCTGTCCATATAGGGCTTCAAATGGGGCAATCTGTATACTTGCCTGATAATTGTTATTATAGGCAAATTCAGCTATTGATAAATATTCATCCCATGATCCTCCAAATTTCAAAGTGCACATTCGAAGCATATCCTCAACAATTTGATTAACTCGCTCTGTTTGCCCATCAGTCTGGGGATGAAATGCAGTGCTAAATTTTAACTGCGTTCCTAGGGTTTGATGTAAACATTTCCAGAATCTAGAGGTAAAAATTGTATCCCGATCATATACTATTGACTTAGGTACCCCATAAAGACGAACAATTTTCATATAGTAAATTTTGGCTAACCTCTCAGCAGAGAAATTCCTCTTCACGGGTACAAAATGAGTTACCTTAGATAAGCGATCAACTATCACCCATATAGAATCATTTCCTTTCTGTGTCTGAGGTAATCCTTCAATGAAGTCCATAGTAATGTCATCCCATTTCCATTCTGGCACTTTAAGAGACTGCAATTTACCTGGAGTTCGCTGATGATCTACTTTCACTTTCTGACAAGTTAGGCATTTGGCAATAAACTCTGCAATTTCTTTCTTCATGTTGTTCCACTAATAGCCCTTTTTAAGGTCTTGATACATCTTTGTACTTCTAGGATGCATAGAAAATGGAGAGAAATGTGCCTCTTTTAGGATCTGATTCTTTAGTTCAACCTGATTTGGTACACAAATACGATTTTTATATCGAAGTATACCTTGACTATCAATAGTATACTCAATAGGGTCTTTTTGCCTCATTTTATCCACATATTTCTTTAGATCTGCATCATTTTGTTGCCCACATTTAATTTGCGCAAATAGTGAAGATTGTAACTGCATTTGTGATAATCTTGCTTGTATTCCGAATAGACATATAATCAATTCTGCTTGTCTCATTTCTCTAAGTAATCCTTCCTCTTTAGTGATTAGTATTGGAAATATGTGGAAAAATAGCTAAATCCATATTTTGATGATTAACAAATCAATTTGAGTAGTAAGTCTTGGCTACTAACATGCTTGTGGAAATGTTTAAGGCATATACATTTGAAGAAAACAAAGTACAGAAGGCCAAGTCGAAGACGAAGTCGACTCCAAGATCGACTTCGTTAAGCAGAATCTGTCCAGAGTTG
>JAXCLR010000105.1:44002463-44026105 GCA_035584095.1 Annona squamosa
ATAATTCATTTTAAATAATGGAAAATGATTTCTCATGATATTTTTGCATAATTAAATCACAAATAATTCATTCTAAATCCATTGTCTCATTAAGGCTCAAAATCATTAATCACAACATCATTAATGCTAACTCATAACCCTAATTGCCATAATTAGCAAAAATTATAAAATGCCTTCATAATTCCATAATTCATAAATAATTATCATATACATATTCAATACATACATATGGGTCCTACATGGGCTAGGGTTTCACATAGAATGAGCATGTGACATGGCTATTGTATGAGAAAATATGGCCGTTGATAGAAATATTTAGGTGGGGTGATCATAGCTGGGGGAAATTTAAGAGTTGTGGATGGAGTGATTATATGAGTGGCAATCACAAATGTATGGGTGACAATGACAGATGCAGAAGTGGTAACAACGGATGTATAAGTGTAACTTATATCTACAAAATGTGTAAACTATGTTGAAGTGAATTTGGGTGAATTCATGTATATATACATAAGTTGGGAGATGTGAGACTTGATTTCTCTCTTCATCTCTTCAATCTTTACACTGGACACCTCCTCTAATCAACATTCAGTAACTGGTGGTATTCGTTCCTTTGCAGTTGATTTCTTTATATTCGAATGAATAATATTAGCTATAGTTTGCTCTTCTTTCTCGTCACCAAAATCTCTACGAGGGCAACAAGCATGATCTCCTTTACATGTGCATATAAGCAATAACTGTTACAGATCTAGCTCGCGGGAAGATGCTGTTCACTCTTGTAGTGCAAAAATTTCATATTTAAAGTAATCAGCTCTTGACTTGTTAACTTAGCTGCCACCTTTTCTTTTTCTACATCTCTGCTATGCAAAGTCAATGAGTCCTCCTTGGATGCTGGGGAAGGATCCTTACCTGTCCAAAGAGGTATGTCAAATACATCCTTTGGCATCTCATCATTCATAAGTATGTCCATTCCCTTGACATACGTGATGACTCCTTTATTTATATTACAATAAAATATCCTCACCAAATCTAGGTAAATGTCATCTTCAACCATCACAAAATTGAAAAAACCGTAGTCAACAAGCCATTTTGAGTTTGGAAAATCATTGAACCTATTAACGTGGAGTGTACGACCCTTTATTACTGGTTTTGGTTGAAACTTCTATTTATAAATCAATGATGAGCCTAGGTCCGGAAAGTAAAAAGTATTCTCACTACTCTCCTTTTCAATACTTTTTTATTTCTTTTTCAGGCTTATTAGTACCTGCTAGCTCTGCTTTCCGTCACTTATAAACTTCATTCTTTTCTAGCTTGGAATTTCTACGTGTCTTCACTATATTATATTATTTTCAAATTATCTATCCAAAGAGTACAAGAGAAAGTAATTATAAGAACGAAACAATTAGAGTGACGAATGAAGTTTTGTAAATAAGGCTAAAAGATAAATTCAATCAGGAAAATAAAAGCATTCATAATGAAACTTAGATTATTATATAAAATAAAAAGCAACAAAAAAAAGCTCATATGGCTCATAGTCATTTTAAGGTATAAAAATATCTATAAACTGACTTTCAGTATAACATGCTAACAAAACAATAAGCATGCTGATGTTCACAAACGAAGAACCTAAAATTTGTCTGGACAAAAATTGACTTTTACTATAGCATCCTCATTAACTAATAACTATATTAACATTCACAAATAAAATATCAAGTTTTCTATTAACACTTCTCTTTCAACATAGCATTCTCATAGAAATAGCAAGTTTTCTACAATAAAAGTATAAAATGATGGATAATAAGTATTATTATAAATTTTATACATTCATAGCTGACTTCTATGATTGGAGACAATAAAGGATCAACAACAACTTATGATGCATTAAAGATTGTTTCTTCCTGGTTCACATTTACAAAAAAGGCTGACTTGTTAATCAGCTCATCATCAATTACCACGATGCTAATCTTCTTAAACAGCCCATAGAGTGCTTTAACTTCACATATGCAGACTATAGATAAAAGAAACATAAAATTTTCATCACACTAGATTATAAGTTGTTTTAATTCTATTAGAGAATTCATAAATTTAGCCAATTAGTATAAGTGATGAGGCAACAATCTAAAGAGCATGAAAGAAGAAAACATCACCAATCAAACAATGACATGCAATAGGGGAATCATATGCAAGAACAAACTTTGGCAATGACTTTAGTAAATAGTTCTTGAAAGCCATCTTATTATAATATGCAAAGGGATCAGCAGCAAGAGCTAGCAATACTAGTAAGGAAATTACAAGAATCTCCAAACCAAGCTGGATATGCTGAGTAAACAATAAGCATGCATCATTCATTCAAATCTAGACATGCATGCTGAGCGGATAATAAGCATGTTGATATTCACTTTCAATAATGGAGCAAATTCTTACCAAATGTATACAAATGAAGCAAATCCTTGCTTGATAATAGAATGAGCTGGGACTAACTTTTAAAGGGAACCAGAAGATGGTGCTTGATGTAATAGAGGTAATCTCCTTGGTTACAATAGTCTGTCTACAACTTTTGAATTAAAGACCTCTTTTCCTGGTGCATACAAGAAAGAAACAATAGTTCTCACCATAAAGAAATCATTGAATTGCTCATCGAATACAATGAAAATTGAAATTAAGGGAATTAAATGTCCAACTTTCACATTCTTCTTGAAGACATTTTATACATAAAGAGTATGAACCCGTTGCTGCTGCTGCTGCATATTCATATTATACATCTTTTCAAGATTATAAAGACAGTCTTTTCTCCATGTCTCTAATTGGAATAAATTTATCTATGTAAAGTCTCTAATTTCACATAGTTGTTACTAACACTACCCATTCATGTGAATCATATTCACGGGCCCACTGATGTGAATCATATTCACGGATTGTATAACAAGAGCTTTCATAGTCTACCGTCCACTATTTGGAATGAATGTTTAACCGAGCTTCAATACTCTTCCAATTTTTTGGTTATGAATTAAGATGATTAAGGAAAATGGAAATGTCTAGAACCAACACATCTTCACAAGAATAGTTTATTGAATCATACAAATTAGTTCAATAAGAAGAAGAGTATCATGCAAACACAAATCTTGAAATAATTCTAATAAGCCAAATGATATCAAATACAAACAGTTCATTTTTTTATTTTAATTTCAATATTTAATTTAAATAAGGATTTTCTTTGATTTTTTGGTAAACAAACACACATAAACCATTTTGAAATTTCATAACATTTTCAAATTATTTGGATACAAGTATTCGGTTTTGTTACAATTTTTCAAACAAAACACCCATTTCCCTTCTCCAATAGGTCATGAAAACCAATTGAAAATAGAATTGAATTAGTGGAGTATACAATTCTTGATTATTATGGTTACAAGAATTCTTTGCCATTCACGAAGGTTTAATATGCAATCTTGATTCTAACATATTTTACAGATTATAGACTTTCAATCTATTTGATTAAGGAAATTTGTGCTATGGGTGAATGAAATAACAGTGTAACAGTGTCAAATGAACTTGGAAGCGACAATTCTGAAGAAGCCAGATTCTCCGTATTAATGGTTTCTATCACATTAGTTACCATAGGCTTAATTAGATATTCCACTTAGTAGTGGCCTTAATTTCATTCAGGCTATAAGTGGACAAATATTGCGTAAGTAGATACCAAAATAAAAATTGATTCTGCCATTTAAAATATCATAACAAAGTGCATCACATATCCATCTTTCAAAACATACCATTTCTCCTCAAGACGAAGTTGGAAATCCATCTGCTTCCCTCACCGTTCAGTGAAGAAACCCCCAAACTCTAGTCATTCAACTCAAGATTAAGTTGGAAATCCATTTGATCCCCTCACCATTCAATGAAGGAACCCCCAACTCTAGTCATTCAATAACTCAAAATAAGAATGCATTAATCTGATTTCTAGATATCTTAACAAATTTTGAAAAATTAGATATGATATTACACCTTAATACAACAATTTTGAATTATAGGATCCATTTCCACCTCATCATTTTCATAAACATCATCTTGAAAATGCAATAAGCCCATAAAAAGGAAATATCAAAAACTAACGGTTGACATTTAAAATTCAACCGCTTCAAAAATGATCAGTCATCCATCACTCAAACAATGTGATTGCAACAATTTTAGAATTCAAACTTGAAAACAACCATCCATCCAAATCCAAAATCATCCTTGTACAATTTCAGCAAAAAAATTTAGTAGCAAAATGAGTCCAACAATCACATAGTTCAATAACAAACATAATTCAATAGCTTTCAGACATTTGACCGAGTTGCTAAGATCTTAAGCAGCCTTAAGAACAATTTGGAATTCAAATCAGTTCATCAAAATTTGATGATTCAGGATAGTCACGTTGAGACAGCAATCAAAAAATAAAAAATCCCAATATTTGACCCTCTCAAAATCTAATTTAGTCAATGTGAATCCAAACAATTTGAACTTGATCTCCAAGTTCAGCATTTCAACAATTTCCAAACAGTTTCAATCCAAATAGGTCACCTTCCAATTCAAAGTTCATGGGACAATAGCTGAATTACATTTTGAGACTTAAATTTGGAACAAAAGTCAATGTAACTTGCTTAATATTTAGCAACAAATCATATGACATTAAATAGTTCAAGCTCACAACCATGCTTAACATCCCAAAATTCAACAACTTATGGAATTTTCTACAAAGTGAATTTAAATCTGGATCTAAAAAATTCCAATAGTTCAAATATCCAACAATCATGAAAATTTGAAGATTTATCACTTTCCAAAATCTAATTTAGATTCATATGGCAGTCTGAAACCCATTTTTCAACTTTGATTTCCAATGATTTCTTAGCAACTTCTGTAATTTTCAAACCATTTCATAAATGCAAACCATTTTCGAATTCCCTTTTGAGATTCAAATTCAAAATTCAATCATAGAACATGAACATTTTAAAATTGAATTGTATTTAGTAACAATACACAGTTTGAACCATCCAAATTTCAGCAATGCAAAATTTTCATTTCTTATTTTGCCTATTAAACCACTTGCTAAATATCATTAGGTCTTGTAATATATATTGCTAAATATTATTGATTGGATTCTGTTAAATAGCTAAGTGCACAATGGGAAAAAGTAGTTGTAATTTAACTGCATATATAGATCATTTCAACAATTTGCAAACGCTTAGACAACCATGCCAAGACCAATGAACTTTCAGAAATTTAGAAAAACAACCTGTAACAACCATTCATTAACAATTGGTTTCACAAATACCTTCCATGTGCTCTTAGATGACATTAACATCGCATGTTATTACCTTTTTGGTCTACCTCTTGGTTTTATCTTGGGGTTCAAGCTAAATCTTGGTGTTGAGGTAAAGTACTAAAACATGCATAAAAGCTTTCTCCTTTCAATACTTCTGAGGTATATCGGGTATGTCCGGTTTGTCTCAAAACAGAATTCTAGTTGAAGAGGTGCAGGGGTTGGAAATGGCTTATTGTAGGGCTTAATTTAAGTGTACTTAACATATTTATCAATTTTTACCAATTTTGAATTTTTTAAATATTTTTTTAGATTTTTAAAATTTAGTGGCATTTTAAGTAATTTAAAATGCCATTGATTTTTAAAAATCTAAAAAAATCTAAAAGTCTCCAAAAATAGTAAAAATTGATACATATATTAAATATACCTAGATTAACAGCTTCATGAAAAAATTTCAAAAAAAAATAAAAAAATAAGTGTTGTACACCCGGGTGCATTGAGGCTCAATGCACCCGGTGCATACTATTGAAACCCGTGTTTTATATGCTCATGTTAACTCTAAATATTTAATGCAGAGCTGCATTAATGCACGCACTGGCAAACCTCACTTACGCCACTGATAAGCCTAGTTGACTTTTTTTTAATCAAAAAACACGTCCAAAAGTTTTAGTGAATGCCAAACAGACCCATAGTATCCTAAAAAAAATTTTATTTTTTTTAATTTCACTATATAAGGGTCACCTCTATAAATGTGTAAAATCAACATAATAAAATGGTTAAAGTAATTTTTTAAATATCTAAATCATCTAAAATATCAATAATATGTGGATAAATGATCCTATAAGCTATTGTTACATTCTAATACATGCGTAAATGGATCTAAGCATTTTTCGTAATTTACATAAGAATATGCATATTTTCGAGCACATGTGGCCCATGTATACTTGATTTGGATGAATCTTGGTCTTCTAGCAACATAAATTGTGTTAAATACAACAAATGAATTAAAATTTCCATCAAGGTGGGGACTATGGGTGCAACTCGGGCCAAGTTCATCCCGAACCCGGCCCGCCGAACCCGGTTGAGAGCAATGTTTAAACTCTATCATTGTGAACCCGAGCTCGATTTCTTAGCCCAAACCCAGACCAAATTCAAGCAACATTCGGTCTCGAGTTAAGGTGAACCTGAACATTGTAAACCCAAACCCGCACCTGTATTTGAAAAATCTTTATATTTTATTATTATGCAGCAATCGCAAAAGTGTCCCATCCTGTCCGGCCATCCCTGTTCACTGCTACTATCAGGCTTTCCAGCCTGTTTCAATTTTCACTCGCAGCGACATTTCCACTTTCCAAGTTCCAGCTATTCGGCATTTCAACTGCATCATTTTTGGCATCCATTCTGTTCAGCTCCAGGCCTCCAGCCTCTCGTCGTTTTTGCTTCTTGTTTCAGCTCTCGTCATTTTTGGCTTCCGTTCAGTTTCAGCTCTAGGCCTCCAGCCTCTCGTCGTTTTTGCTTCTGGTTTCAGCTCTTGTCGTTTTTGGCTTCCTTCCGATTTCTGCTCCAGGCTTCATTCCTACCTTTTGATTTTCCAAAGGTGTTTCTGGGCACATTTGATTCGTTTTCCATTCCTTGTTTTGAGATTTATTGTTTTTGGTTCATAATACTGTTTGATTTCCGGTTTGAATGCTATGTCTCTATTTTTAAAAAAAAAATGCAATAGGCCAATCTTGATAGATAAAGACTAGGGTTTGTTGTCGGCTTATGTTCTGTTTCATTTCTGTTTTCAGTTGTTTCATGATCTTCTTTGATGCCTTCTGCTTGTTTTATCCCCATTTTGGACGATTAGGATGGATCGAATCATCTTCATGGAATATCTGAAAACATTTCTAGACAGATTGAGATTCCCTTTTTTGTTCTTAGATTTGAGTTTTATTTGTCGTATTGGTTTCCAGTTGAGTATACATCAAAAATAAATCACAAATGACCAATGCCTTTTTTTGTTTTTCAATCAGTTCATAGCATTTTGAGTCCGTTTTCTAGTTCGCCTTTGAATAAACTATTTCTCTTTCTTTGTCGATTTGAGATCATGCATGGAATAAGAAAACTGGCTACATTTATATGTTTAAATTCATGGTTTGTCAATTTTCAAATACGTTGGTTTGAAGCCCCTGTTTTTGATGAATTGCACAGAATTGATTCGTTGGATAATTTTGTTTATACAATTGATAGGCTGTGATCTGTTCAATTGAGGTTTTGAACTTTGCAGCATATACGACATTGAGGCTTTGAGCTTTACGGTTCCATTTCTGGTAACAGTTTTGCTATTCACAATTTTTTTAGAAAAAATCCATACTTATTATTTAATATACACATTAACAATACATGATTAATTATTGAAAGCTGGTGCAATGAAACCTATTTGAAAATGAGAACAAAAGAGAGAGGGCAAAATTAATGTAATGTGGTTATATATAGGTAGAATGAATTTTTAGGAATAAACAAATGAAAATAAAATTAATTATCTAAGACTTAATTGTTAGAATTAAAATAAATAGAAACTATGTAAATGGTAATTTAGAAATATCTATTTTTACTCAGCATGCAGAATCATTAAAATTTCAAACTATGTAAATGGTAATTTAGAAACATGTGCTTTAGTGTTGAAAAAGATGATGTTTTGCATTTTTTTTGAACAAGTATTACATAATCTATAGCTTGAATGCTTGCATTTCAAATATTTTTAGAATTTGAAAAAATTATTTCATTTGTCTATATTTATAATAGTTGTTGACTACTTAGAGTTAACTTGGATGTTGTGATTTAGAGTTTGATACTTGAATTAATATAATCTTATTCAACCGTTATTTTGTGGTTTTTGAATGATTTTATTTTATTGTAATTTATGTGATAAGGTTTATCTTATAATTGGATGATAATATTGATTATATAGTTGTCATATTGGTGTTAAATTGCAGAATGGAAAATGGATGTACTTCTACGTTCTCCAAAATACAACTATTTTTTTATTTGATGTAAAAAGAAGGCTCAAAACCGATTTCTTTCTTTCTACTCTTAAGCAATATTTGAATTTTTCTTGCTTTTGCATAATAAATTATTTTTAAAATTTTTTATACAATAAGTTTTTGATAAAAATTACAAGCTTCGCTTAAAAATTAACTTATAAGGCATTGGAACCTTTATAGAGTCTATTTAAGGTGAAATAAAATCAAGATATGAGAATGGGACTATGGAGTCGTGCCACATAGAGAACAAGGAGAAGAGAAGGCATAGTACTGAAGATAAAGAAGATAAAAAGAGAAAGAAAAAGCAAAAGATAGGATACAAAGAAAACTAGCATGTTGTACAAGAAAGAAGAAGATAAGAAGAAAGAAGGAAAAAATTGGGTGATGGAAGCAGCAACTGGCATTTGTAGCTTCAGATTTCTTTTATCATCTTCTTTTCATCTCTATTTAAATTCAAATAACAAGCAGCATTTTTTTCTCCTTTCTTCTCTTTTCGTGCTAAGATTCTAAAAAAGATGAAAGGAAATACGAAACTAGTCAAAACCAATGAGGAAGCTTTAGTGGCTTGTAGCTTCAAGCTAGAGATGAAAATGTGTCAAAAGCTCTTAACTAATGATATTAAGACACTCCATTTTCACACCATAAATTGAGAGAAATCAAAGTCTAAGAAGCCTTGGGTTATAGTGATTGCAAGGACGACAGACAAGATTGGCAAAAAAGGGGCGTAAGTAAGGGATCAATCAAGTATACAGAGGAGATTTATGGCAGAGATGATGAGACTATGAGAAATGGTGAAGACGAGACTATGAGAGGTGGATATATGAAGTAGATTCAGTTAGCACGTTCAACAACGTGTAGCTACATGCTTGGGTTTTTAAGGAGTTCATGTTAATTGTAAGAGAGGAAATCACGAGCAAAAGAGGGGTCAGGTGGTGATGAACTAGTCAAGTAGATTAAATTAGATATTAGATATAATATAATATTATATGTTTTACAAAAAACATATGCAATCTAGATTATGTTGGGTACCCAACCTCTGGAACTGACCTAAATTCAAATGGGTATTTTGCATATAGAACCAAACTAATCCTCTGGGTAGGTTCACTAGAACTGAACTAACCCGATGAATGCATTCTAATAATCCTAACTCCTATGTCCATTAAGGGCCATGAACAACTTCATCCAAATGTCCGTTAAGAGCCTGAATAATCCTCTGCCATTAAGCAACCCACTCACACATAACTCCTCCATATGACCACGTGAAGCCCATGTGTCCATTATCATGCTCATGCACTAAGATTTGCAATCATAAAAAAACACAATTAGACTTTTAAGATAAATACTACAAACCACTCACATTATTATCAAGTTAAATATCAAGTCATACATAAATTATAATTTTCAAACAAATAATGGGCACTATAAGGAAAATCCTTATTTTTGATACTAAATCAATTAAATTCAAGCGAACAAATAATCTTGTGATGATAACAATTAAAAGCCTCTAATTTCTTGTGATTTAAACCAATTCAAATTACCCCATCTCCAAAAACACCCTAACTATGAAATCAGAAATGTGGTGCCTACCTTATAAACACTACAACCCATTTGGAACAAGATTAAGCCATTATTTTGAGAAAAGAAAATATCTAGTTACATAGGTTAGGATTTTCCATAAATCTTTAAACCATAAAATTGAATTTTCAAGTCCTAGCTCCTTGGTGTGAGTTGACTATCTTGAAAGGGATGTAGAGTGCCTCTATGAAGATTTAAGGTCGGTTTGGTAGTTGGGTAGGAGAGGGAGAAAAGGAAGAGAAAGAATAAGAAGTAAGGAAAAAGAAATGGTTTGGCTCGCACCTCATTTAAAAATAATCTGTGTTGATAACATGGGTCGCGTGGTTAACCACACGGGCCCATGTGATTCTCTATCCAAAATCAAGTGCTCTTCATCTAGAACATGAGCTGTGTTGTTAACTACATGGCCCTATGTGGTTATTGACATAGGTCGTGTAGCTATAAACTTACCTTCATGATCATTTGAATGGTTTTTCCCTAATTTCAGCCCCATACGCAGCTTGCGCGACTAAAAAAAGTTTTAATCAGATCCCCTTGACTTCTATATATGCGAACTTATATTTATTTAATGCACATCTTACACCTACTATGCAAAGTCAATGACTAGTTGTAGCATTCAACTAATGCATCACTAATACTTTTCTAATTCAATACCTAATAAGTTAAATCATGAACCAAATGAATGCTAACCACCAATCACATAAATACATATTCCACAACTTGCATCTCATATGCTCATGTGTTATATCTCATAAAACTCATTGTGACATAATTAAACCATCTACACTAATATATCCCACAACATAGATAACACTATCAAGTCATTTTTATATTATTTATTTTGGATGGTAATTATATAAGAATATGAGTGATTGAGATGATTTGACATATATTTTGATTGATTTAGCTTTGTTTAGTATAGAACAGTCACAATTGACTGATACATACAAAGTCAAGTAAAATCAATACAAAACTTGTGCAATTCTTGAAGAGTTGAAGCAAGATGACCAAGATTTATTTAAGTTGAGGATTTAGAAGAATCAAAAGGAGGAAAAATAGTAATCAAAATAGTTTAGAACATGTCATGGAAGGCTCAACATGATTCAACGTGTGTTGAGACAAAATTTAGCAAAGATTCAAAGCAAATTAAGGAATCTAGAGTACTATAACGACTGAACCATGTGGATCTAGGTCCCTCACCATTCAAACCTTTGGGCACCTAGATACGTAATTTCATGACAAAATGAATTGTGTGTACAAGTCTCCTCTATAAATCGATACAAACACCCCTTGTTAACGTCCTATGGTATTCAAGAACATTCCTTAAGCTTCGGTTGAAGCCCAAGAGTAAAAGAAGGTAAAGAGCACAAGGCAAGGAGCAAGGCGGCGAATTGTTTGAAGCATTTAAGACATCATTGAAGTTTCTAATCCATAAGCTTTTCTTTTCCTCTTTTTTTTATTATATTATCTTATTTATGATAAATTTGAGATGTAATTTTATTTTAAAATTGGATTTAATCATAAATATGTTAAGCTAAATCCTTAATCTTGGGTTTAGAATGCAACATACATACAATGCAGTAGACATTGTGGTTTTATTTGATTTATGATAGATATTTTATGTTGATTTGATATCTTATGATTTTAATACATGCTTAATATTTGATCTCATTTTGGCAATGATTCCCACATCTTAGGTAAAGAAACCAAGATGTGGAAGTCTAATATATGATAATTAAAATATTAAACCATGAGAATAGGTGTGATAATTTTTAAAAATTTTAGAAATTATCACAGAACTTAATGGAGTCTAATTGACTTCATCTCACGAGAATAGGTGGTTAAGAAGATTATGTTACATCTTGTAAGTTTGGAAAGAAGGAGCACAAATATCTTAATATTAGTTTTCTTTTAATACATAATATTTAAATTAAATAAGTAGTCCATGTATGTGTTGCAGATATTATATGTGAAACTCTAGATTCTAAGCACTCTCATGTCTTGATTTTTTATTCTTGTTCTATATTTTTGAGATTCTCTTTTTTATTCCTATCTTTTTATCCTTTCTTGGTACTTGATATAAGTGCTTAAATCCAACATTTAATGTCCCAAATTCCTTGTGGGGTCGACATTTTAAATATTACAATTCACAAACTGTGCGCTTGCAGAGAAAATTAAATATATATTTTGGCACCATTGTTGGGAAATTCAGCATTATATAAGACTTTTCATTTAAATACTTTCTTTTTCTTTCTTTATTCTTTGTCTACTTTCTTTCCTTTTCTTATCTTTTTATTCTTCCATTTTAATTGTTTGTGGTGCCCTACTTTCACCATTGAATTATCATTTGTTGTATGAGCCCTCATACTAGAAATTTTGTTAAACAAGTTGTTGAAAAACTCTTTGTTATAGATCTTGTGATTAAACTGATTTTGAGGAGAGTTCATGAAAACTGACAATAGTAATCTTCTCATGGTTAAACTTTGCATAGAAAATTAGCAAACCTAAATAATCCTACCTACCATAACAAAAGCATAATACCAGGGGAAAACAATGACATACCAAGAGAGATAAACTTGAGCAACTGAAATCGTCCAAACCTTAGAGGCTTTAGGTCTTGCATTATTGAATATGTAATAGATGTATTGAACTTCAAACTTAATGGGGCTTATCCAGATGATTCAACAGGACTATTTCACAGGACTCCCTTCTGAAAATCATAATGTACACATCACCAAGTTCCTAGTGAAGGTACAAGAAATCTCGAGTGAAGTCATTAGCCTTCAAGTCTTCCCATTCTCTCTGCATGATAGGGTGAGTGTTTTTTCTCTATGCTACCTAACTTGTTTACTACGAGGGACGAGCTTTCCACTGCCTTCTTAGAGAAATACTTCCCGCCCCTAAAACTACAAAGATCAAATATGAGATCAGCTAGTTTGTCCAAGATGGTAAGACTCTCTATGATGTGTGGAAAGAATGAAAGACTTACAGCGCAAGTGCTTGCATGAAGATATTCCAAAAAATGACATCATCGAAAATTTCTTCAGCAAGCTAGATTAATCAATAAGAAGCGCTATCAATTTAGCTATCAGTGGCCAATTCATGTGATTGAAAGATGAGGATGCGCTCGAACTCTTTGAAGACTTGGCTCTTTATGATTTTTCGATATGACAACATTCAAGGCCCCTTTCGATGTGGGAGCATGTACGAGATCGAATGCCTCAATTAGCTTATTACTAAGATGGACCAAATATTACTACGAGAAAAAAGGAAAGCCAGAAACTATTAGTAACTTCATATGAACATGACTTATGCGAGACTTATGGAGCACCTCATTACACAAACGAGCGCAGGTTTTTCGTTTAGTAGATCTCAGACGAGCAAACTCATGTAATCAAAGCTAATACAACATTCGCACTTACGACATGTCATATCCCTCGATCCTACCTACCTAAGGGTGTGTTTGGCAATGTTCCGAAAATGTCAAGTTAAAATTTTTTAATTTAAAAATTTTTACTCTCCACAACTACCATATTTTTTAATTAATTTTTCACATTTTCCTATACAACTATCATATTTTCAATCATTTCTATATAACTACCCACACAACTAATATATCTGTTTTAACTTTATCTTCTTTACTCATTATTATTACCCCTATCATATCACATCATTTGAAAACTGTTACTCTCAAAAACTATAAATTAAAAATTTTATCCATTCCCAAATACACCCTAATACTCAAAATTTGGCACAAACCAACAAACCACCTGGTTTCCTAAGAATATAACCAAACTCACATATATATCAACCTCAACCAGCTTTACCTGAATCAAATTCAACTCTGACTACTAAGCCTCTACTTGAAAGCATACTTCTACTCCGAAAGAAAATCAAAGAGGCAGTCCAACAACAACTCCTATCCTGTGGAAAATAAATTGAGCTATTGCTAACTTCCATAAAAATCCTCAAAAATCAAATTGTTTAACAAGCCTTAACCTCCTTTCAAAGAAATCAAGGTTAACTTTCTAGTTAATCCGAAGTCTCAAAGGAAAGAAGTCATGACAATCACTCTCAAGAGTAGTAAGCAAATTTGAGCAAGAGTAGAAGCAAGGCAAGGAGTCATAATCAAAACTAATGGTCGAAAAGCCTTAAATCTCATTCCCATTATACCAACCTTCTTTACCGTTCTCACAGAGACATATACAGGTCCATCTGCAAAAGCAGTTTGAGAAGTTTATCTCTGCGTTAAGGAACTTATCCATCAATGTCCCATTCATTGACATACTGTCGTAGATGCTGACATACGCCAAGTTCTTGTAAGAAATCTTGCTAAACAATCGTAAGGCCAAGAAGCACGGGACAGTGGTACTTATTGAAAAGTGCAATGTTGTGTTGTAGAATAATGTCCCAAGAGTTCTATCCCTTTTTGTCTTTGTGATGTGCAGGTAGACAAGACCTTATGTAACCTTTGAGTGAGAATTAGCTTAATCTATCCTTACATTATTGAAAAATTGAAAATGAGCCACCCTAATCCCATGCCAATGTCGTTGCAATTTGCAGACCACTCCATCAAACATCCTATGGGCATCATAGAGGATGTGCTAGTGAAAGTCGAAAAGTTTTTTATTGTAGTCGATTTCATTGTGCTGGACATGGAGGCGGATCATCTGACCCTAATAATTCTAAAAAGGTCATTCTTAGCAACAATTAACACCATGATAGACGTAAATCACAAAAAGTTCATATCAACAGTTAGAGATGAGAAGATGGAGTTCAACTCATCCTCAAAGCCATACAACTTCCTTTTAAGAATTCATGTACGAGGATCGATGCAATAAAAGAGACATCACAAACAAATGTCAGCCAAAGTGACCGGGGAGTGCACATAAGCAAAGGAGAGACTATTGAAAGTCTGAATCAAAAAGTTGCTAAGTTTTTGCCATCATCTAAAAGTGAAAGGTCAAAACCATCACAATAACTGAAAATTGACTAGAGGAAGATCAAAATGACAAGCTACTAATAATTCTTTCTCCTTCTCGTCAATCTATTAAAAATGACTATAATGGTTTATTAGCAGGTACAATTCCCCAGCAAATTTTAGGCCAGTTTAAAAGATAACAAGTTCAAGCAAATATGCAGGTAGAAAAAAGTAGATTGATACAAAAACTGGAGTTGGGTGATTTATGGAATTGAATTGCGGTCAAGTTAAGGATTATGACCCAATGCTTATTTTCGGAAAGCAATAGTTTTCTTTATTACTTTTGTTTTGATTTTTTTCAGATTTTAATACTTATTTACAAGGAGATCTTCATGGTTATTCTAGAGGAACTCACTCAGGAATGGTACAATTTGAAAATTACAGTCTTGAATGAAGTTAACAGCTCACACCCCTTGAAAATACTCAATTGATATGAATGTTTGATTAAATAAATTGCTTTTCACATTAAGAATAATGTCAGTTTTAAGCATGAGAGCGAAAGTGTTCTATTGTTTTTTCTTATTATTTCTTTCACTATCTCGATGATTACTTTGACTAAACATTATTGCACTAAATTTTTGTCATATTTTGAAAAAATTTTGCAATTTTTTGTGTTTCTTGCGCAAATATTGACACCCGATTGATTTAGCTACTTTGAACTCTTGTAGCTCCTTTCAACAAATCACACATAGGATTTCAAAAACTTCGAGCAAGGTGAATGATTAAAATTTAGTGAGATGTTGAAATAATTTTTAAGCATATACTTATTGAAAATATTCATATTTTTGTACTAAATCACTTGATCAAACTAACATACTAAGACATCATGTCCATTTTGATTCAAAGTTTGAGTAATTCTCTCTAATTTATAAAAAAAATTATTTTTAATACATAAAATTGATAAATTAACGGAAGTAATTTTTTCATTTGTATGAAAATCTCATTCGGGTTAAAGAATTTTCAAGGTTAACACTTAACTTGACCTATTTGTAGGACATCAATAAGGTATTCTTTTATTTAATAATAAGGCTAAATTTGAATGAATTTCATTGTTGCCCTACATAGAGTCTAAACTTGATTTTTTCTGATCTTTAATCTTGCTATTTGAGTTTAATCAATGCTTGAATCTGAATTTTAAGTAGAAAAGCATAATGAGAATTAAGTTAACCACATGGCTTTTGCAAAATTGAAAAAAAAATTTGAAGAAGAAAAAAATTGCAAAATATCCTAGAATATGGTGAAGGGAATTGATGTCAAATTGTGTTAAAAATATATGAACTAAGGGTAATAACAAACTTCTAAAAAAATAAAAATATTAAATGTGTGGGTTATTTTTTTTTCTTTTGTACATAAGGCTAAAATCTAGTTTAGAGATGGCTCAATTCTAAATTTTTCATGTTGGAAGTAGACTTAACCATTATTTCATTAAGTTCTCATGATTCGGTGAATTAATTAAGTGTGTGAGTGGAGGTAGTTTGGATAGTAGTATTTGATGAGATGTATGTGAGGTAATCAAATTATACTTTTGCTGTCACTACCATTAAATGATCGAATTGTTGAATGTGTGTGTTAAAATAACTAAATAGAAACAAGAGGATATCTGGAATTAGGAGTTTTTGCTGCGACATGTTTGAATTCTTACTGTTTGAATGCAAAAAAAAGCAGCAGTGCTAACGGTGCTAATTGAATAAGAAAGAATTTTTTTTATTGTGATTCTTGATAAGTACATATTTCAAAGTTTTTGATTTAACACTCTCATTGATCTTTGATGAATAGTTAATCATTTGCACTCGCTTTTTGTTAAAATTTTTGCAAGACCAATTTTTGAAATCTTGAGATTTGATCGTTCTATATTTGGTTGAAGACAACCAAAGGTTCAAGTGTTGATAAATTTATAAAGTTATTTTTATACTATTTATTTTAAATAATAATTGGATAATAATGTGAGCGATTAAGATGATTTGCAATATATTTTGATTGATTTAGTTTTTTAACATGAAACACATATAATTGATCGATACGTGTAAAATATAGTAAAATTAGTATAAAATTAGTGCAATTCTTGAAAAATTAAAGTATGATGATGTGATACTAAGACCCAAGTAGTTCTATAAATATGATACATGTATTATTTAAATGAATTATGAATGCTTTATAATTTTTATGATTTAATGGTATTTAGTAATTAGGGTTTACAATTAAAAATGGTGATTAAGACTAATTGCAATAATCCAAAGTAAGTCAAGATAACTAAAGGGGGTTAATGAGGATTAGAATATACTAATAAAGCAATAATATTTATTTTAATTTTCATGATTTAATTAATAAAGATTAAAAGAAAAATTATGGAATTATGTTCAAAAATTATAAAAAATTCATAACTTGATGCCAATAAGGCGAAATGAGATGAAATTTAAAAAGTAAGCTCATAAATTTGGGCTCAACCTTATGAGTGAATTGCAATAAGGTAAAAGCAATGAGATTAAGGTAATAATTATTTGTTATTAATCTCACACCCTAAGGTTATTTTCAAAGATTCATAACTTGATGTAGAAACATTGGTTTGAGATAAAATTTGAAATGATTGAATAAAATTATGAAATCTATGGTATTGATGGATTGGATCAAGCTAATTACTATGAGAAAGTGTTTAATTGAAAAAAGGTGTCTAGCATTGACTTTGTGCACCATAGACTACCATAGCATTTATGTTAAAGCAAGCAAGTTAAATTACTTGTTTTAATGCTATACAAGATGTCAAATAGAGGTGAATGGAGTTGAATTTTACGGATTTATTTAAGGGTCAAATCTATGAAAAAATTGAAGGCTTAAATACTTGGTTTTAATGCCTAATATGTATCTCAAATGAGGCATAGAATATGTTGTAACCAAGGGGACATCCAAGGGGACATCCAAGGGCAAGTTGGTCATGAAAATTGGATTTTTAAAAATCCTAAAATGCATATCTAAATTGCCTAACACCTAGGTGAAGTAAATGGGCACATAAATATGTGAAATTTCATGGCAAAAATCGTTAAAGAGGAAGCTTCATGGATGTTGCAAATAGTGGACAGCAAGGTTGCTCTTTAAATGAGCTTGATTTGATGATTTTTGATAAAGGAAAATGTATATTTTACTTGGTTATGAGTTAGACAACACATCAAGGGATAAGAGGGAAATAAATTATAATCATAATACGTGGCAAAAGTGGGCCTCACATGGTGGAAAAAAATTATAAAAAAGAGGATGTGCACATGAACGTCCATTTTGGAGAGAGAGAATTCTCATGGGGAGAAAATATCTCCAAAGGGGCAGCAGCCTTGAGCATGACCAAGGGGGAGGAAAAGGAAGAAAAAGTAGAAGAAACGAGGGAAAAAGAAAGAAGAAAAAATGAGAAACCAATTTAGGGAAGCTTGAATTCAAAGTTTCCTAGAATCAAGTATGGATTGAGATTTGGACTTTTGAAACCAAAGTTTCTTCTCTCAAATTATAGATTACGAATTTAATTCATAATGAACACTTAAAGGATGATTCATGATGCCCTTGATTTGAGTGAATGAGGATTCTATTGTATGCATGAATTTAAGGGTTTAAAGAAGTTAAGATGGTTGTCAGGGTTGAATTTTGAGATGAAATCTAACTTGGAATTTCTCAAAACCCTAAACAAAGTTGTTTTATAATTAAATCATGATGATTAGGATTTAATTCATGTTCTTTTGGATAACATATGTTGATTTGAGCATTTGTTAATGATTTTAGCAAAAATGGAACTTAGGGTGTCAAGTATTACTCGATTTTTTCATTTTTGAGTTAAAAATGATACAAAGAAGTGCTTAAATGATTTATGGATGAATTGTAGGGTAAAGTTTCCTAAATTAAGGACTCTTTGAATTACCTAAGTGGGCTAGATGAGTTTGCCTTAAATCTGATTTTTTAGGGTATGTGTATGGAACGTCCAAATGGGGGTCCAAAACGGGTACTTTCCATGTATTTTTGTAACTGTTTATAAACAAATGATTTATGGATGTTATGGAGGGTAAATTACTATATGATTAAGGTACTTAGAGTGTCCAAAGGGCTTGAAAAGATATGTCCTAAATCTGATTTTTAAGGACATATGTATACACACGTCAAAATGAGGTAAAAGGGATACCTTACGTGCTTGAGATGTTGTTGTTTTGGAAGCAACTAAATAATGGATTTTAAATATATGGTAATACCTTAAATTTGGGTTAAGAAAGACATGTTTAATTGCTAGAAATTATGACTTAAAAATCTATTAAGATTTAAGTCTTGAAAGAAACATTGAAAGGATGAAAAACAGGTCCTAACATGGTTGTTTTGGAAACCAGTGATAAATGGACTAAAAGTTCAAAATTAAAACTTAAAGTATATGTTATTTAAAGGGTTTAATGATGTTAAAAATGGATATAAGTTGTTGTGTTAAGAAATTTTAAGAAACACATAATATATGTGTTGTATGATGAACGTATGTGGAATATATGTACGAATGGATGATATATGATTTATGTGAAGTTGGTAAAATGAAAAATATGCATGAATATATGATGAAATGCATAAGGATGTTTCTGTTTGAATGATATTAGATGAACTCAATTTTTTAGATTTATTGATGAAGCTTAAAATGTCAATTATGAGCTTAAAATGAGCATTGATAAAATAAAAAATGAATGAAAATGGTTAAAAGGGCATATAAATCTCCATATGTTGATTTATGAGTTATAATTATGTGTTTACCTTAAATATAGGCTTAAAACACAATATGAAATGGATGGTATGATGCACAAGTGAATGCAATGCTTAATTTTTTGTGCTGGAAATATTTATTTTGGTAAATTCATGTAGTTATTAAGTTATGATAGAAATTTCAGATCAAAACAACTTGATTTGATATTAATTCAAGATTTTGAGGTTTTAGTACGCCGAATTTCAGCATATGCTGATAGTTGGAGAAAAAATCAAAAAGAAATATGAAACCTATGTAGAAATGATCCAAATTGATATATATGCTAATATCCTAAATTTTGATTAATAAAACTCTGATTATTTTCTGAAATTTTGGATTTATAAATCTGCTTAGGGTAATGTGTCAAAAGACAAGTTAAATGGTGGAAAATGGTTTCCAATGTTGCTGTTTTGGAAATCTATGATTAGTAAATTTAAATTTCATAAAAATACCCTAAATACAATGGTAATTAAGGATAATTATCATGCTGAAATGTGGATTAAATTGCAGATTTCAAAAATTTTATGAAATGTTTAATATATGTGTTGCCAAATAGGCATATGTGAAAGGATAGACATGCATAAGTGGTAAAATATAAATTATCCTCTGTACACATTTATAACAAAAAATTATGTCTTCAAACATCTTTTATATTGATAAAAAAATATGCAACAAAAAATTATCGTAGGAACCCCTTTTCTACAAATGATAAAGCCATTTTCAGTTATAGATGAAGGGATTCAAACTAAAGAAACTTTGTTTGCCTTCATAAAACCTCCAGAAGCCTCGCTATTATCAGAGTTAAGAGAAACCCAAAATTATAAAAGAAATTTTTTGTACTACCTTCAAGATAAAAATGCTATAAAATATATTGAAAAGGAAATTAATGGCCCTTTAAAAAACCACAGAGAAGATTTTAAAATAAAATTAGATAAAGAAATCTGTTCTGAATTACCATGTGCATTTTGGGATAAAAAGAAACATATAGTTGAATTACCCTATATAGAAGAATTCAATGAAGATAAAATCCCTACTAAAGCAAGACCAATTCAAATGAATCATGAATTGTTAAAATATTGTAAAGAAGAAATAAAATCGTTATTGGATAAAAAATTAATTCGTCCATGTAAATCTCCATGGAGTTGCTCAGTGTTCTATGTGAACAATGCAGCAGAAATAGAGAGAGGAACTCCAAGATTAGTTATAAATTATAAACCCTTAAATAAAGTTCTTAAATGGATTAGATATCCTTTACCAAATAAAAAAGATTTACTAAACATAGTTATAAAAGCTAAAATATTTTAATAATTTAACCTAAAATCAAGATATTGGCAGATTCAGATTGTGGAAAAGGATCAATATAAAACAGCATTTAATGTTCCGTTTGGACAGTTCGAATGGAATGTTATGCCGTCTGGATTAAAAAATTCCCCATCTAAATTCCAAAAAAATAATGAATGATATATTTTATGATCACAGTGATTTCATAATCGTTTATATTGATGATGTCTTTGTTTTTTTTTATTCTATACAATAGCATTGGTGTCATCTTAAAACATTTAAAAATATAATCCATCACAATGGTTTGGTTCTTTCTAAAAGAAAAATGAAATTGTTTCAGTTAGAGATTACATTTTTAGGATTCAAGATCCAGAATAGAACCATTCAACCGATAAATAGAGCTATAATTTTTGCTGAAAATTTCCAGATATTATAACGGATAAGAAACAACTTCAACGATTCCTTGGTTGCTTAAATTATGTTTCTGAGTTCTATAAGAAATTAGCTTTTGACAGAGCTATCCTTCTCCAAAGACTTAGAAAAAATCTGCCTCCATGGACTGATGATCACACTAAAGGCATTAAAAATATAAACAAAAGGTTAAATTTCTTCCTTGCTACACCTAGCCGGTCCAGAACTATTTAAAATAGTCAAAACAGATGCTTCAGATGACGACTATGGTGGCATATTAAAACAAAAAGATAATAAAAATAAAGAACAATTAATCCATTTCACTTCCGGCATATGGAATAAAGCCTGAAGAAAATACCCAACTATAAAAAAGGAAATGCTTGCTATAGTCTTATGTGTTATTAAATTTCAAGGAGATTTGTTAAATAAAAAATTTTTGCTTCGAGTTGATTATAAAGCTACTAAACATATATTAGAAAAAGATGTTAAATGAAGTGTCAAAACATATTTTTGCAAGGTGGCAAGCCACTTTAGCTTAGTTCAATTTTGATATTGAATACATTAAAGGAAAAAATAATTCTTTGCCTGACTTCTTATCGCAAAAATTTTTGCAGGGAATAAATTAAATAGCTTTCTCAAGTTCAGCCCCCGCAACTTCTGCACAGAAGTCCCCAGCAAAAACTTTATCCCCAAAAGTTATAACTTCACCTTCTATAATTCCAAAAAACTATAATTTCAAGACGTATAACGATCAAATTTTTCTATATCTTGAAGAAGCAGACTATAACCTTTGCAAAAAGAATCTTCCTGGAGTTACTTTTTTCTCCTTAATTGATAAAGAAATTGAAGCTATAAGAAATATTGCTAAAATGATATATCAGTTTTATCTTCCAAAATTTGAGTGGTTTATCCCTCATGCTACTGGAAAAAATTTGGAATTCTATGAAAAAATTCTTATAACCACCAATTCTATAACTCTTGATCATGTTAAAACCTAAGGCAACAATAATATACAATATTCAAAAATGTTTATCAAAAGAGTTATACTTCTTGAAGATTGGACAGCTGAGAGTCCAAATCATTATATTGATTTTCCCGCTAAATTTTCTGAAAGCTATTGTTATACCAGATATAACTATTGGGACTACCAAGAAGCATGGAAGAAAGTTTTTCTTTGTCAAAACCTCATCTTCTCTCACTCTTAGTGGATTCAGTTCAACCTTGTTAAACCTTCTCAAAAAATTCTCATATGTTTATAAAATAATAATTACAAATAAAGAAAGCAGAGTTGAGACAATAAGCTAGTTGTATGGAATTTATAAATTATTATAAAAAGATACTTGGCTAAATATAGGAAAATTTCCCCTATGCTTCTCAGATGTTGTTGTTCATGAGTTGATGACATAAACAGTGTTATTGCACCCCTAGTAAGAAGAAAAATTATACGAGAATTGAGAAAATTGCATGAGAAATAAGAAAATTATTATTTTATGAGAATAGAGATAGTATTTTTGGAAAAGAAATGATTTCGTTCTGTTCTCCTGTCGTTTAAGTTATGAAGGTCTTTTTGGTGTTTAATAAAACGTTTGGAAGAAACATTTTCACAATAAGCTAAAATCATGTAATATGAGACTAAGATGAATAAAAGCAATAAAGTTAAAATATCAATAATACTTTTCAATCAAAATATACATATATATACAATAGTCATATGAAAATTTATGAAGAAATAATCAAAAAGTAAAATAACTATATAAAAATATGAATAAATAATTAGAAAATAAGATTGTTGAAGGAAAAAAAGTTTTAGAGGAATTATTTTAAAAAATTTAAATATTAAAAGCCCTTAATTTAGTTAGTAATCGACACATTGAGTTTTTAATATTTATTATAAATGCTCAACAAAATACTTATATGGTATCAAATAACAACATATACTATGTTAATTGCTAATTATCGTTATCTTGGTTAGTTATGTATGTTATTAACAAAGGTAACAACATGAGTTCAAATTACGAATGGGTGTTTGACTTTGTGGGAGTTAGTTTTACTTATAAAAATAAGTAGGAGCATGACTTGGGCTAGATTGTGCCCAACCTTGGCTAGCAAACCTAATTCTAACAATGTTAAAATTCATTTTTTTATAACCCAAGTTTGTTTAACCTCAAACTTGATTTATCAATATGGCCGAGTTAGAACTCAAGTAAACCGAACCCAAACCCGATTTCCATTTTATATTTATTATGAAATATATTATATACATAATTATTAATTAATATTTTTATATTTTGTGCATTTTATGTTATTTATATTTGAACACAT
>JAXCLR010000105.1:44050630-44086572 GCA_035584095.1 Annona squamosa
CAAGTTTTACCATTTTTGGAAATGTGCATATATTTTTTTTAGATTTTTGAAAATAAGGGTATTTTAAATGCATATATGCACATAGATGTTTAAAAATCTCAAAAAAATAGATAAACATATTCAAAAAGAGTAAAACTTTGTCTATATGTTAAATACACTTAGATAAACAAGTACATAAAAAAAAGTAAAAAAAATTATTTTAAATAGATTTTTTGAGGTGTGCTAAGTGAGCCATTTACTTAGCCGGGCTAACAGAATCACTCCCTTTTTTTTGTAATGAGTACGGCGTTCCAATAGCGAGCATATTTTTTTCACTCTTCGCCGGCTCATGGACGGAACATGTCCTTCGCCTCGTGCGATTTTTGTCCTTCTTCTGCTGGTGTCGGCGACGGCGAGCGATTGATTGCCGGCGCTCTCATGCATTGCTCAACATTATTGCATTCTTGTCGTGGCAAAGGAAGAACAAAACCCCTCCTCTCTGTAACAGTGGAGCATTAAATCTTATAAAGCCCTAAAATTTTCTTATTAGTGAAAAATCTTCGAAATGTAAAATTTTCTTATTTGTGAAATGTAAATCTTCGAAATGGCCATGAAACTAAGCCGAAGGGAGCTTTTGGATCGGTGGAGAGATATTGAAGAGGAAGAAGACAGCGCCGGTTCCAATCCTTCGAAGCTGAAGCAGGTTCTTCACAGCAAAGAGTCATGGTGAGCAACAATCACTTCTTTCTCTTTCCCTTCTCTTCCATTTATTTCTTGGCTTTTTTTGGGTCCAATCTCATGCTATTTTCTTCATAAAAAATGAAAGAAAGAATAAAATTCTTTTTTTCTTTTTTTGGTCGTCATGTTTCTCGATGCAATGGTTTTCACACGACCGTCTATGCCCTCAATCGTATTGATGAGTGTTGTCAATCGCAAACACCTCCACTGGAAGGTCATTGTTGTTAGAGCACAGGAAACTAGAACAGCTCTTAGTTGCAATAAGAAAAATCAGTAAGAACTAGCGATCTAATTGCAGTATATAATTTGTATAATTTGCGTGCTGTGCATGCAAAGTTGCTACTACTTAAAGAAGGCAGCACAACTGTGACTGGTATAGTTGAATAGATGTAAAAAATTCGTTGTGGTGGACTTGGATATAAAGCTGGTGTTAAGTGCAGAAACCAATTATTTGAGAGAGATAGAGGATCCAAACTACCAATCATCTGGTGATATGAATATGCACGCTATAAGAGAGATTATAAACAACCAATTATTTTGATCATCCAGAACAACATTGTCATCTGGGCCATTTTGATTTTTAAATGTCATCAAAGGGATAGATGAGCACACAATTAAAATCCAACTGGTCACACTGTTCAAATCACTTCTCTTAACATGGTACCAAAAATCATTTCACTAAAGTCATGGATGGGGCATACCTGCTCTAAAATACGGATAACCATGAGTAAATTGTAAAAACCACTTAGATCATGCATTACAATGCTATAATACTTTGGAACCATTTATCCACATAGGACTGATGTTTCGATTGTTTAGATGTTGAATCAATAGCTTTGGAAATGATATGTTAATCATTCAATTTTCTTATGTTGATTTTTCACATTTGTAAGATGGGCCAATCCACATCTTGGATATGGAAGAAACTTGATTTTCTTTTCTAGTCAAACAAATGATTCTACATACAATTGGTGGATTGGATTTTGATTTAAGCATCAACATGGGGTTCATTAACCAATTTTAACTGTAACTAAGGTGGCACATGAACTACTTGATTGTCCCAAATAAAATGCCATTCTATCCTTGTCAAAGAGGAAGAATAGGGAAAAAATCAACTGCGTTTTAAATTCCTGTGGCTCAATGGTGGAAGTGGATCCTCATCATGATAGTTGTTTTCCACCCACATCAGGTCAGTTGCATGGATATTTTTGTGCCATTCCTGTCGATTATGAACTGTGTTCTCAATCAGTTCCAACTTTTCATATTTTTTGATTTACTTCAAGCCATGTTTTTCAGGCCTTCCTCTAGTTCTGTTATAGTCTTCTTCCTGAAAAGTCATGCCTCCTAGTGTGAATAAGTTTAGTGCTAAGCGTAAGGTTGATGGTCGGCCTGTGTCTCATCAAAAGATTACTGTGGGGCTTCATTTTGTTTGGATAGGTGTAGTTGAAGGTTTAAGGAATTTTGCTGAGTAAATGTGGAGGTAATACGGAAAAAAAAGAAAAGATGATGAATGTGATTAAAAACACAAAATCACGTGTTTTGTACGAAAGGTACTGTACATGTAATGAGCATAATATACAAGGATAATGGTGAAAGGTATATAGATGCAACGCTTTCTTTGTCTAGTTTGAGTAGTTAGTGTTTGCAGATTGTAAAACGAGATGAAACATTGTAAAGACTAACAACATCCGCTGCTTTCTTACTGAGATGTGGGAGCAATCACAGCCTTTTTATACATAGTAAAAGGCATAAAAGAAGTTCGCACCACTTCATTCGTAGAGAAAAGTTATAACATTGGAGAAGTTATTGTCTTTGGGGTGCAAAACAAGGTGGAAAAGGGATTGTAGAGTCCCACGGTTCTCCTTCTTGCTGAGATTTGGTTACCTCATTGAATCAGAGCTCCTTTAAACATAGGGAAGTTAATAGTATTTTGCCATGTAAAAGGCATATTGTGGGAGGGGAGAAGTTCACACAACTCAGCAATGAAGAGAACGTATGTCATTCTCCTCTGTTAGGACAAGTTTTTTTTTTTTTTTTTGGTGTTTTATTTTAATTCTCTGCAATGTGCTGGCTATTGCGCTTTTTTTTTTCCTTTGAAAAATATTCTTTTAACCTTCTTAGCTCATCTGCTGCAGCAGCTGCTGTCAGTTCTTTCTTTTGTTTTTTCCCCCTTCTCTACAATGTGTCAGGTCTTTGGGATGCAAAACAAGGTGGAAAAGTGATTGTAGAGTCCCACACCTTCTCCTTCTTGCTTTCTGAGATTTGTTTACCTCATTGAATCAGAACTCCTTCAAAAATAGGGGAAGTTAATAGTATTTTGCCATGTAAAAGACATTGTGTGGGAGGAGAGAAGTTCACACAACTCAGTAACAAAGAGAACTCATGACATTCTCCTCTGTTAGGACAAAAGTTTTTTTCTTTTTGGTGTTTTATTTTAATTCTCTGCAGTGCACTGGCTATTGCTTTCTTTCTTTGAAAATATTCTCTTAACCTTCTTAGCTCATCTGCTGCAGCAGCTGGCATCAGTTCTTTCTTTTGTTTTTTCCTCTTCTCTACAATGTATCAGGTCTTGCTGTTGCTGGCTTTGTTTTTCTTCTTCTTTATCTTTTTTCTTATCCTGCTACAGTTTGTAACCCCTTCTCTTTGTGCCTTTTTTTTATTTTTTTATTTATTTTTTTTGCGGATATTTTATACTTAAAGTCTCTTGAGTTTTGATCACTTCGAGTGATAGAAATCTGTCAACTTTTGGGTATTGAATGATATACAAAGGAAATTTCAGTTTTTTTTTTTTTTAAATTCTTAATGAGCGTGAACTATTATATTGTTGTTGAATATTTTATCATTATTCTTATAAACTGGAGATAATTTATTTATGAAGTTTTTATAATGATTAATATGTGACTTGGTTTGCTGATGCTTGTGTCGTGCTCCGCATGTGCCTGTTGCCTAGGCCTCGATAGTTCTTTCTGCCTTGGTGTGCCTTGTTTTATAAACAACCATGCTTCTGATGTCAAAGGTCAACATACAGCTTGTTTTTTCTTATTCATTTTTTGTTTTGTTTTGTTTTTTTTTGTTAGTACCTGTTGGTGGACTTAGATATCCTATTCCATTATTTAATTTTTGTTTTGGATTAATTCATTGCAGAGTCCCTATTCTAATACTTTTAATTCTGTTATTGCTTGCTAGGATTTGAAACTTAACAAAACCTGACTGGCAAAAGACTTGATGGTTACTTTTTTCAGACTGATTGCTGTGGTTTGACATCTTGAACTGTCTGTTCAGGTTTTCGGATGCATTCAGCTTCCTAATTGCGTTGCCAAAGGAAATACATATCTGGTGTGGGTGCTGGGATATAATGGGACCTCTACTAGAAACTGCCTATCAATACTTCAAGAATACAGGTACACAACCGAAGCTTTTATGGGAAAGAATTTCACAAGAATTAAGGCATTGTACACAGTGCATTTGCCAACACCATCAAGCTCAAGACATGTATGCTACGGAATATGAATCAGAAACTGTCACCCCCCTTCTTAATGTGCTGCAACAGATGGATGAGGAGAGAGTGAGCACGCACCTTAAAGAGATGAACACAAGGATATCTCAAAGGAAATATGATACCGAGAATGATAATACCGATGTTGTTAGCATCCTGTTTGAAGTATGCGACTTCTCCCTTTACTTTCATAAACCTTTTGCCTCTCTATACACATGCATAATTATGGCTTGTCTGTTTTATATTTTGTTAACAGTAGAAAATGACATTTTCAGATTACTCCAAGACTTTCTAGGGACCTTAATGTTTTTCCCCCCAAATCCAAGATAAAGTGGTATTTATTCATAAAAATAGGAGAAAATGACTTTTCTGATTATTCGAGGACCATTTGGGGTCTACTAATGCTTTTTTTTTTTTTTTGGTGTGGGGTTGCTTTTGAATTCGAGGACTACTCCTTTGTTACATACCACAGGGAGGCTATTTAGATTTTCTGTGCATGGTGAATATGAGTGCCTTACTTCCTTTTAAAGATTTGTAAGTGATATTTATTTGAAAGAAGTTAATAGAAAAAATGACTTTTTCAGATTAATTCGGGACCGTTTGGGGACTTTTTAGAATCATGGTTAGGGCTCTTGCTGAGCACATATATTTCTGTTTAATGGTTTGGTTTGCGCTAGAGGCTCTCATTTCTCATGGTGTTAAGCCTCTTTGCTTCTGTCCTTAGCAGCAGATGTTTAAGCCATGGAAACCGCTTCTCCTGGAAAATGAGGTACTAAAATGATTGCCATGATACGTTGAAATGATTCCTAGATTTTTGAGATTGTAGGAGGCTGGTTCACCATGCACAGGACAACAGGACATGCTACTTACTGACCTTGATTTTTCAAAGCTTGTAGAATGACTATACTTTCTGTATAAATTTCATTCTGAGCATCAGTTTCCGAAAATTTCCAATAATAGCCTTAACCTTTCTAAAATTATCAGAGCAGTCAAATATGGAAAATTTCTTAATGCCTGGAAGTTAAAAAAAAAATGAAAAAGAAAAAGAAAAAAGAAAACTCAAGTCTGTAAGTTTAAGAAACATGCTTTCAAGAACGCATACAATTCCTCAATTTCTGAAAAGAAAAAATAAGAACTCGGGAGTAGTTCTGTAAATTAGAAACTATATAGATGCGTATATGAGAGAGTACATGATGTGCAAAAGTGAATTGGGAGTTTTTTGCATGATATGCATAAGTGAGTCGGTAGTCTTGTCGCACTTGGCCCCATCTTCATTTAAGGATTAGAGATTAAATTTTGAAATCCCGAAGGCTTCTAATCATGAAGACTAGGTGGGACGGGTTGCAATCAGTTGTCCTCTTTTGCTTTCTCTGTTGTTAGTTTAAGTGTCATTGCAGGGGATTTGAACATCAGTGCAGTCATTTGTTTGGAATCAAATTTGCAGATCTGACCATGTGGCAGCCGCATTGAGGATACAAAAGCTTGGTTGCTGTTGCAAAATTTACTTCCACTTGATTCTTGGAATGGACAATCTGTAAGGTCCTTTGTTGTAATGGGTTTCCACTGGAAAGATGAGGCAACGAGAAACAGGCATGACCTACTTGGATGACTGCTAAGACTAGGAAGTGTAGAAAAAATGCTAGAGGAAGATGAACTCATCTGCTGAATGCATAATTTTGAAAACTCGATATAATTTGGCTGTATCCATTTAGGTAATAGGGAATGTCCTATATAGGGTACACAGTGTCTCAAGTGGGTAAGAAAATAAGTGTATTGACTGATGTGGTCCAGTATTGGCTGATGTGAGCTCGAATCATCCATTTCTTCCGTGATGCATTTGCCCCTTGTTGTTTACTTGTATATTTGACAGGAAAAGTCCTTCAACTCGTTCCTTTTTTGAGTTGCATTCCTGATTTCCTTTTAATCCATTTTCAATATGTTTAACAAATTTGAAGTTAATATATTTTTTTTGACATAGGAATTTTATGATTTGATTACTCATGATGAATTTCATTTTCTTTTGACAATTTAAATTAATTTTTTATTTATTGGCTAGTTAATGATTATAATAATAACATGTAAAATTTGTTTAACGCATGAATTATTTACTTGTATGAAAAAATTAGATGCAGAATTAATAACTAACATAAGCCAAACAAACAAACAACAGCAACATTTTTGGAAAGAATGGACCGATATGGTATCATTTGTATATCCAACAGCAACATTTCTTGTCATACTTTGTGGCCCAACATGTAAAGGAGATCTCGACTCAATCTCCTTATTTGATCTACTCCACTGATGACGAACGTTGTGCATCATAGGGCCTTGTACTACTTCCTGACCCATTTGTGGGATCCTTGCACATTGGTTAGGGATAAGTCTAAGTGCTAGGGTGTTTTCTGTGCAAGAGGCAAGAACTGCACTTCTTAGGTTAGTTGGTGATTGTTTCCGTTGTTGTCAGCTGGAATATGCTAACCTTCGAAAGCTAAGCTTGTTTTTAATATTAAAGAAAGAGGAAAAAGATTTTGATGGCATCCTAATAGAATTTCATTTTTAGTTTATTTTAGAGTGGACTGCAAACGTATTTCAAGGAAATATGGAAGCAAATGAGGGAAAAAATATGCATTCTGGTTTTGCAGGTCTGCTGAGATGAGCCTCGAAGCTATATATGCTAGCTCCTTTACATAAACTGGTGAATCTTCAGATAAAAGATGTAGGCTGAATGTGTTGCCCATAGGTCACTCATTGGTGACAGTAACTAGACTCTGGGCATATGATGAAACTTAGAAGTCACTGTTTGAGATTTTCAGCTTGATTTGATGTTCTTTTGTACTATTCTTCCATAGGATGGGAATGTTTCCTTTGTACTGCTATCTAATGAGTATCCAATGACATATTGTGTTGGTTTTGTGTAATCACACATGTTAGCTTTTTCTATTTTGTTCTATGATCAATCTTTGGTCAATGAGTTTCAAGTTTTTATTGCAGCAATTGATGATTATTGTCTGGGAATGATGTTCCCTTTGCATTGCTATCTAACAACATATTGTGTTGATTTTGTATAATCACAGGTGTTAACCTTTCCCGTTTTGTTAGATGATCAATCTTTGGTCGATGAGTTTCAAGTTTTTATTGAGGCAGTTGATGATTCACATGAACTTTCTTTGGCTGGGCAACAGCAGTATCCGGTACTCTTTTTTAGTTGGTCAATGATGCAGAAAGTTCCATTACTGTTCTACATATTCTCAACGTCCATTTGTGTAATGCCCCATTCCTAGAAATACTCAATAACTAGTCAATGGGGGCTACACAACCTAAGAAAAATTCGGCAGCATCTCCCCATAATATACAAAGGGTAATATGGAATACATGACCTGATATTCATAAACATTTCAATCTGTAACATTCAATCATATATTTATATACTTGCATCTTCATATAATAAGAACATTCATATAGAAGGAAAATCATTAAATATTACCCTTACATATCAAGCAAATATAATGATCATGCACATGTGCATCCACAGGGATTATAATCTAATCTGAAATACCAAATACATTATAATTGTCAAAGTGAATCCGCTTAAATAATTGTCTGCATATATGATTATCAAAAGAGCACAAACTTAAAAGAACTGAAATTAAAATATTGTGCTATGGTCTCTCAGATTTGATCTTCAACTTGTCTCATCTTGAAGTTTCCCACCTAGCCTGTGATCTAAAGGCACAATAACAAACGATATGAGTTTAAATAGACTCAGCAAGTAGATAGTGGTTAGCACAAAGTGGAAATAAGTATAATGATGGATGCTCATGTAGTGATGAAGCTAACACATATAGGTTCAATACCCACTCACAAGATCGTATGCATCTAACCACGTATAAATGGAATAACACAACCAATCATCTACTCATGTCCATCAAGGGTCATGAACAACCCTCTCCTCTTGTCAATTAGGGCTATAAACAACCCTTTTACAACCAATCATTTGAAATAATACATCATACATAACAGACAAGGAAACATGTCGCAAACCGCACATACAACATCAACAAAATTTAAATTCAACATATAAATCCGTCACACAAGCATTTTATCAAACACATGATATGTGCGAAATGAAAGAACCTTCAATTCATACTCTCGTTTGAAGCGAATCAATTCACGTCACATTTCAACAATATGAAAACTGCGAAGAAGTCTTTTACATCATAGAAACCGCACATTCAAAGCAAATTTTCCATGAACCCTAACTGTTACGAACCTTACGCCTCATACCACGAAGTTGTTAGGCGCTACACATTCCCACCAGTCTCACATCACTTTTAACATAAAATTTCATCACTAAATCAAGAAGGGACAACATCTACTTACCTTGACCATGATTTCTCCCAAAACAGTGACCTTAGATGTGGATTGCAGAGATTCGGAGCTTCGAAGCTTTCCAGACTAGGATCTATGACCTTCAAGGAAGTTGGTATAGTTTTCCTCAAGAGATCCACGTGTGGTTCGAACTGAGTGGAAGAGGAAGAAGAGGAGGAGCGAAGACCAGAAGAGGAGAAGAAGGAAGCACAGTCGGGTACGAAATGGAAAAATGAAGCGCTAGAGTGCGGACCGCCCATGTTAATTGAATCCATTGAGTTGGGCCGGGGCATGGGTCGGGTCTAGTCGCAATTAGACTAATGATAGTGCTCAACAATGACACACTAATCATACACATTTAAATTTATACTCAATGTGTTAAGATCATAATACATGCATATATGCACTATATGTCCCCTAGATGCCATATTCATATATGCTATGCATCCATTAATATCATAAACTCCTAGTGGCATGTTCATAAGTTACCTCATAAATAGAGAAAGGTTATAATGAAAATAAAATAAAATAAAATACTTCGTCCTTACAATTTGTTTATAGTAATATGCTTTTATGTTACATTTCATTATGTTTAAAGCACAATTTTCAATCTTCTTAATCAGGGTGTGTATGCACTTCTTTTCCTTAAAAGCGGAAGCGCTCGATCAATTGGTTTTCGTCTAGCTCGATCTATGGGAAAGTTGAGGTAAACTTTTATTTTTTTTAATTTTTATTTCTGCTTAGTTTACTTGTTATTTCACATGCAATTCTATGAATCTCTTGCCTTTCAATATTTACCTTATCATATGTTTGTTTCTCCCAATTAAAAATTAATTTATCTTATTTCTTGCACTTTCACTTGCTATGCTCAAGAATTTTGGTTCTTGGCTACATTTCTTATTACTGGTACACTGGCCTATGCTTACGAGATTTAGATTGGTGTTGGTTATTAATGCTTGCATTGTTTTTTTTTTTCCTGATGCAGATGAAGAGTGTTCCTTTCAATTTATTTTTAAATGATGGGTATGCTTGAGTAATTATAAAACTTTTGAATGAAAAGTTTTGTTGTAAAAGTTTTCGAAATGTAAGAAAATGATGTGATATAATCATGGATTCAAATATCGGCTGATGCAGTGGCATATAATCGGCTATATCGTATCCATATTGGCCAAGTCCGATACAGGTTACAGGGGTGTTTTGGCTAGGGTTTCAAAAAGTTGAGTGTATCGGCCGATATGGGGGTCAGGGGGCGTATTGGCCAAATGAATAAAATTATAAAAAATTCTTTTTTTTTGCTCTTTTGTACATGTTTTCCATTCCAAAAATCTTCCCTTCCTCTACACTTATTTTTACACTATTGTTCATTGTTTTTTCTTGCAAATGGATAAATTTTTATTTTATTATATATATATATATATTCTTAATTCTTAGAAATATAAAAATTTTAAGAAATATTCTGAAAAAACAAAAAAGAGAAAACTTTTGATTTGTTACACATATTTGTTTACGGTGATATAATTGATTTTTCTTGTAATTTAAGTAAAATTTCATGTTGTTTTTTATTTATAAAATTTTTTAAAATCTAGGGTGTGTTTGTCTGAGATATAAACATGTCAACCAAAACTTTTCAATCTAAAACTTTTCACTTTTCATAACTATTCTATTTTTTAATTATTTTTTCACATTTTTCTATACAAACTACCCTACTTTTCAATCATTTCTACACAACTATCCGTACAACTAACCTATCTATTTTAACTCTATTCTCTTTACTCATCATCATTACTCCTATTATATCATATCATTTTCTATCAATGTGACAACTTCTACCTCAAAACTTTTCAACAAAAGTTTTACCTCAAACCAAACACACCCTAAGTAAACTTGAACATCTCAAACATCAAAAGTTATCAACCTTTTATGGGTTTTTATCTTGTGTTTACGCAAATATATTTTATTTATGAATTGTAGTTAATTGATTTATGATTTATTTTATATTTTTTACTTTAGTTATATTTGATTTTGCTGTGTATTATGCATGTTGAATTGTTAATAAGTTTACATGTCTTGTTTATGATTTCTTTTTTCAAATAAAATTCATACTGTATGTTTTACCATAGACAACTACTTATAAGAGAAACTAGACCGATACATCATCCTATATATAAGCAAAATGCTAAGTAATTATATGTTCTTGCATTTCCCAAATTTCTGGTTTTTTTGCATATTTTTTTAGCGGTAAAAATAAATTCCGTCCTATACAGTCTAATACAATCCGATACGGATATGATATGACTGTATTGTATCGTTTTTAGAGGGCACCTATATGCCGTTTGATACCGATATTCCGAACCATGGATATGATTGGGATAATGGTGTGTAGTTAAGAGAATGAAGTTAAAATAGAGAGGTTAGTTTTATGGGTAATTGTATTGAAATGATAGAAAAATAGGATAATTGTGTAAGAAGTGTGAAGAAATTATTAAAAAATAGGATAGTTGTGGAGAATAATTTTTTTTTTTTTGAATGGAAAGTTTTAGATTCAAAAGTTTTTGTTTGAAAAGTTTTTGTGGTAAACAAACAAACACCCCTGATATTCATTATGATATTGTATTTGTTAATAAATTGTTCTTTGATATGGTAAGTTAGTTCTATCTAGTTGACCCTGAATTGTTTTTCGTACAAATTACTGATGGTATTATGCCTACTTTTTGTAGGACTATAAGTATATTGTTTTGTTAAATATCTTCATTTACACGATGATGCCTTCTTTATCCACCACCGTTCAACTTGATAGTGGAAGTTTATAACTACAAATTTGATACTTGACAAAGATCATATCAAAATTTGTTCCCGATGATTTAGATAATATTCTTTAAAGATGAAAATGACCCAAATTTATTATTCATTTTGGTTGAAGGTCCTACATCATTGACCCAAACACTATCATCGGGGGAAAGTGAACTAGTCATTTCACATGAACATGCGAAAATAGCCACATTAGAAGACATTTGTTGAGTTTGGGAACTATAGCGTCATACTTTTTCTCTAGAAAGGGTGGTAGAATCCTTGGCAAATGAGCTAGAAGGATCCATCATAGTGTCTCACTAGGATTCTGAGTTGTATTTTGATTTTCATTTGAATACATGGCATCATTCTAGTTCTCCTGAGGCTTCCTATGCAAATCATATCCTGTAGTGATAGTATGATTTTACATAGAATTATGTTTTGTTGGTGCTTCAAAACTTTAAGCTTTCAAAAGGGCTACGGCCATCAGCGATTGCCTTACAATCTTATTTTAACAATAAAATATTCTGATATGCACGGGGTATAGTTTTTCTTCAGCAACTTACCAGCCAGCCATATTTTCTACCTGGTGTTTAGAAACATTACTTCATCACTCGGCAACCTTCCATACTTTTTCCATAACCAAGACATGACAATGCAGTCATCATTTTCTCATGTTTCAACATTTTCATCATGTGGCAGTAAGTCTGATGATGTATACTTTTATTGTTCTCTGTCTGCTGGGGCTGCATGCATAGCCTTAGTTCAGAGAAAATAGTTAATAGCATTCAATTTTACTGTGGTAATGCGAATACAAGATGAAAGGAAAGCATCTTATTGTTATTAAATTTGAATGTATTGTAATTCCTCTGCTAGATGAATAAGCAACCAAAAGACTTTACAAATAATAGGATGAAATCAGCCACATATTAGCATAATTAATCTTGGGACCCCAAAACTATCTCAAGGATTTAAACAGGCATGAAACCAGATTTGTCAAAATTGAAATTTTTGGTGAAACTTTTGTTTTCTGTGTTGAAATCTTCTCACTATTGAGAAAAATACAGTTACGAAATGTTGTCAAGATTTTGGATAAAATATATTGTAAATATCTCGCCTGAAATAATTGAGATATCATTGAGCAAAAGGAGAAAATATTGCTTGATACAAGAACGGCTAAACAGCTTACTGAAAACAATTTTTACAATTTTCAGTCCACTTTCTCTTCTTTGAAACCAATCTGTGATGTTTCAAAGCCCATTTCTGAAGCCTATGGTGCTGATTTTCTGCTCAAAAGCTTGATTTAGTTGCAGATTTATAGGAACCAGCAGCCATGTGCTTACTGTTGTTGTATTACTCTCCTTCAAAGCTGAGATTTTAGGTTATCACACTCACCTCTGCAGGCTCCTAAATTCATTTTTGACTGGATGTGAGTTTATTAGAAAGAAGAAAAACCAAGATGTGATGAAAAATCTTAATATCTGAGGGTCACTTGCATCTTCCATCTCTGCCATTTCAAAATCCATGTTTGAGTTTCAAAACCTCACATAGCAGTTCTAGGCTTGCAACCAAATGATCTTCAGATTTTAAAGTTGTTGTTTCCTTTTTTTTTTTTTTTTTTAAATTGGTTTTTGTTATTTTAGTTTTCAAATTTATCTGTTGTGCTGCAAAGATCCCCATTTATTCATTCATTTATATATATATATATATTATGTATGGGCTTCGCTTTTATATGACCAAGTTACATAGAAGTTGTCTCATTTAACCTCCTTAATTTTTAAGATATTAATGATTGATTTATAATCGAATCCATTCATTGTATTTAACATCACTTGTTTATCTAGGAGACCAAATTTCATTCAAATGAAGTATGTTCTTGGGCTACATTTGCTCAAAAATATATATATATATGCGTGTATAAATTATGAAAAATGCTTAGATCCATTCACACATTTATTAACATATAATAATACTTTATAGAATCATTTATCCATATAGTAATGATATTTTAGATGCTTTAGATGTTGAAAAAACTACTTTAAAATTGATATTTTAGCATTGAACCATTTTATTACATTGATTTTACACATTTATAGATGAGACCCATATACAATGAAATTAAAAAAAATAAAAGGGTTCCAAGATACCATAAATGATAGTAAATACAATGGATGAAGCGGATTTTCAATCAACTATCAAAATTTTAAAAATGGAAAGAGTCACATAGAAAAGGATTTTCATAGAAGTGGGACATTTATTGTCCTTATATCATGGTATCGGTATTTTATAATCCCTTATTAACTTGCATTAGCTCTTGTTTATAAACAGCAAAAATAGAAGGTAAAGTTTTTTTATTAATTATAAATTTAGTTTTTGCTAATTATAACTATTTTTAATTTAGTATTGAAACACTTATAAATTACCAACACATAAATTTTATAATTTTATTCTATTTTTAATTTACTATTGAAATGCTTATAAATTACCAACACATAAATTTTGATTAGTTTATTCAACCAAAACATACATTTGTAGTACTTGTGCTAGAATTTTTTTTTTTTTTTTCATTCATAAATTTTTTTATATTAGTGGTTGAATAGTTTTTCTATTTTTGATGTTTTAAAAATAAAGAGAAATGTACTGTTTAGTCAATTAGCTCACGGTATCATCATTTATAATCACTTCTTAACTTGCATTAATACTTGTCTATAAACAGTAAAAAGGGAAGAATGTTTTTGGTTGTTAATTGTAAATATAGTTTTTATTTATTAATTATCAAGTATGATTGTTTTAATTTACTATGGAAATGCTTATAAAATTACCAACATATAAATTTGAATAATTTTATTCAGCATAAACATGCACGGGTTATGATCTTATTTGTGAGTTAGTCGTTGCCAACGCGTGCGTTGAGTCTTAGCGTACATGCTTGCATGAATCAATTATTTATTTATTTATTTTTTTGAAAATTTAGCTTGCGCATGTGGGCCCAAGCATATAGTTTTTATATATGAAAAATGTAATAGCCCAAAATCAAATCCCACATTGAAAAGGGGAGAAAGTTTCTGGTGGTTTATAAGTGTATCTCAAGTTAAACATGGTGTGACGTGTTTTAAAGCCGTGCGGCTAAGTTGCTTGGCCAAAGCGGACAATATCACATTGGGTGGCCCATAGACCACAGGCCTAACGGTTGTTTTTCTGGGTTTTTGTGTTCTGTGTTTGGTCCAATAGTCACTTTTCTAAGTCTGCGTTAATTTTTTTTTTCATTTTTTTGGAACTATTGAAGTGGTTTTTTGAATTTTCAAATCAGAAAGATGCCTTTATTGATAGATCTTGATAATTAAAATAGATACTTTAAAAGTTAAAAACAAAATTTTCATATATGAAAACTGCATACCTAGGCCCACATGCGTATGATAATTTTTTTTAAAAGAAAAACTAAAGAAATGGTTCATGCAATGCATTGAATAAACTCTCCTCATTAGTTGGGGCTAATGTAAGCTTATGTTTGTGCAGGTTAAAAGGTGTATTAAATTTTAATTTTTCAGATCCTTTTATGAAAATGTTTTTCCAATTGCATTTTAACTCATATGCTGAAATTTTCAATTTCTGACGTGTGTATATTTGATTTTCAAAAATCAGCATTTTGGTGCATGCAAATGGCTTGATTACCCCTCAAAATGTTGAATTTTGAAAATAAAGAAATATATATGCACACACATCAAGAAATGGAAAATACCTAATAAGAAATATCCCTTTTAGTCCAGACTAGCATAAAGCTTATATTAGCTCAGACTAACAACATCATAACCCAACACGCATTTGTAGTATTTTTTTGTTAGAAATTTTTTTAAAAAAATTAATTTATATGATATTTTTTAGGATTTTAAGTGATTCTTAACTTATATGTACATTTATGTTTACTATAATTTATTATACATTTTCATCGACTAATTTCTATTTTCTCTTTATCTTTTATATTTTTATTAAATAATTCTGTGAAATTATCAAGAAATTTTCTGAAATTAGCAAAATTTTTTCTTCTCAAGACTAGTGAAGTTTCCTCTTTGAGAATAAATGTGAATGCCGCACAAAACAATCAAAACAACTCTAAAGAGAGCCTAGATAGCAGATCGATCGACAACATACCTTTCAAACGTTAAGCAGCTCAATTAATAACCTAATTTTTTTTTTGTTATTTTAATTTGTTTGGCCATACATTAGCAAGTATTATTATGAAAAATTGGACTGAATGCATGTCGTGGGAAGGCCAGTATTCCAGCCATTCCAATAGGATAGGTGACGAGCTGCGTATGTCTATTAAATTACTCGTTTTAACGCAAGTATATGCGCCGATCAAGTAATAAAGAGTGAGTAGAGTATCGTTCCTACGAGGATTGTGTTAAATGGATTAACACTTTAAATCTTAATTGTCTAAGTGAATTGGTAAAAGGAATGAAATTTGGTTTTAAAGAATTGAATTAAACTAAACTAAACAAAGTAGTAAATGACTAGAGTGGGGTGGATATTGCTAAGATCGCCTTGAGATGATTAAGACAGGTGGGAATATGAATTCATTGAATCATGACTATGTTATTTGGTTCCAATTAAGTTAGTTGTGCAGAGATTACTAATCTAGGTTCATTCATATTCATATATGTCTTCCAACACATACAAATCTAACCAAGTTTTAGCGATGTACTATGTTCCCATGCACACAAGTAAAATAAGATTGATAACCACATAACCTAATCAATATTACACAGGGTTAATAGGTATATTCCTATCCATATTAACATCCAACACAAACACGAGCTAGAATACCTGTGCCTTATATGTAGATCTTATTCAAATCTCACTTTTCCAAGCATGAATCTGAATATTCGATCAATCCACAAGGTTGCAAAGCTTGTAAACGCATTAAGAATGATATATAAGGGTAATCTCAAGTAACACAAGTCACAACACAACAATATTATCAGTTCAAGTATAAGAAAACCAAATATCCTAAGCTATGAGTTCAAATCCTACATATCTTCCACCATAGGAAGGTTTAGCCCATAAACATGACTTCAATTCCTATTAAAATCAAGTTACAATCATCTCACGCGAGGAGAATAACAAACAGGAAGAGATAGATGAGATGAAACTCAATAGATTTGCAGTGATAGCTTGGATCTCCACTTGCTCTTCTCTCATTTCTTGAAGCTTTGGTTTCCTCTCTTTTCTCCACAGTAGCCATGACCCTCTCTGTCTCCCTCTCTCTATTGAATCCCTAGGTTTCTATTTATAATGGGTAGCTTGCGCAGCACATGTGCTGAAACTTGCGCGTACGGATGCGTAGTGAAGCCTAGGTGCCCCTAGTTGGCGCCTGGGCGCCAACTCCTTGTTTGTTGGGTAACTCGGAAACCTTTTTGGAAACCCTATGACTTCATGCCTTGGCGCCTAGGCGCCAACTCTTTGGATGCCTCATGACTTGGAACCTCTCCTGGAATACCTGAGTGATCATGCCATGGCGCCTAGGCGCTAACTCCCTGGAAGCTACTGGTTGCTGGATTGTGTTGGAGTTCTGGCAAGGGTTGGCGCCTGGGCGCCATCCACTTGCCTCGCGACTTGGTTCTGATTTGCATCTGCTTCGCCCGCATTGCTTGTAATTCGCCCTTGCTTCCTGCAAAAATTACATAAACTAAATAAATGGACTAGAAATGCCTAATTTATAATAAAAATGCATAAATACTAAATAATGCTCATAAAATGCAAAGCAAGTGAAAATTAAGCTAAATGAATGCAAACTATGCCTAATCTCTTGTACTAATGCACAAATATAGTCTAAGATGGGCCATGATAGCTCGCATTTTTACGAGTTATCAATGGGTTCAGTTCTGAACTTCACAACACAAGTTAAAAGGTGGCAATGCAACTGTGACATAATTGGTTAGGTTCAACGTTTCAGGTTTGACCATATTAATTTGCAACCACGAAGTATCACTTATTGAGCTTATTTGGCTTGTATTCTGGCCAATTGTTGTACGCTGACCTAACATCTCCACAGAAGTGCATGTTTTTCTTATAGATTCTGAGTTTTTAGGGGCTGTTGACATTTTCAGCAAGGATATTTTCTTTTCAATCAATCACTTGGCTCATAGGCACTTCTCTTGCTAATGGATGCAAACAAAGGGAATGAAAATGAATAAATTTAATGTGACTACCTCTACATGGAGAGATTACAACTCTTATAACTTGACACAATGATGGCAAAGAGCTTTTGTCTCAGCGGCAATTTCTCTTTGATGATCCTGAGACATGCAGAAGTCGTGGATCAAGAATCATGAGATGTGCAAAAATGTCTTGGTTGTCTTCAATACACCTCCATTCGTATATTGTATCTGATGCACTACTTGTTTAAGGTCTTCTGGCAACTTTTCAGATCTTAAATAGTGAGACCTATTCTTTAATTGTCATTAGTCAGTGTCTTGCAGTTGTTCACTTGGGGAGCCTGGTGACGCCTCAAGCTTATCTTGAAACAGTCCTTGGCCCTCGGTTATCACATTTGATGGTCCTGATTTAAGGCCCACTTTCTATTGGTTTTGTGCTCTACACGCTTGGCTAACATTTTTGTAGCGATCAGCTCAATGTTATAATAAGTGATGCATTATGATCACCTATCTTCTTCCTGGTTTGATAGCAAATTTATGGTTCATTATTGGTTGACTGCTGATGCACCAGAAGAACTCCAGAAGGCTTCTTACCTTTTTCTCAGTTGATTATTTCAGTCTTTTGTTGATTGACAGACATCCTTGTATCCATGACAGCAAAATCACCAATCCATTTTCATCTGATTGATCTATGCTAAGAAACTGTGAATTTCTGCTTGTACAGTCAGCTTTGGGAATTTGCATTTTAAACCCTTTAACTTTGCGTATTTGCATTTTAAACCCTGAGATTTGTGTATTAGCATTTTAAACCTTGTGAAGTTTGGTTCTTTGCATTTTAGACCCTCGGCCCTAACGACGTTAAAAATCACCATTAAAATCTAATAAAATGTCTAAAATGCTTTTTGCATTTTTAAATCAAATTTCACATAGTTTAAAATGTTAATACTCAAAACAAATTTTTGCAGTGTTTTTTAATGCCATGAGCACTGTGAGGGCAAAAAGTTTAAATCAAACTTCACATGATTTAAAATGCAAAAGGCATTTTTGACCTTTTACAGGATTTTAAAGTGATTTTTAACACTGTTAGGGTTGAGGATTTAAAATGCAAAAGGCATTTTCGACCTTTTACAGGATTTTAAATTGATTTTTAACGCTGTTAGGGTTGAGGGTTTAAAATGCAAAGAACCAAATTTCATAATGTTTAAAATGCTAATATACAAATCTCAGGGTTTAAAATGCAAATACGCGAAGTAGAAGATTTAGAACGCAAATTGCCCGCTTTTAGGATATATCTTTACCTGATTTTCTCTTTTATTCTTATGTGGACTTAAATCTGTTTGTTCTTTTCTTGCTTTAGATGCTTATTCCTTTATTATGCTAAAGAAACATTGGTCATTATCATTATAACTATAGTTGCATTTTAACTGAAATATTAATCAACTTCATTAGTATCTTAACAAGCTATTTCTTATTTCTGTTATTGATCAAAATCAATAAATATGGGTATGAGAATTGAAAAAAATCCATCTAGTCTGAAGTTGCTTAAAATATCAGATTCACTCTAAACAGTAATGAATCCAGCAGGTTGAAACAGTACGAGCATGTTCCGTTCACATGGATTAAGATTCCACAAGTGGAAAATTTTAAATTTTTTATGAGCTTCATTGTTCCATATACAATTTTTCATATCCCAATGCATGATAACCCTAATGTTCCTCATTGGTATTTATATTTTCCATTCATAATAGGTGCTTTGACATATATCTACCACATAACCCTACTTATTCAAAATCAGAATCCATTTCAAATTCACAATCTACAAACTTAAATGCAGGCTTGATCCGTTTCTGAATTCTGTTGCTCCTATGGCCATGCTTTAAATGCTGCTGATTGTTAAAAATGATTTGCTTGATGATATGTTAATTGTTTTGTTATTGATTGTTATTTAAAGCTGACTAGTGGTAAATGTCATTCACTGCCATCTTTAGGAGAGGAGTAGACCTGGAACCCTTGCAGCCATTCTTGAAGAAATGCATTGGTTTGTTGGGCACCGAAATTTCACAATCAAGTACTGAAATCTTGAGGCCAAGGGTGCAACTTGAGAAGTTGACTGTATGGTTGGGAATCAAATCATTGTATGCAAATACCAGCTTCCATTCTTATGCCATTATTTTACACTAACTATGCGTTCATTTTGTTTTTGATTGTCAACTGATGGAATTCTGTAATATTACAGGCTTGGATTCTTAGAGCCATTGGCATTTGAAGAAGGCGTATTGGAACGGCATCCCATTTTTCTCAGTATCGTACTAAATCATATAAGTGATGATGGATTAGAATTCACATATGCCACAAACTGCTTGAGACTGATATTTGAAATGCTTGGTGGGTTACTACTTGTGCTCAGCCTCCTCTCATGTTGATTTATTTATTGCTGAAGTTCAAAATGATTCCTTCCTTCTGTTTTCTTGTTTTGCATAGGATGCAAGCTTTGGCTGAGGACAACATTTTCACCTAGTGTAATGCGCAATACGCTACTGGGTCAGTGTTTTCATACTAGACATGAGAAAAGCCACAAAGACATTTTTGATGTTTTTCAGCCATTTTTACAGGCATGTCCATTTTTTGTTGATATTATATATCTTTAAAATTTATTATTGTGCTTTTGGGCTTGCATTTTTGCAAGTGTGTAATATACTAATTCCTTAGAAGTTCCAATTTGTCGATGCATCAGTCTCTTGAAGCTTTGCAAGATGGAGAACATGAAAAGCAACGACGACATTTTCTATACTTTCTTTTGCATCAAGTGAATCAGAGTAGCAATTTCAGTCAATTAATGAGGAAAAAAGCTCGCAAGGTTAGCAAATTTCCACTTATGAAGTAGCCACTGAAAATAGTTGATTAAGTTCGAAATAAATTTCTATTGATAATTTTATATAGACCAGTAATGAAAATTTAGAATGAACCCCTTGATTCTTTCTGCTGTTTAAAGTGACCAGCAAAATCTCCCTGGAATAAAGAAATAGTAGTCTTCTTGCTCCTTTTTTTCACTAGATGCATAGTTAATTTAAGGTGCAAGGCTCGCCAAGGCACCATTTCCATTGATAATTTCATATAGACCATCAATGAAAATTTAGAGTGAAACCTTGATGCTTTCTACTGTTTAAAAGTGACCAACAAAATTTTCATGAAATAGGGAAATAATAATTTTCTTGCTCCTTAGTTTTCATCTCTAGATGCATAGTTATTTAAGGTACAAGGCAGGCCAAGGCACTGAAAGGCGCTTGGGGTGTTGGCAGTTGGCACAAGACGCAGGTGGGCTTGCATCTAAGCTAAGCAAAGCACACATTATGTAAGAGCAAATAATTTTAGAACTAAAAGCATTTAAAATTTATAAGAACGAAATATTATGATTATTGGAATATTCAATATTCTCCTAAATTATTTTGATTTTAATAAAAAGTTCCTTAAATTTCTTTAATCTGACATTCAGTATTTAAATCCAGTGTCCTGATACCACTCAAAAGGGTTTAAACTCAAAAGGAAATAATTAACTTTGCAAAATATTTGAAAAAATATTTGCAATTAACCAACTACCAATCGTAATTAAAGAATGATAGTGGAGAAGATGGAAGATGTTAAGTTTGGTTAAGTTCTATTGTCTTTTACCCCCAATTTGTTACCACTTTTCTCACGCAATATCATCATGTTCATTTTCTTCTTCTGTTCTTTATGAAATCGCTATCACTGACCATCATGTTCCGCAATTGCAGTTTCAACTGTCTATTTATACCCTCATTAGCAGCCTAGTGTATGCACTATATGTAGATTATAGTTTTTTGGTGGCCAAGAAAAATGTTATCATTTTTATCTATAAAATAGAAAAATTAAAAAGGGAAAATAAAGAGCTTTTAATGAATTAAGACAAGTATAAATAAATATTTGGAATGAAAAATGCATTAAGTGAAAAGCTAATGAATAATGAGAACACATTTGAAATGTGTGATACAATAATAGAAATGTAAAAAAATAAAGTGAATATTAAATGGGACATTTTATTCATTTATTGTCTATATAAAATACCATTTTCTCTATATTCTAATCATCTCTATAAAATACCACCAAATACCCACATTTCCTACTACTTTCATATTCCCAAACATCCCCCTAGTAGGCCAACCTGCCAAACCCTCAAAATGGACATGAAGCAGTGCTGGTTGAAGAGACAGTTACCTGCCTCGTGCCGAGGTGAAAGGCACATATACTTTAGCAAGGACACATTGGCCTGCCCCTTAGACATGCATCAGGCTTAAGATGTAAACACTACCGCCCATGCATGTCTCAACAGCCAGATCACTTCTTTTCCTAGGTTGTCAGAGTGGCCAGATTGCCTGGGGAAGGTTCCAACACACAGATGCGTGCTCATCAACCATCATCATGTAAGATCCCATGATGACCTAGCAACTAGACAATGTGGAAGGGGAAATCAAAATGGATCGTCCCTCCTCCCCATAAAAGCAGCACATGACGGCAGGACAAATCAAAATCACAATCCCAAACACCTGTGGGCTCTCATATGAGAAAGCAACTCTCACTTTCTCTATAATCCTCATTATTCCTAGACTTCCCTTGTAAGGCTCTATACCTATAGGTGCACTCCTTGCGCCCTACCGCTTCTGGTGCCTAGGTGCGCGTTTAACGACTATGCTTGTGATTAGTTATAGTGAATTGGAACTGAGCCCCTTTTCTATGTAAAATCTCTCGCCTCTCTCTCACTCTCCCACCTCGACTCTGCTCCTCGGATGCTCAAACTTTGACCCCATCGGTACCTTAGTACTGCTAGTTTTGTGAAGATTTCTTTGCATCACTATTGTCTTGTTGACATCGGGGGTTCTTCATGACCATTATGGTGGGCTCATCCAAAAGTATTATATATGACGTCATGCACTGGTTTCACTGCTTGGGTGACACATATTACTGATGGAGGCATACGCATATGGTCGAGAGCCAAGGAAATCTATATCCTAGGGTTGCCAATTGTATCTGGTGACCTTAAACCCAACCTTATTATGCGTAAAGTTGTGTCAACTAGTTGGAAAACCTAACCCAAATTTTCAAATGGTCAAGGTGGGTCAACTATGACCTGAGCCGACACATTGTACATTTGAAAGAATAAAATTCAAGACTAACATCCATTATCCATGTCCATTTTTTCTTCCTCAATTATAACTTTTCTATATTAAGCTCAAAATAGATATTGCTCTTACTTTAAGGTAATTGTAAGGATCTGTGACACTTATTTGTCATGCATATATATGTTTTCATACTCCAAAAATATATTATTTAGTCTGAAAATATGAATTCATGTAGACCATGTTTCCTAAGAGAATTAGTAGCAAAGGATCAACCACCCATGTCTAATTGTTAGGCCAATAGGATAACATGAATTGGTGTGCAGGCTAATAGGAGCGAAGGATCAGCCACCCATGTCCAATTGTTAAATCGTTATGGTCAATAATGCTTTAATACTTGATTTATTAATAATTTGTTACAATAGTGTAAAATATCAAATTCACGAACTTGACCCAAATTATCAACCAAATTGCCAACCTAATGGCAACTTGCGAGAATTCTACCGGGCTAGGGTTCAGACTTTGCTACCCTTGTGGATTCACAGGGTGGGTACAGTGTTTTTAAATTGGGTAGCTGGGTATAACCCAACGGCCCCAAACTGATTTCTCTCCTTACTAGTAATCCTATGGTGCTGGTTGTCAGATTGGTTGATGTTAATCAGATGGTGGGCTTGACCAACAAACATTGCCTCTAGGATTATTTTAATGTATCAAGATATTTTCCATCTATATCTGAGGGTTTTTCAAATTGGGTTAGGGTTGGGTATAGACCAACCTGATTTTGACCCCTACTAATCCTATAATGTTGGTTGTGAGATGGGTTGATATTAATCATATGGTGGGCTTGACCAACAAGACATTGCCTCTAGGGTTATTTTAATGTCTGAAGGTATTTTTCCATCTATATCTGGTTTTGAATATGCATCTCCATATGCATTATGGAGACTCTTCAGTTACTATTCAAATCCACAAATGCCGGCTCTCTCAAGGATGTCTTATGAATTTATCCTCTTTCATTCATGTGGTTTATCACAGCTTAATTGAAGAACCCATTTTCGATGGATGGAAGTAGACCCATTTTTTGGACACTGTTTGAGAGAAGTGTTTTTATCAGTCATGGGAATGCTGTATCTTTGGCATGGAGTTGACTTTACCTAGTGAAAAAAATGCTTTGGGGGATGTGGAGTCCTGTCCCTCAAAACTTTTTTTTTTCTTTCCTGTATAGCTTACCTTGAATCTTTTATTCTTGTAGAATACAGCTAAAACTGGAAACTCTATTTGGCTTTAATGTATAAAAAATCAAAAAATCGTTCTTTGATGATCAACCCTCTTTTTGTTCTTCCATTAGAAGATATAGAAGTTGGAATGGAAAAATTTTGCTAAAGTGAGATAGTGATGCGATTTGATAGGGGTAATGGAGTAAAAAGAATAAAGTTAAAATAGATATTGTACTGAAATGTAAAGGTAACGGTAAAAAAAAGTTGGGTAATTAGGTAGTTTTGAGATGTCGAATCATATCAACAGATGTATGACAAGAAGTGGAATTTTTTTTTTTTTTCTTTTTAAACTTTTGCTTTCCCAAGCACACTCTTGGACTATTGGACTCTGTACTGGTGGCAATGTTGATTTTTTAATGTATATCTTTTTTGTTTATTTGATTACAGTAATAATGTATTGCACTTCTCTTTTATATGGATTTAACTTGATGAAGTAATGGATTTTGGAATTTTTTTTCAGACTGGGGATAAACATTTTATTTGGGGAAAATCCCTAAATTTTGATTTAACCTTATGGAAAAGATTTAACAACATTATTATCTGCCATTGTCTCTGTACCTGATAGGCATTCATTGCTGCAATTGTAGCGATTGGGTGTGTTTGTTAACAACAAAAGGTTGTCAAGTTAAAACTTTTCAATCTAAAACTTTTCATTCTATACAACGACTCTATTTTTTAATCATTTCTTCATATTTTTCCATACAACTACCCTACTTTTCAATCATTTCTACCCAACTACCAACAAAACAAACCTATCTATTTCAACTTTATCATATTTATTCCTCATCATTACCCCTATCATATCACATCATTTGACAACTTCTCATCTCTACAACTTTTCATCAAAAGTTTTATCCATTCCCAAACACACCCATTATCTCTTTCTTTCTTCCTCTCCACTCTCCAATTCTTGTTCCACAACCATAATCATGCCCTTCTTTATCTAACAATACTGTAACAGTCATCTTTTTTCCTAAGTCTTGTCTTCTTGCCGTTATTGATTCCTCACCATTGAAACAAATGTTTTCTTCTTTATCAGCAAGAAATATATCAAAAGGTTGGTGCTGGGCTGAAAATCTGAGTTTGTTGGAAGCTTGGTCTAAAATTCCTAAAATTTATCCTTTTATGATTACATTTACAATAATCTGGCAACATGGGGATTATTCAGAGCGCTCAATGGACTATGGGGATGGAATAGCTGTTGGATGCCATTGAAACAAATATTATCTTCTTTTTATCTCTCCTCCTGCAATGATATGTTTGTAATTTCAAAATTTTTAAGGCTTTTACAAATATCTGGAAAAGCTGTTCATTTTATCCAAAAATATTAAAGAAAGTTGGTCATTCATTGGCATATTAGAAAACTCCAGTGGTTCATCCATAATCGTTAGTAAAAGCTGGTTATTGATATGTAATTTTCCATATTTATAGGTTATCTCCCACATTTATAGGTTATCTGGGGCTTGAAATTGATTAATTAATTCAACTCTTTTTTGCTTTGTATTTTCCTTATCTAGTTCTGCCTTTGGCTGTGACTTACAGTTTTCATGCTTCATTGCAAGATTGTATTTTCAGATAGCTCTCTTGATCATTAACCGTGGCTATGCAATGGACCCACCTTGTCCACCATTTGAGTGTTCACATATGTGGTATGCTAATCCAGGACCCATCTATATGTACTGTAGCTGCAATTGTGGACATTATTCTTGAACTAGTTTATGTTTATGGCATTATTTTTGACATTGTAAATTGAACTGATGATATTTTGTGTCTGAAATCTCAAATAACTGTTTGAATTCTTCTTTAAAGTAAAATAGAGCAAGAGATAATATCAATCTGCTGAATTCTTGATTAAAAACTCTGGAGAATATTTCTTTTTGCAGATGATAATGTCCTATTATTGAATTAATAGTTGGTTTCATTTCTTGGAGTACCTGGGAATATGTTGAAGAGATTGTGGATGGAGTTTGTGAACAGGGACCTGAAATACATGGTCTAATAGGTGATATAGCGACACGGTTTTGACTGTGGTAGTATAAAAGGTTCATGCATTTGGAAATGGTCTATATTGGAAAGTGCCAAACAATGAATTATTTCATGCTGCCAAAATTTTCTGTCATCTTCTGTATATCATCATCATCATCATCATCATAAGCCATTTCCCACCTAGGTGGGTGTCGTCTTCTGTATATAAGTGTTAAAATGAATATCATGAATATTGTGCTGTAGGGGTCCTCCATTGGTCTGCTCTTTGAAGGATTCGTCTTTACATAGCTCACTGCGACAGCCAGCTTTTGATCTTATTCACACTATTATAATATCTGATGCTTCCGCTTTGTCAACTCTGAGATTAAGGTATAATTTACCTTTGGCTATTGACCCAAGTACCTCCGCTGATTTTAATGACGACGAAGATGAGATTCTTTTATCTCATGATGTTGAAGAGAAGGAAAACAGTTGTTGGGATGAGTTTAGTGTCCAGAGCAAACTTATATCTAGGGATTGCAAGGAGTGGATGTGCATTCCCATGTTATGGTTAGACGTTTTAACTGGATTAGATCCATCTTCTCTTCCCATATCATTTTCCAAGGTTGTCTTCTGGGCAATATCTCGCTTTTCTACTGTGGAACTGGGATCAAACAAGGAGATGGACCTTTCGGCTGGTGATTGGGTGTCAACCTATGCCACAGAAGTGTCAGCTGCTTTGGGTTGGGAGACACCAAATGGTTCAAATGATGGTGGAGGTGGGAAGGCGTCAAGAAACTCAATTAAGGCATCATCGTTGTGCATCCCTTTAATAAGAACATTCAAGAGGTTTGGTTCATTTGAAAATTTTCTTTCCTTGTATATACTTTTTCAGCAGTGCTGAGATCCATCTTTTATAGAAGAGCTATTTTTTTCATTTTTATATTGCACATAAGTTGTCTAATCACTTACTGATCTATTCATCCGATTTGGATTATTAAGTGCTTGTTCAGGGTGATGGAATGAGATGAGACTTAGATAAAAATGTTGTTGTATATTGAGATGTGGAAAATTATATTGGGAATGGGAAAATTTGTATTGGAAATTGAAAGAGGTTATTATGTATTGAAAATGGAAAATTTTTTGGGAATAGAAAAAGTTTTTTGGAAATGGGAAATTGCATCCCGTCCTTTTCCTATCCACTCATTTTGAACAGGCCAAATGGAGGCTGGTCTTTTCTTCAAATTTCCATAGTCGTGCTGATATTGATTTTCGTGTTTTTTAGATATGCTGAACAGTTTGTTGCGCTAATGGAGCGAGGCAATCTTTATAAGCAGTGGACATGGGAACCAAGGATGGCCGAAAGTCTAATCCTTCTGATTATTGATTCACAGGATGTGCGTATGTAGTTTATTGTTAAAAACTAGATGATGCCTTGATTCATTTGAATAAATTCGCTTCATTGTTTCTTGATGCCTTCGTATCTGATCAACTCACCAATCCTTTCTTGTAAATGAGGGAACATCTGCTAATTATATTCTTATGCTTGTTACAGAATGTTAGGCAACTTGCTAGGCTGATTTTGGAACACGTTTCGAATGCAAGGGGTCTTTCTGCTGGTCTGAAGTTTCTTTGTTCAAGTGCTGTTTCTTTATCCGCAATATACCTTGGGTTTAAACATGCTATGAGAGCGGTATGTTTTCTGACAAGTAGAACAGACTTGGATGTTTCTAGATTTACAACTTGTTTGTAAGATATAATATTATTGCTTTCAAGGGTCCATTTTTTAAGAGGTAAAAAAAAAAGTTGGAAAAAGATTTGAAAAATGAGTATTATGTGATATAATATAGGTAAATCATTTGGAGTAAAGAGAATAATAATAGAAAATTAGTATTTATGTTGAACTATTTTGTTACATTGATTTTGTACCATTTTAAGATGGGGCACATATACATGCTAGATTTGGATGACTCCTTGTCATGACATTTACCATATACATGTATAACGGACATTGAATAGGGTACTCATTTAAAGGATGTCAGATGCTACCACATTGAAGTCTGATCTCTCCATATTCACTATAAAAACTCAATTAACTAGCATTTAAAACTCAGTACTAAATGAGATAGAATATATAGAGCGAGAGTGTGAGAGTGATGGGCAGAGGCACGGCCTGTGATATATATTGCATGAGCCAACCCAACAAGCAGCAGGGCAGGCTGTGATCACAACCCCACAAAAATCACTGCAAATGCAGCAGGCCATCTATCAATTGCATATAGCTATTGTGGTCCACCAAATAAGCACATGCGTGCATGTCAGTTTTCACCTTTATCCAAAATACTAATGGTCTGCATACATTCAGGTGGCACACCATACTACAAATTCACTGCATGTCATAATGCAAACTTAAGGTTTTGGATTAATCACTTTATAATTGTACCTTCATACATACTTGTGAAATGCCTGCTAACTAGGGACGCCTCACTAGATGGATTTTATGCTCATCATTTCTGCTCTTAAACCATGTTTGCAACCTACTACTTCTTTGCCCTACTAACTAGAGACATCCAGGTTGGGTTTTTCTGAGTCACGTTGGCTTCAACCTGAATCTGGTATTGGTTCACCCTAGATTAGGTTGGAAACCAGGCCTAGTTTTAGAAATAACAAGATCCGAGCCCAAAACCAGTTTTTTATTGTGTCAGGTTCAGGTCAAAATGATCTTAGTTATACCCCTACTTGGTATCATGAGTGTGTTTGCTTGTGGAAGGTGGCACATCTTGTGGGATCTGTATCATGCGAACATATAGAAGTCCAATTTGAATGATCTGAGAGTCGATTTCTGTAACCTTTGGTGCTCTGAATCGTGTTGATGGTTCATGTTGGATAGATTTTGCTTGTTTTTCTGTGTGTTTTGTTAGGTTATGGCAATTGATGTGGTTTGAAGCAGTTTGAGCATCATCAGATTTTGATTTCTTTTGGCTGAGTTGTTACTGGTTTTGGCCCATTCATGGTGCTTGCCTGCATTCATCATCATCATTATTAGTCATTTCCCACCTAGGTGCAGTTTTTTAGTAAGAATTGCCTGTCCATTTTTTTAGTTTTTTACTGCTGCAATAATTATTTAGAGCAGTTCTCATTTTTTCAAAAACTGTTTTTATTATTTCAATCAATTATTCAAGTGAATCATGCTGGTCTGACTGAGTTCATCTAGCATCCCAATGCCCACTCCATCCATAGTTCTACTTCATTAAATTTCATTTATGCCTATTTTTGTTTTTTTTTCTTTTCAGGTCCTTTTGGATTCTGTTTTATCAAAATTTGATAATCTGCATCATGTGTTTTTCATCTTATTCAAGCTCCTCAAGGAAATGGTTTCCTCTCCTGAAAAGCTTCCACACAGTTTTCTTCATGACTCAATTGGTCTAAAGTTCCAGTCTGAAGGGGGTTTTCTTCACCAACCATCCTTTAATATTTGTGCCACCTCTAGTCCAGGATTTTCATCAAATTCAGTAGACCTGAATTCTTGGGATAAGTTCTGTTTCTCTCTCGCTGAAATTGTGTGGCCTTCTATTTTGAAATGCTTGATGGAAGGAAAGGCATTTATTGACAGTAGAAGCTCCCAGGTAACATTTCTGTAATGGATTTATATAGCATGTGCATAAAGGATGAGTCGTTCTTGCTCTTGTTTGTCCATGTCTATGGTGTGTGAAATTGTACATTCATGTCAGAGTGCTCTGCATCTGGTGAAATTACATGATGCTGCAGATTACCATCCTATTGAATTAACTTAAATATTTTTATTTATGAACATGTGCTCATTCATTGTATAATTGTGAGAGTAAACATTTTACAAACAGTTTGGAAGCTTTTGTTGTACATGGTGCGGTCATTTTTCTTTCAATTTATCAATGAGGTTTGAATGAGAACTTCGTTTTAAACCATTCACATTAGTAATACGGTGATACCAAGCCCTGAAATGACAATGTGTGATACATGCAGACATGGGGCACTCTTATCAGCATACTATTTGTGTTTTGCATGGTGCATAGGTCTTAGTTGTCAGTCATTAGAACTGCCAGATACAATCACAAACTCATGAATATAGGTCCATGCAAGTTTTGCTTTCCTCTCCTCCTTCTTCAAGGTGGTTGCCACATGGTCACCTGAAGTATGCCGTAAGGCTACAGGTCCACATTTAATTTCTACCAGCTATTGTAGCTTAATGTGTCTAAAATGCTGGCTTCAACTCTTGGCATTTATTTATTGATGATTAGTTTCTGCATAATTGATGGCTTTAGGTTGTTGTCTCAGATGACTTGTATCCGTTTACTGGAGCTGCTTCCTGTTGCCTTCGAGAAGCTTACCTCATTCTCATTTAAAAAATATGGAAATTCCAAAATCTTGGCTGCCTGCAGCTCTGACTTTCAGTGGCTTCATGATCTGATGGACTGGGGGAAAACATCACTTGCGGTCTTGATCAGACATTGGAAACAGTGCGTAGCGTCTTTATTGAGTTTACTAAAGGATCCATGCTCTCAATCAACCTTCACTATTGGGGCCATTGAAAGGCTAATTTCATGTGGTGAGTTTTACCTTTTTTTCTTGCATCATGAAAGTGCTATACTACTGGTGATTGCAGCTATCATAATAAAGGGGTTATTTGGTAATATGCAAAATTTTTACCATAGAACTCTTTATTATGTTTCTCGTTAAATAAGGTTTTTCTTTTATGAATAGTCTTCAGTGGCACTGGTACCACTGAAGTATTCCCTTTTTGCAGATAGGCATAAAGCAACATGCCAATCCAAACATATATTTGTTCCTAAGGTGCACTCGCTAAGTCTTAAACCAGACTCATGTATCAAATCAAAAGGGTTCACTGGTTTCCTACAATCACTTTCTGGTTGCTAATCCAAGTCTTTAGCTTCCATTCTTATGTCAATGGTTAGAAAATTTTGATTCCTTTTTTTTTTTTTTAATACATATTTAATTGATCTAAGCAATTTGGCTTTTATTCTGAACCTCTGTGTGTCTAGCCTTTTTAATCAACTTTGGATGAAGGTTAAAAGGCTTTGCTTCTATGTAACTAGGTTTCATAGAAGCTATTCCAATCCCTTCCATTTTTAATATGTTGATGAATGATGCAAAATCCAATCTATTCATTATATTTAATATCATTTGTTTAGCTAGGAGATTAAGTTTCATTCAAATGAAATATGTGCATAGGCCAAATTTGCTTAAAAATAGATATATTTATGTGTAAATTAAGGAAAATAATTAGATCCATTAACTTATCTATTATAATATTGTAGTATTTTATAGAATCATTTATCTACATAGTAGTGACTTTTTTGATGGTTTAAATGTTGAAAATACTACTTAAAAATTGATATTTAGCATTAAACCATTTTATTGTGTTGATTTTACACATTTGTAGATGAGGCCCATGTAATTGATACTAAACAAATGGGAAGAGTTTTCGTGATAATATAAATGATGTTAAATACAATTGATGTAGTGGATTTTCCATCAATCAACAAAACATTTAAAATGATGAAGCCCAAGGTTAAAAGGATACTAAAAGAGTTTAATTCAAAAGCTCAAAGCTTCTCATTTGCTACATAGCTTTTCATCCTTAGCAGCGGTTTTCAAAAGAAGTCTGTTGGAGCTCTGGACATTTGGGCTGTACTATTCTGGGTTGACAATAATTGTTCAGTTTGATAGGTTCAACAATATAATTTTGTTGATTTTTCTGGAACTTGTGTTCATGGCATTGTGTTTTAATGACATTAGATTTAAATTCCTTCAAATGAAACCTTGGAGGAAGTATGCCACATTGTGTGTCAATTCCTTCTAACTATTCCGCAGATGCAATAAAATTTATAATGAATCATTTAACAAAGTTTGAGAAAATGGCTGAATGCTCTTTCTTTGATGATCTTTCCTTTAAATAAGAATTGTTGTACAACCTATTTTAGGCAAAAAAATATTTACAACGATTACACTAATTACTGCTAATCTATGTTAGGTAAGAATATATACAGCTAATACACAAATTAGGATAAATTAGATCTTTAAATCTCAGCCATGATTTTTGCCATAATCTTAGCAATTGACAGCCCACAACCTCTGCCATTGATATCATTTCCCTATATTGGAAGAATGTTTTAGATGGTGTAGATGTTGAATTGATTGCTTTGAAATAGGTATATAATGCAAATAATTTTTATTACATTGATTTTACACTTTTATTTCTTTTATAAAATAAGGCCATGCCAATATTTTATTTGGATAAAACTTGGTTTCCTAGTTAAAAAATAATTTAAAATGCAATGTATGGAGTTGATTTCATATCATAATCATGTTTGGTCCAAAATGGGTGATCGCCTCTATCGAAGTCTCTCCCCCCCCATATATATGCATGTATATACTGCTTCTATGTAATCGGGTTACATAGAAGTGGTTCCATGTAACTCTCTTAAATTTTAAGATTTTGATGCTTGATAGAGAATCCTATCTATTCATTGTATTTAAGATAATTTGTTTATCTAGAAGACCAAGTTTCATCCTAATCAAGTATGTTTATGGGCCACATTTGTTGAAAAATATAATTATTTATGTGTAAATTATGAAAAACGCTTAGATCCATTCACACATGCATTAGAATATAATAATATTTAGTAGAATTATATCTACACAATAGTGATATTTTAGATGGTTTAGATGCTGAAAAAACTATTTTAAAATTGATATTTTAGCATTAAACCATATAATTACGTTGATTTTACACATTTATAGATGAAATCTATATGTAGTGAAACTAAACAAATAAAAGGGTTTTCAAGATACTTTAAATGATACTTGATATAAATGAAGCTAAATACAATGAATGAAATGAATTTTCTGTCAACCATCAAGATTTTAAATATGAAGGGGGTTACATGGAAAAGTGGTTTTATAGAAGTGGGAATGATATAAATATGTATGTATATATATATATATATATATATATATATATATATATAAGATATGTTCCTGTGCATTTAAATGCATCGTAACTTATGGTGCATTTGGCTCAAAAAGGGCCCTACATGCATTTAAATGCATTAATACTTTATATAATCATTTATTCATATATGAATTATATTTGTATCAGTGGGCATATTGGCCCCATCCAAAAACAATTCGATACAAATGCATCGGATTGTATCGGGTCGTATCGGACTGAATTTTTTTTTAAAATTCAAAAAAATTATGAAAAAATATATAAAAAATTCAAAAACTTGTGGAGTGCAAGAATATGTCTACTTTCCATTTTGCATATATAGATGATGGTGCATCGATACATTTTCTTTGATTAGTAGGCTAAGTAGTTGTGTAAAGCTTGTGTCTTTAGAAGTGATTTCTATGCAATATTGTAACTATGCAATAAAATATTAAACTAAAAAAGAAACATGAAGACAATATAAATAGACAAAATAAAATAGGAAATTTATTGTCCACTTGATCTCATCCTTTTTGCAAATTATGATCCACGATAAATTTTATCATCCTTTGCAACGAAATATTAAACTAAAAAAGAAAAGTGAAGACAATATAAATAGACAATAAAATAGGAAATTTATTGTCCACTTGATCTCATCCTTTTTCCAAATTATCATCCATGATAAATGTTATCATCCTTTGGCCATTGAAATTTCGCACTCATATCTGTACATTTGAACAAAGTGAGAACCAATTAAGAAAAAATAAAATTAAAAATGTAGAAAAAATCCAATATTTTTTATTTCTCATTTTAATTTATTAAACAAAACAATAAAATAAAAATAAAAATAGAAATCCTATTTAACAATCATCATCATCATAAGCCATTTTCCACCTAGGTGGGGTTGGCTGTGTGGATTCTGTTGCTCAATTCTTGGCGATTTAAAACTAAATTTTCTGTAATTTGTAATATTTTTAAAATCTTAATTGATGCCACATCCGAGTTCTTACTATTATTAAAATTGCATTCCATATATTCAGTTTTTGTGCGACTAATTCTAAAACCATTAGATTCTAAAGCATCTACCGACCTATTCAATTTTAAATTTAGTCCTTTTTTAGTTTTATCTATTAGAACAATGTCATTTGCAAATAACATACATCAAGGTACTTCTTGGAGATGTCTTGTAATTTTATCTATTACTAAGGTAAAAAGGTAAGGACTCAAGGCTGAGTCTTGATGTAAACTTACTTTAACTGGGAAGACATTAGTATATCCACTAATGGTCCTTACATTCGTAACAGCCCCATCATATATATATATATATTTAATAATATCAATATATCTGTTATTAATTAATTTCTTTCTCATCACTTGCCATATTAACTTTCTTGGTACTCAATTATAAGTTTTTTCTAATCAGTAAAAATCATGTATAAGTTTTTTTTTTCTTCTCTCTTTACTTTTCAAATAGTTGTCTAAGCAAGAAAATAGCTTAAGTGGTTGATCTTCTTGGCATAAAACCAAATTGATTTTTAGATACATTAGTTTCTCGTCTTAGTCTATGTTCAATTATTCTTTCCCATAATTTCATAGTATGACTCATTAATTTTATTTCATAATAGTTTGTACAATTTTCATTATCTCCTTTATTTTTATATATTGGAATTATAATGCTTTTTTTCTATTTACTTGGCATTAACTTTGTTTTTATAATTTTATTAAAAAAATTTGTTAACCATATTGCACCCATATGTCCCATGCACTTTCATGCCTCAATTAATATATTATCCGAGATTAAAGCTTTTCCTGTTTTCATTTTCCTTAGGGCTTCCTTTACTTAAGATATTCGGATTTTTAGGAAATAACTGATATTCCTATTTTCTTCTCTATTTAAACTAACATTTAATGTTAAATGTTGGTGTGGTGTAGCATTTAGTAAACTATAAAAATAAGTTTTCCATCTTTTTTTAATATCATCATCTTTGACTAGAACTTTTGGTCATCGCTTTTAATACATCTAACATGTGTTAAATTTTTGCCCTTATTTTTTTCTTAATTTAGCCAACTTAAAAATATCTTTTTCACCTTGTCTAATTCCTAACCTATCATATAAGTTCTCATAAGCATTGTGTTTAGCATCGCTAATAATCTTTTTAGTAGTTTTTTGATAGTTTGTATTATTGTAAGTTTGTATCATTTTTATTTCTTTGCCATGCTTTAAACTTTTCTTGTTTAGCATTTATAGTTTTTTGAACATCTTTATTCCACCACCAAGTTTCTTTATGTGAGGATCCACGATTTTTATATATACCTACAATACTTTGTCCTATTTCTTTTATGTTAGTTGTCATTTTATCCTACATTGATTCTACTCCATCTTCTTGTGTGTCCCATTTTCTTTCTTCTATCATTCTTTTACTAAAAAATTCTATGTTGTTTCCCTTTAAATTCCACCATTTAATTTTTGGAATTATATTGCTTTTAGTTTTTGTTGACTCTCTTTGTGTATATATATCCATCACTAATAATTTATGCTGTATAGCTAAGTTCTCACCGGGGATAACCTTACAATTTATAGAAAGGGATTTATCCACTTTTCTTATAAGGAAGAAATCTATTTGGCTAGAATTGGTCTCACTCTTGAAAGTTATCAAGTGTTCGTCTTGTTTTTGAAATAAGGTATTTGCTATAACTAAATCATATGCTATAGCAAAGTCCAAAATGATATTCCTCATTTCATTCTTTATTCCAAAGCCGAAACCTCTATGACTTCTCTCATATCCTACATTGTCTTTTCCTACATGTTCATTTAAGTCTCCACATATCACAATTTTTTCTTGGTTAGATATCCTTTGCATAATATTATCTAAGTCATCCCAAAATTGTTTATTGATTCTATCATTTAATCCTATGTGTGGTGCATAAGCACTAATCACATTTAAGAACTTTACACCTAATACGAGTTTTATTGGAATATTTCTATCATTTACTCTATTGACATCTACAACTTTATTTATGAATTTGTTATCTACTATTATCCCTACACCATTTCTA
>JAXCLR010000105.1:44086672-44096868 GCA_035584095.1 Annona squamosa
TATGAATTTTCTAGTGTTTTCCAACATAATTCCACAATTTTCATTTTAATCTCCATTAATTAAATCATGGAAATTAAATAAAAATTCATACCACATTAGCATGTTTTAATCCTCATTATGATCCTTTAGTCACTTTGACTCATAATGGGCTTCGACGATTAAATTTTTAATCACCATTCTTAGTTAAACCCTAATTATAAAATATCATAAAATCCTAAAATCATCCATACATCACTTAATTCACATATAAATTACTTCTATATGTCCAATGCATACATTGGACCCTACTTAGGTTGGGATTTCACATATGTATATGCTAAATGCATATACATAAGCCTTACTTAGGTCTAGGTATCACACTTACAATTAATAGAAAGAGATCTATCCACTTTTCTTATAATGAAAAAATCTATTTGGCTAGAATTGGTCCCACTCTAGAAAGTTATCAAGTGTTCATCTCGTTTTTGAAATAAGGTATTTGCTATAACCAAATCATATGTTATAGTAAAGTTCAAAATGACATTCTCCATTTCATTCCTTATTCCAAAGCCGAAACCTTCATGACTTCTCTCATATCTTACATTCTACTTTCCTACATGTCCATTTAAATCTCCACCTATCACAACCTTTTCTTGGTTAGATATCCTTTGCATAACACTTTCTAAGTCATCCCAAAATTATTTAGTGATTCTATCATCTAATCCTACTTGTGGTGCATAAGCACTAATCTCACATTTAAGACCTCTACACTTAATACAAGTTTTATTTGAATAATTCTATCATTTACTCTATTGACATCGACAACTTTATTTATGAATTTGTTATCTACTATTATCCCTACACCATTTCTATTACCATCCTTTCCTATATACTATAATTTGAATCCATTAATTTCTTTAGCCTTCTCTCCTTTCCACCTAGTCTTTTGAAGACATGCTATATTAATTTTTTTTCTTCTCATAACGTTTACTACTTCCATACTTTTCCTTGAAAGAGTCCCAACATTCCACGAGGCAAAACAAATCTTGTGTTTTGGTATCGCCTTCTTTCCTAAACCACGTTCATAAAGGCATGAGAACCTTTCCCGACTTTTTGCCACAACCAAACGTTGTTGTGGCGTGTTGCTTCCGGGGAGACATTCTAGCAACCCTTGGCAATTTCTCACTATATCCGGGCTCCGATGTAGCACATTGCTTCTAGGGAAACGCTCTAGCAACCCTTTGCTTATATAAATACACAAATCTTCTAATAAGTAATAACAATATAACACACATGAATTGTAATAAAGTCTTAAATGCAATTGAAAGAACATATTAAAAATATTATTTATATTTCAATATTTTAAATCTAAATTTTGTTGAAAATACACATATAAAATGAAATAAATTGTAAAAACATATATACAAAGGAAAATTTATGGCAAGAGAGAATAATGAAGCAGGTGCAATACACAAATTTTTATCATCATCATCATCATCTAGAAAAATTTCTAAATTTTTATTTTTATTTTTAGAAATATTTATTGTTAAAAATAAATAATTTGGAAAATATCTGATCCAAATCATTAGTATAAAACATGCCTAAATCAACAAATCAATAAAGCATAGGCAGACCTGAAGTTTTAAAGCTAAAACCATCCCTCCTACAATTTTTTCCAAAAATCTTTTCCACTTTAAAATCTGAAGAACTAAAAAATATACATGTTAAATGAAAATATAATCTGAAAACACAGATAAATCAGAAAAAAATGCACCATCTTAGAAAAGTCAACCTTTCAGAAAATTTTCCTATTTATTTAAATTTTTGAAAGTATTTATCTGAATTAATAATTTAAAAATAATTAACATTTTAAAAATAGCAGATCCAATAGATAAGTATACCGAAATCAATAATTCAGTGATAGATCTGAAGTTTCATAGCTAAAATCATACAAAAAACATATATTTTACAGTTTTTCCCCAAAATTTGTTCTTTGTGTAGATCCTAGATTATGCATAAACAGATTAGTTTTTCTTCAGTTTAATGCCTCCACAAGAACTGATTTTGCTTCTTCTGGCTCAGATTCAAAGTTTTTGACTGCAGAAAACAAGTTTTTTGGGGATTTTAATCCCTATCTTGGGAAGTCGAAAAACAGCTTGGTTATATAAAAAAAAAACCTGATTTCTCTAAGATCCAGCATTTTCAAATGGTTTTCATTGCTCGGTTTGATTGGGAAATCAACTAGGTTTGTTTCTGGAGTGGAAGAATGGACTTCAGAAATGAAAAAATGTAGCGAAAAGACATTTTCTAATGGCTCATGTCCGTGCCTATGAACAGGATACATGTACCCGATACAACATGATCTGATACGACCAATACAGACCCGTATCACCCAATACAGACAGAAATGCAAACCTTAGCCTGAAACACTACCAATCAGATATGGCAGTATTGGATTCTTTTCGGCCGATTTTTTGAACCATGATTATTATGAAAACCTTTTCATTTGTCTAATATTATATGGGCCCTATCTACAAACATGTAAAAGCAACATAATAAAATGACTTAATACTGAATATAAATTTTTATGTTGTATTTTCAACATCCAAACTATTTAAAATATCATTACTACATGGATAAATGATTTTATAAAGTATTACTACATTTTAATATATATGTGAATGATTACTACGTATTAATTTTATATTGTATTTTCAACATCTAAACCATTTAAAATGTCATTACTACATGGATAAATGATTCTATAAAGTATTATTACATTCTAATAATATGTGAATGAATCTAAGCATTTTTTTTAAATTTACATATGAATGTACTTACTTTTTTCGGCAATCGTGGCTTGTGTACATATTTGATTTGGATTAAACTTGATCTCCTGACTAAATAAATAATGTTAAATATAATGAATGAATTAGATTTTCCATTAAGCATCAAAATCTTAAAATTTCAGGGCATTACATGGAACCGCTTCTATGTAACCCGGTTACATAGAAGTAGAGAACATATATATATATAGGAAAATTATCAAGTGTCGATGGACTACAACATAATTTTGGTGCAGTCCGCTGTAAATGGGCCCCACATGATCATGAAGTTATCATCCACTTCAGCTATTATATTTAGAATTATTTATTTTATTATGATGCCAATTTTCATCCAAAGCAAGCATGTGTATGGGTCTCGTCTTAAACTAGTACAAAAATCAACGTGATGAAATAGTTTGATATAAATATCAATCTTAGAGTTGTATTTTGAACATCTAAACTGTCAAAATCATGTTTTTTTACATGGATAAATGATTGTATGTAGTATTATTACATTTTAATAAATATGACGGCCCATTTTGCAGCGGATTGCACCGTAATTATGGTGAAGTCTGTCTACATAGATAGATTTTCATATATATATATATATATGTATGTATGTATATGTACGATCCCGCTTTTATGAAGCTCATTTCTATGTAACCTCATCCATTTTTAAAATCTTGATGGTTGATGGAAAATATAATCTATCAATTGTATTTAACATCATTTATAGCATCTCAGAAACCTTTTTTTTTTAAATTTCACTGTATATGAATCTCATCTATAAATGTGTAAAATCAATGTAATAAAATGGTTCAATGTTAAAATATTAATTTTTAAAGTAGTTTTTTTCTTCATTTAAACCATCTAAAATATCACTGTTATGTGGGTAGATGATCCTATAAAATACTATTATATTCTAATACATGTGTGAATGAATTTAAGTATTTTTTATAATTTACAGTTGAATATATACATTTTTGAACAAATATGACCCATGCACATACTTGATTTGAATGATCTTTGTCTCCCAAATGAACAAGTGATGTTAAATACAATGAACAGATTAGATTTTAAATTAATCATTAATGTCTTATAAATTAAGAGGGTTCTATGTGATTGCTTTTATATAACCAAGTTATATAAAAGTGGAGCCCTTCATAATCAAGATTTTTGATTATTGATGGAAAATCCAATCTATTGATTGTATTTAACATCTTTTGTTTACTTAGGAGACCAAGTTTTATCCTAATTAAGTATTTTTATGGGCCACATTTGTTGAAAATATAATATTCATATGTAATTTTACAAAATGCTAAAATTTCAATTTTAAAGTAGTGTTTTCGACATCTAAACCATCTAAAATATCATTTCTATATGAGTAAATAATTTTATAAAGTATTATTACATTCTAATACATGTGTAAATGGATCTAAGCGTTTTTCATAATTTACACATGAATATATATATATATATATATTTAACAAATGTGGCCTATAAATGTATTTGATTGGGATGAAACTTAACAAACAAATTTTTTTATTAGGTTAATTAACTCTCAAATGGTTTTTTGATCTTTGTGACTAACATGAATATTTGATTTGGATTTGATTCCTAGATTTACACATAATCATGAAACTGATGAATGGGTTTGGTTTTTTTATAATCAACTAGATGGGCTGCAAACATGACAAATTATCAATTTACTTGGGTACAACATGACGAATTTCCAATATATGAATAAGTATAAGAAATTGTTTAATACAAATCCTGGCAACGACTTGATTTGGGTGTCATAGATATTTATTTATGAATCCAAAAGTCAAGTCTTGTAAACTCAAGTAGGTCAGATATTTGCTCTCACAATTTAATACTTATATATGTACTTTAAATTCTTTCAGTTTTTGCAATAATTGTTAATTTTATAAATAAATATATAATGGGTTAATGATTCAATGCTTACCATAAGCATGGAGCATTGCTGGTGGCTTCGTGCTTACCATTGAGTTTTTAATTAAAAAAATTAAAATCTAAACCATTTATCATGTTTATCCATTTGTATTTGTTTATTATTCCAAAAATTGTGTGTTGCAGACTTTTATACGTTATATTTATTGAGTACTGTATATTTTTTGAAAATTTTATTACTTATGTATTCACTCCCAAAAGACACTTTGATAGTTATACATTCACTCCCAAAAAATGCTATATTTTACAAGATATAAATTTCCAATGAAATCATTTCTAATAGCATCACAAAACAAGACGTGTTAAACATAATAAATGGTTTAGATTTTTATATTAGTTTATTTAATCTCTGGTTTAGCTTATGCAAACATCATCTCTTGTTGAACATGATCTGCTAACTGCAACCAGTTTCATTGAATCATTTACAATATGTGTGTGGGTATATATTTAAAGCCAGGCTGTGTGGCGCCTCCATGCAGCCCCCTGTTTCTCTTATTTTAAACTTTTTTCAACAAATCTAAATGATTTATTTTGTTTAACAATATTTATTGTATTATGCTTTTTTTAACAAATCTAAATGATTTATTTGTTTTAACAGTGATTATTGTATCATGTTACCAGAAATCATTTTCATTGGAAATTTATATTTTGTAAAAGATCATGAGTGAATGATGTCAACAGTGCAGAGTGAATATATAACTATTAATTTTTGGTCGAAAATGCATGATATGGATAGTGGGTGTGTTTGTATTTAAATGAAACTTTTCACCTAAAATTTTTCAATTTAAAACTTTTCATTCTCCACAACTGCCTAATTTTTAATTATTTGTTCACATCTTCTAGCCGACCCCACCTAGGTGGGAAGTGACTTCTTATGATGATTTCTTCACATCTTGCTTTTACAAACTACTCTACTTTTTAATCATTTATGCACAATTATCTATATAATAACCGTATCTATTTTAACTTTATTATCTTTATTCCTCATCATTAACCTTATCATATTATATCTCATTTCCTTTCATTTTGATAACTTTTATACCAAAAACTTTTCATTTAAAAGTTCTATTACTTCCAGAACACACTAAGTCTATAGAAGTTTTTGATGCGTTTTAAATCATATAAGGATAAATATGATAAATGGTTTAGATTTTGAAGATGGATATTGAAAATAAAAAATGGCCTGCTCTACTGAATCACTTACAACTGGCTTGCTCATTTTGGGCCTAGTTGGAAATTTTGTTGAAATCCAATTTGACCATCTTACTTGTTATCCTTTTAACTAGAGGATTCAAATTCATTTTGGATGGGGATTCATTTAGTTTGAAAAATCATTACTTTATATATAAAATATGAAAATTGCTTGCTTGAATTTATTCTAGGGACATGATTCCTCACAATCAGTTGCATGGAGGCAATGAGTTGCTTTTTTATTCATTTTTTGTGGATTCAATTGGAAACATGTTCTAAAAATTCAAGTAATTTAGAGTGCATATCAATTTTAAAAGCATATATATGGCCTATAGAATTTTTTTTTTTTTTTTTTAAATAAATGGAGAACAATAATCATATTCATCAGTGTAGTAATGACAGCTGGTTCAATGGTGTCAACATCATTGGAATATTTCAATGGTATTGTCCCATTTTTGGCCCACTTGATGATTAGATTAAAATCTACTCTGCTCATTTTGGTTTTTTCATTTGTTTTATCATGGTACCAAAAATTATTTCAATTGAAGTTTTGAGCGGGTCAGACCTGCTTAATATATATAATCATGTGTAAATTATGAAAACCACTCAGGTCAATTCATATACGCATTGGAATGTCATGATACTTTATAGAATTATTCCTGTTCCCTGGAATGATGTTTTAGGTGGTTTAGATGTTGAATTAACAACTTAAATGGAAATATATATCAAGTAATTTTATATGTTCATTTGACACTTTATTTGTTGGGGCAATGCACATCTTTTTATTTGTATAAAACTTGATTTCATTTTACTGTAGATGCTATTAAACCAGCCTCCTTCAATAATAATGTTCATCAGTACATGTTTATGTATAATTTGAAAAATCAATTATTCATTTTCAGAGTTTCATATTTACTCTCCAATGATCTTGAATTTTTAGAATATCCAAATTCCAATTAGATAATGTTTAAAACAGCAAATAAATAAATATTGTTGAATATTATCTTGGTTAAGATTTAATAAAAAATAAAAGCAACCATTTACGTGGAATCATATCCTCTTATCCCAACACTGAAAATTTGTAAAAATTTTATAAAACATTCATCTTGGGGTCTGTGTTATGAGCATAGCAGTTGCATAAAACCTACTAATTTGGGGTCTGTTTGGGCTATTCTATAGAATATGCTTAATTGCCATCCCCCGTACTTTACTGGGGAAGTATTTAAATTTCCAGCATGCACATTAGGATTCATGTTACTAGTCAATCAACTGGTGTTTGCTATAGGCAGCTCTAAAGTGAAAATAACTTACATTATTGATTTTATCGTATTTCAAGTGTGATTCTTTTTTATTTTATTCCCTAAGTGTTGGATTTTGCTGTAAGGATGTCTAGGATGACAAGAAGTGAGAGTTGTTCATGTATCTTTTACTTTCCCTCTTCAACAATTTCTTTAACTCTTAGCTTGGTGACCAATATTTAATGGTGATTTACTGTTGATGATATTGAGTTGGTAAGTATCATACCAATTTTGCAATTCTTGGGGTCAAGTATCTTTGAAGTTGTATAAGTTCAACAATGTACCCTGCTTGCAAACAGACAACAAGCATGCAATCAGCGTTGTGTACATACACCATTATGTTCTGTCTCATAGACTGTATGTATTCTGGCACAGCATGTGCTTTCTATAGTCACTTACTTTTCATAGCGCCATGTGTTGTAGTTCTGTCTATTTGCCCACTGGATGCAATTTTTGCCTGATTGATTATGCCTTTACCTGTAGCAGAAGCTATTCCAATTGGTGATCTGAAGGATCAGATCTCCCACCTCTCTGTTTCATTTTCAGTAGGTCCTGTTGAAAATGAAGCCTTGAAACCAAATGCTTCAGTCCTCAAAGCAATGCCAGATGGAAGAAGTGTAGAACTAGCTCCTCGCCTTGATGGGAAAGCTGATTCTGTTCAGGAGAAGATAGTTCCATTGAGAAGAACCATGACTGAGAGCAAGGTGATTGTCCTTTCTGATGATGAAACAGAAAAAGTTTTACCAGATGTGGTTGTGTTATCCTGCGGTAGATCGACACAGGATATATCTGATAACAAGATCACAACTGATCAGAGGTCTGAGCAGTTGCACTCAAAGAATTTTCCAGATGCATCCAAGTTAACACAACATGATGGGAATGCCTCAAAGCAGGATTCTAATGCATTCAAACGTGGACCTTCTGCCAAATTTACAACTGGTGAGACGCCTACACCAGCTTTTGATTTGAAAGGCCTAGATGGTAATGTGCAAGAAAATCTTATGCTCCGAAAAAATGCCAATTCTGCCCAAGTATGTGCTTATGATCCAGTTCATAGAAAAATTTCTGATCAGATGTGTGTTAGAGGGACCCAGGATGCTGATGTGGATCCAAGGGGAAAGGACCTTGTCAAGGAAGTATTACTAGACAATGAATTTGAACCTTGGGTGTGTGGGATCAAAACTCCTGGAAGTTCAAAATCATCAGTGGCAAACTCAGATGTTACTGTTTCTAAAGTTCATGCTACAGATGAAAAGGAGCGGGAAAATAATATGCATATTTTGAGACAAAATATGAAATCCGCCCGTGATGATATATTTGACAGATCTGCCACTTCCAAACGCTCAGATCTCAGAGGTTCTGTAGGGAGTTCAAGGGCTGATGTGGATACTGAAAATGTTTTTGGCACTGAAAATGATCCTTTTGAGCAGGCTCTGAAAGTTGCTGCTCGTTCACAGTCCACTAAGCTTGGTGCCTCTGTTCCTAAAAGGCGGGTCATTCAACTTGCAATGCCTATATCAAATCGATTGACCAGTTTTCAGAGAATGAATCCCTCTCTCAAAAGATTTAGACCTCCAAGGTTGGATAACTGGTACAGGTCCATCTTGGAAATTAATTACTTCTCTGCTGTGGGGTTGTCTTCTGCAAATGAAGATGAGAACATGACCGTAGCCAAACTTAAGGAGATTCCTTTGTCTTTCTCATCATCTGACCATTATGTGGAAATATTTCAGCCTTTGGTATTAGAAGAATTTAAAGCTCAGTTACAAAATTCATATGCTGAGGCAATGTCAACAGCAGAAATGTGTATTGGCAAACTCTGCGTACTTTCAGTGGAAAGGGTTGATGATTTCCATTTTATTCGCTGCATTTGTGATGATAATGATTCCACATCATCTAGAATCATTGTAGAAAATGATCTAGTTCTACTTACCAAGATGCCTTTCCAAAATTCTGCCCAAAATGTTCACGTGATTGGAAAGGTACTGTTTTCTTTATCAAAATTTTACTTGGTTCAATAAAATTTTAGTTGATTTGTATCTCACATGATACATGGCCTACTGCGTCTCAGGTGGAGAAGCTTGAGAAGGACAACAAAAGTAGGTCAAATATTTTTGTAGTTAGGTTTTATCTTCAAAATGGTTTCTCACGTTTAAATAAAGTGAAAAGGCTTCTTGTGGAACGAAGCAAATGGTGTGCGAGTCGTATTATGAGCATTACACCTCAACTTCGGGAATTTCAAGCTTTGTCATCAGCGAAGGATATTCCTATGCTCCCAATAATCTTGAATCCAATTGACCAATCACACGGCTATGCAAGACCAAATAGTGTTGAACTCAGTCAACTCTTGCGGCCAATGCAGGATGTTTTGAAGTCATCATTCAATGACTGTCAACTGCAAGCTATTAATGCTGCCATTGGTAGTCAATTTAAGAAAGCTCCTGTACTGTCCCTCATTCAAGGACCACCAGGTTTGTGCCAGTTAGAATATTTGTTCGAGGGCTGATCTCCTAGTAATTATTTATTTGTTTTTGGTTACTTGTAAACTTGTTAATTTCGTGTATTTAATGTATAAACCAAAATTTACCCTTTTTGGAGATGTGTACAGGAGATATACACATATATCCAAAACTGGTAAAACTTGATTTATATATTAAAAATACAATTAGATGAACGAATGTATGAAGAAAAAAGCAAAATTTTTTTTTTTTATTTTAAAATTTGGTTTTTTGAGGTAGACTAAATAAGCCATTACTTAGCTCGGACTAATAGGATCATTTCTCATATATTTTTAGATTTCCAAACGCAGGTATGTTAGTTGGCTAAAAATACTAAAATATCTCTACATTAGAAAAAAAAAATATATATAAACATCTTCAGAAATGGTAAAACTTATAGATTAAATACATCTAGATTAACAGTTTTATAAAAA
>JAXCLR010000105.1:44105948-44118389 GCA_035584095.1 Annona squamosa
AAAGTTTTCATCAAAAAGTTTTACTTCCAACAAAACACACTCTTTGAAAGGTCTTGGATATTAAAAAATCACATTGTAAGAAAAAAAATGCGATCATTTGTGTGCACAACTTCATGTAAATGTTTGTGGGGAATTTCTCCCCTTGAATGATTGGCACATTTGTCTCCTAAACTGATGTTGGTTTATGCAAAATTTCAACTGGATGGCTGTTAAATCATTTAAAAGCCGTTTCTGATAAGCTTATGATTTTGTTTTCCAGTATCGGATGCACCCAGAGATCTGCCAGTTCCCCTCAATTCACTTTTATGACAACAAATTAATGAATGGAGATCAGACGGATTGTAAAACAGCACCATTTCATGAAAACATGTACCTAAGACCCTACCTTTTTTTTGATGTAATCGATGGCTTGGAACATCAAGGGAAGAATTTTGGCACATTCTCGCTCTCTAACGAGTCTGAATCTGACGCTGCCATTGAATTATTAAAACTTTTCAAGAAAAGGTATTGGATTTTGTTCCTGTCAGATCAGTTCTGTCTACTGCTTCAGGTCTCTCACATGGATATTGCATTAGGAAATCTATTTACTTATGCTACTTCTAACATTTCGAAACAGGTATCCAACAGAATTTGTCGGTGGAAGAATTGGTGTCATAACTCCCTACAGGAGTCAGCTTTCTTTATTGCGTTCAAGGTTTACTGAGGCATTTGGTCCTGGCACTACAGCTGACATGGAATTCAATACTGTTGATGGATTTCAGGGCCGCGAAGTTGATATATTGATATTTTCTACTGTGAGAGCTTCAGACCGGAACTCTAAAGCATCTGTGATCAACTCAAACATCATTGGCTTTGTTGCAGATGTAAGACGGATGAATGTCGCTTTGACGCGAGCAAAGCTATCTCTGTGGATAGTTGGTAATGCAAGGACATTGAGAACAGATCGCAACTGGGCTGCACTTCTCAATGACGCTAAAGAAAGGGATCTGGTCATACCAGTGTCTAGGCCCTATCATTCCACTTTTAAGAAACAATCCTCCTCTTCTAGAAGGAGCCTTGAGTCGAATCATTCTGCTTGTTATTCAGGACAAAAAAAGCATTCCAAAATGGTTGATGATTCTGTCCATGGCATTGCCAAAACTGAGTGCACTTATGAAAGAGGTGGAAAACAGTCTGATGGTGGAGTGGAAAATCAGACTTCAAAGAAAACTTCTCTTCATGTTTCTGGAGCTGGCAGAAAGCCTAGACGCAGAAAGCGTACACGCAGAAAGCATAGACATTTGACAGCCAGGGATAATATATCTGGCGTGTATGCACAGCAAGACTCTGTGCATTTAGAGGATGTAAATTCAATTCCAAGAGTACGTTGTGAAACTGAGAACCAAAAGGTTGAAAAGAAGCAGGATAACTTGGATGGTATATGCTCTGAAGAAAAGTGCGATAATGATGCGATCGCTAAAATCTCTAATCAGGAAGCATTAAGGAGCAGCTCATTATCTCTTCAGTGCGGTGTATCTGGTGTTTTAAGTCAGATGAACTTGAAGGATTCAGAGATGACCTTTGGTAAAGTTAGAAGTACCGAAGAAAGGAAAAGTTGCTCAACTAGTGTTCCGCATACTGGTAGAGAGAGTTTTAGTGAGAGTACAAAGGAGGTTATTTGTTCGAATGCACAACCAGATAACACTAGTGGTAGAACTTCCAGCAGGGGAGTTTGTCGCGCAAAGTCACAATCTTCTGACTTTGGCTCTTCTGGTGTTACAATTCAGAAAGCTAGCATGATAGTTTCCAGCCATGCAGCATCAAGGGCAAAGTCTCCATCTTTCCAGCAGAGTATGTCTTCGAATTCAAGTGAGAGGAACTGGAAGCATTCAGAGACCTTAAACAAATATACTTGCCTAGAGGGAAGTGAGAAAATCAATGGCCAGGAAGGGCTGTGTAGAGGTGCAAGTATAAATTTGAGAGCGGAAGTTTGCACTAGTATCCAATTGGATAGCTCTGAACACATTGGACCTTCCAGTCAGAAAGAATTAAGGACAAAATCACCTTTTTCTCAGCACGACATGTCTTCTAATGCAAGTCAGAATGCAAGCATTAGAAGTTCCCACAAGGAAAAATTACAGAGAAATGCTAAGCGCACAACTCAGAAAGAATTAAATAGAAAATCACCTTTTTCTCAGCATGACATATCTTCTAATGCAAGTCAGGATGCAAGCACTAAATGTTCCCACAAGGAAGAATTACAGAGAAAAGCTAAGCCTAGCAATGTAATTCACATGAAACAGAAGCATTCGGGGATTTCTGATGAAGACAACTGCAAAGTGCAAGGTGGAAATATTGGAGGAAAACAGGGTCCCTCAGCTGCTGTCTGTCCAGGCAACAAAGATGATGGTAAAAAATTGGACAAGCATGTATTTGCTTGTTTGGAGCCAGAGAAGAAGGTTAGCAGTAGGATATCAATATTTGAAAATGATGAAAACCCTGTGAAAAAAAAGAAAGGGAAAATAGTAAGTACGGTGAAAAGTACAAGTAGAATTGCACAAGATGAACCAATGAAGGCTTATGTTGGAACTTCGGGACAGGTTTTGCCAAAGAGAATGGAAATGTCTTTGCTACATGGCATTACTACTGATTCTTGCAGTGAAAGTGTTCATAAAGATCACAAGACAAGTGATTGTGATAAGACTCCTAGTCAAGCAGAAACACAGAAGGATCTTATCTGCTCTAGGAGAAGGCAACGTGAAGAGGTTGATGCTCTTCTCTCTTCAGCCCTCTTGACTTCGAAGAAGCCTAAAATTTCTTCAAAGCCGGATCCCATCGGGAGACCTCTTTCACCTGCTGCAGTTGAAAGGCATGTAATTAAGCCACCAAGGCAAAGCAAAGGCAAGCGTTCTGTTACTTGATTTGAGATAGTGTCAATCAATACTTTTTTGCGGTAAAGACTAATTTCTGAAAAATGTGTGTTTGCTTTTATCATCATGCTAACATTCTGCAAAACTAACAATATTTAGTGATGGTCATAGATGGTCATAGATGAAGGACGAGATATGTTATTCAGGATCGGGGATGATCTGGCAAGTTTAAAAAGAATAACGTTTGAAGAACTAGGAAACTTCATCCTCTGTATAAAATTTTTATTGAATTTTCTTGAGGTTTTTGCATTCATGCTAACTCAAAAATAAAATATTTACATCCATGCCAAAGACTTTAAACTTGTTGCATTTATGTCAATGGTTTTTGGAGTATATTGCATCTTGGCAAGTGCTGTTAGTCTCCATCATAACAGTGGCAGTTTTCAAAATTAATTTTTATTATGATGTTCAACTGACGCCGCAGGTGGGAAGCGGCTTATGATGATATGATGCATTTTTATTATGCTGTTAATTTCAAATATTGTTAACATTGAATAGGGTAATTTTTTTGTCTTACAGAATTTGCAAATTTCCATCATAAATAATGTTGAAAATTAATTTTGTAATAAACAATATGCTGGCATAGATGCAAAACAGTTCAAAAATCATTGTGGCATGAATGCAGCAAGCTTAAAACATTGGCATGAATGCAAATTTTTTACTTTTTTAGCTGTCGCAGATGCAAATTACCCATTTTTCTTTGGATAATGATTCAATATTAAGGTAAGCATGCAAGCCTCTATGCATACCCTGGACTTTTGAAAGTTAAAAATCTAAATCATTTGTCATGTTTAATACATTTTGTTTTTATCATGCTGTCAAAAGTAAACTTCATTGGAAACTCATGTTTTGTCAAAATGTAGTATCTTTTTAGAGGGAATATATTACCACTAAAAATTTTGAAAAATGTACAGTAAAATTTTGCAGTATGTGTAGTTTTTGGAATTATAAATAAACACACATGGATAAACATGATGAGTGTTTAGATTTTAAAAATATTTTAGAAATAAAAAGCCAAGGTAAGTATGGAGGTTTCCATGCTTATGAAGTACTGAATCATTACCCTTTTTCTTTCATTAAAACTGTATAGGCAAAATGTAACCAGACCTTCTACGTATAACATGCGGCAGCAACTGTTGCATTGCTTCTGTGATCATCACCAGCAATGAACCATAGTTCACTCATCGCCTTAACCAGCTGCCCGCACACACCAGGGGTGGCCATTTTTTATTTTCCTTGTAATTGAGCTCTATATGGCTGGCTCAGAACACAGGATGTGGTCTGTGTTTTTAGAGGCGTACATGCAATGCTTCATCTCTTCCTCTTTTTTGTATGGGCATTTTTCCATGTGTGAAAGGCAAATACTAATATAGCCGAACCTCAGTTGGATGCTGAACTTAATGACAGTATTACTGCCATCAATAGTATATCCAAGCAGTTAAAGCTTTTACACTATCCGCAATAAGATTCCTAAGTTACATTGTAGCTCATGCTATTCAGTTCCATGTGCGAGTTTAATTTGCCTTATTTTTATTGCTGCTAGTGATTTCTAGTTGCCTTTCCGATTTGGTTCATTGAATCACCATTCCAGCAGATCACGCATGTGACTCTCCAGTTCAAGTGCAAGAAAGCGCAACTGAATTGGCAACATGCCAAAATTATCATCGAGTGGAAAATCTGAGTCATTCTTCCAATGAAGTAGACTTGAACATTGCATGGAAGTGCTTCAAGGATCTGATCCAAGACACCAACGAAACTTAGGCACTGCCATTTTAAAACTTTCAAGATTGCAGCCTGGCAACTTATATATAAGACACTGTGAAAACATGCTGCAGAAGGGATCGGTGTTACGCTGAATGTTTATCTTGAGTTCTTTAAGTCTGTTGCAGCTTCTCTTTCTTCGTGCAATCTCTACTGTTGACTCTCTAATCGGACCACTACATGTATTAAATTGTACAGCAAATATCTTTCACTGCGGCAGGTCAGAAATTTTGTAGGGTGATCACTCGTCAGGATGCCAAACTAGGTAGTCATGCCATTGTTACCTGTAATGTCAATCTTTTGTACATACAGCACTCAGTTTTTGATTAAATGAAAGAGCATTGCCTGATCTTATTTCAAGCTTTTGAGCGCATCGTCTTTGAAGTGCTTGTTATTTGATCATATTCATATGGCCTTCTGACCAACTAACTGGTTTTGAGGCTTGGTAATCTGGGCGTGCTCCTTGAGGGAGGCAGCATGGCCTTCATTTGTGCGGGAACATTTGGAGACGGGATTCTTGTCATCCATCGCATTTGAATATGAACATTTACTGACACTGTTAGCAATTGATTCCTATACCTGGAAGGAAACTTGTTATGAAACAGCTTGGGTGAACTTAATGTTACCCGTTCCAACCATGAATGAGTTGAATTACAGCTTAGTCCATCCTATATTTAAGCATGTTTGATTTTTTTTTTTTAAATTTCAGTTTTACTTATTTTTTTTATTTTTTCTTCATAAACATGTTTTCCTAAGTGTATTTAATCTATATACCAAAATTTTGTCATTTTACAATACTTTTATATTTTTAATTTTGATTTTTTTAAAAAAAACAAATATGTAAAATATTGTAAAATGACAAAACTTAGAATGCATATTTAGTATACTCAGGAAAATATATTTATGAACAAAAATAAAAATAAAAAAAATAAAAAATGAATATTATAAGTTAAGGATGTATACTAATTGTCTATAATCGAGGCTTTGTTTATGAAATCCTATTTTTAGGCATAAACCAAGCCACCGTACTACTGTAGCAGCAGCATTGTGTGGGGTCAATCATTGGTGAAATAACAAATATTTATTAAATATGTAGTCTTATTACTGTGATGAAACTTTTGACGAAATGTTTTGAGTGTAAAAGTTTTTAAATTGATAAAAAATAATGTAATATGACAGAAGAAATTATAAAGAATCAATAAAATAAAATTAAAACAAATACGTTGGTTGTATAGGTAGTTATGTAGAAGTAATTGAAAAGTATGATAGTTGTGTATGAAGAAGTAAAGAAGTAATTAAAAAATAAAATATTTGTAGAGAATGAAAAGTTTTAGTTGGAAAAGTTTTAAAGTTTGCTAAACATGCCATATAAATTAAAAGATATGTAAATCTAGAGAAATTAGAGAAATAGTGCATTGGACCCTCATGTTTTAACAATAGAAAAACTAATCCTATTAATTCACATTATATTTACTCATGCTTTATTTTAGTAATAATGTTTATTTCCACTAATGAGTACAATATTGAAGCATGCAATATTTAAATATAGGATAAATGCATCTATAAATTCTTAAAATCATCTTACTTGACCTGTATTTTTTACCTAGTGCCCTATTTCGAAACCGACCTGGGATTAACTCGAAATTTGCTACAAAATCTGTTGAAAAAAAATAAGAGTTAAATTAACCTTGTCTTAACCCGATATAAAAATAAAGTTGAATAAAAATATAAAACTAAAATTGAATAAAAATTTTTAAAAATAGGATCAAGTTGGGACAAACTTTAACCTAATCCAACTGGTCCTGATTCTTACCTCTTACAAAATCTCTTCAAGCATTTTCATCAGAAAAAAATATCCTCTTCAAACATTCCGACTATTGTTCTTTCCTTTTTTTTTTCATTTTTTTTGATTTATTCATGTTTATTATCCTTTATCAAAGATGTCTAGTGTATTCTTTATTTCTCATTTCTCCCCTCCCCTCTCATTTGGGGTCAAATCAGTCTGTTCTCAGCCAAATAGCTAATCTCATCAGCCCGCTTGGATCTTGTCATCAGCTTGTTTGAATCTTGAAATGTAAGTTTAGCTAGCGCAAATAATTATGCACAAGCTATCAAACATGAAAGCATTTGCTGTCAAACATGAAAGAAGTGCAAAATGGGAAAGCCCTGTACTTGAATTCGTTATCAAAGAAGAGCCTATCAACGATGCTTTTCAAAGTCCAAAAGCATTTTCCTTGCAGTGCTATTAGCCTTTTTTAGCTCCCCTTTCGAACATAGGGATGCAATAACTGAATGGTACACATCAAAGTTGCACAATGGAAATGATTCTTTTAAATCATAAGACTTCCTGCTGCAGTAATTTTGATGTTTACCCCTAGTATTAATATTTAAATAGCCCTTGTCTGGTCTCGTATGCTCCAAACTGAAATAGCTATCAGCACTAAATACCGATTTCTCAGCCAATTCACTTACAGCAGAATCCAGATGCTCATGATTCAAAACCAAATCCCAATCCTCATTTTTCCCAAGATTTGTAGTGACTCTGCTATCTGTACGTGTCTTCCTGGGGAAAATCAATGATCCTACCTCCCCGAGTATACCAGTGGCTTCCTGAATGCTCCCTTGCTCACACAAGAGATTCAGAAAACCCACCAGTGATTCAATCTTGACGCAATCACCCACATTGTTAATCATTTCCACCATTAGCTTGTTCTGAAGCATCTCTCTCAAGATGCTTCTTGCTTCTTCCATTCTACCTTTAGTGCAAAGTCCTTTTATCAAATTAAGGAAACCCAAGTAGTCAGGCAGGAGTCCCTTCCTTCTAAAATCACCAAAGAACCCAAGGGCAGCTTCCAAATCAGCTGTCTGACAGCAACAATTGATCAGAGCGCTGACTGTAAAAGGATCAGGATGTAGACAACTTTCCATACTAGAAAGAAGCTTCAAGGCTTCATCCATTGAACCAAATTGACAATAACCAGCAATCAAGAGGTTATAGAGGCGAGTGGTCGGAGATAAACCCTTGAAAACCATCCTCTTAAACAGGTTGGTTGCGTCCTCCAGAAACCCTTCACTTGAAAGAGCTCCAATTAGAATAGTATATGTTACATTTGTAGGAAGGATGCCATGTTTCTCCAGTGAATCAAACAGCCTAAAAGCTGCACCGAGGCATCCCTGCTGGCACAAAGCATATATCACTGAATTGTATATGACAATATTTGGCAAGATTCCCTTTTTTCTCATCCTCATACATAGGTATAATGCCTCTTCGATATGGCCTTCTTTGCACATTCCATTCACCACAATCGAGAAAACAACTACATCCAAAGTCATTCCGTTACCTTCAGCTTCCTTAAAGAGCTCCTGTGCATCATTTACCCTGCCTTCCCTTATAAGCACATCAAGGGCATCTGTCAATATACCAATGGAAATGACTTCCTTTTTCCCCTCGTCAACAAAAACGCGTAGAGCTTTATTCACATCCTTCTGGCACAAGTATGGAAATAATATTTTCATCCCCATAGAATCTGAAATGCTGTACTCTTTAATATACAAGTTCAACATCAGTTGAAAAAGAATTTTGTTTCCTTTTTGAAGAAGCCTTTTGAGCATTGAGGAGTAGCACTCACTTCTTACGACCAAGCCTCTCCTCCTCATTGAAATACACAATTTAGAAGCATCATAGACAGAACCCTTAGTACACAAGAAAGATATCGCCTTGTTACAAACAAAGCTATAAGTGTGCGTGTCTAACACCTCAAGCTCTTCAATTAACTCCAGGACGCCGCCTACACCAGTTCTCTCAAAATTTGCCTTGATTAAATTCATGCATGTAGTAGAACAAGGATATAGACCTCTCTTGTAGAGCTTGTGGAAAATGTCAGTTGCTAAATCTACCATACCTTTCCTACAGAGTCCTCTAATGATGCAATTATAACTCATTATGTTACAACCTGAAGAAGCTTTCGAGTCGCAAAGGAAAAATATCTCGAGTGCTTCATCCATCCTTCCTAATCTACAAAATCCATCAATTACGCAATAGGAAGTAATAGAATTAGCAACCAAGCCAATCTCAGACATTCCTTTGTAAAGCCTGAAAGCATCTTCATACTGCCCCAGCTCAAAGAATGCTGTGATGAGCACATTACATGTGGCCACATCTACAAGAATTCCAGATTCCTCCAACCTTCTCATTGTTTCTAACACACCAGACATATCACTTTCTTTAAGGTAACCATGAATCAAGGAGCTATAGGTGAAGTTGTTGCAAAGAATACCCCTTGAGATCTTGTTAGCTTCGTCAGTTTTCCCAGCCTTACACAAGCCATCAATCAGTACATTGCAAGTGACAACGCCTTGCACAATGCCTTTTGATTCCATTTCCTTGAATAGGCAGAATGCCTGGTCTAGATCGCCTGCTTTACAAAACCCATCAATCAACACTGCATATGCAACCTCATCCGCTCCAATCCCCATTTCCTCCACCTTCTGAAGCACTCCAAGTGCTTCTTCCAGCTTCCCTTTCTGGCACAGGCCTTTCATGATTGAAGTGTAAGTGACCAGATTGGGCCTGAGGCCAGACTTGTTAATTGTATTCAAGAACCCAATGGCCTTCTCAACAATTCCTTCCTTTGAAAATCCATCAACAAGATTTGTGTAGTTAACAATATCAACAGCTAAACCCCTTTCGGTCATCAACCTGTGCCTGCGGAGTGCCTCGACTACATCCCCCTCCTGAAAGGAATGCGAGATCCAAGTGCTGTAAAAAACAGCATCCAAAGCAACACCTTTCTTCTCCATCTCACAGACCAGATTGGGGAGCTCATCAATTCTACCCAGTTGGCACAGAGCCGAAGCAAGGGAAGTATAAGTGACGAGGCCAGGCTGAGAAAAACCATTTTCCACAGCATTCTTGTAAAAGGAAAGAGCAAGTTCAGGCTTCCCAATTTTGCAAAAACCCGAAATCATAGAGCTGCACACGAAATCGTCCAAAGGGGCGTCGGGCATCGTTTCGAGCACCGCCAATGCTCTGTCCATATTCCCGTGAGAAGTGAAGGTGAGAATGAGAGACCGGAGACGATGGAAGGAAAGAGGGGCCCTTTGTGGGTCATTTTGTTGCTTGGAATTTGGGTGTTTGAGAAGGGCCTTTTGGGCCTGAGAGACGATGGAATGGGTGAGGCGGTCGCCTCGGAGATTGTTGTCAGACATTTGGGAGAAGACATGGCATACCAGTGCAAATCGACGGGCGCGGGAGAGAGAGAGGAGGAGACGGTTGAGGGGTTCGATGGTAGGGCTGAAGCCGCTCTTGAGGATTGTAATTGCTGTTGGGAAAGAAGAAAATGAAGAAAACAGTCTCTTCCTGCTGCTGCTGCTGCTGCTGCTCATGTACATACAAATACAGTACAACGGATTGGATGGGATGATGGGAAGAAGGGTTTCAGAGAGTCGCGTGGGAGACTGAAACAAGACGAGAACCACTCCTCCGTTAGGGAAATTTGGAGATTAGTCCCTTGAGTCTTCTTAATTGTCACTTTTAACCTCTTAAGTTTACTATTTGTACTATAAAGCTCACAGTTTCAAAAATGGGAATGGCTTGTGTCCAGGTAAATTGGGATTTCGATTCTCTCGCTAAGAGCATTGTGTCTCTTACGGGAGGAGTGCTGGTCTCTTCCTTGGCTGATAAATGCTTTCATTCGAGGAGTGTTGGTTTCTTTCCCTGTTGATATATGTGTTCCATTTGAACAGTTTTGGTCTCTTTTTTTGCTGTGTATATTGTTCACAGTAGCGAAAATATATAATATGAAAATTTTAAAGTGAATTGGGGTGGTTTAAATGGTAAAAAATTAGGAGCAATATTATAAAAAGAAAAAAAAATTTCATGTAGTGAAACGTGGGTAAACAAACCAATATTATCTGGGTAATTTTTAAATACATAGAAGTAGCTTGTACCTATTTTCATAATGGCGAAGATGCCCAGCCGTTGGTATTGTTTCTGTTCTTATTCTGTTCATACGAAATTGAATAGGTTTCGACATTAGCTGTGTTTTCTTTTAGATTGGCCAAGTGAGGTGCGTGCAGCCAATCGGCAGGGGCAGCAGTTTGATGCTGCTAGATCGACAGCTTTATGGAGGTCGGTGGTGCCGATGGCTTGATGGAGATGACAGGTGCTGCCAATTGGACTTGAAGCCGTACGACATACATTTCCTCCCTTTCTCGACACCAAAATTCCTAAGAGGAGAATAATTCTCCAATTACCAACGAAAGAACCAAAACCAGTTAGTGATGCGACCATGATGAGGCCTGAGAAGAATGGTTGGTCCGAACCACGACATGGCCACTGGATGACAAATGTCCGCTGTGCTGTACAGTGGCGGATTTAGGACCTTTGGCCAATGGAGGCACAGTTTATACTTTGCATTAAAATTTTTTTTATGTTTAAGAATAATTTGTTATCATATAAAAATTTTTTAAAAAATATTTTTTAGCATCATCCTCAATCTTGAATTAGTAAATGAAATTATAATACTTAAATAGAAAAGTGCAAAAAGTTCATTTGTAACACTGTTAGTTTAAAAATAAATACACAAAATTTACAATTCTCTTTGGCGGGTTCTCATATTTTGAAATCTATCTATAATCAATTCATTATCAACACTATCAAATATATCTTTTTCAATATAAGTAATTGGATAGTTATTCATCCAACTATCCGCTATTCAATCACACAATCGATTTTTCAGAATCTTCATTGTAGAAAATACCCCCTCTATTGTCGTGGTGGCAACTTGAAAAATAGTGTTAATTTTATAAGCTTGTAGAATAATGGATAAACAATATTTCTTCTAGTTGTAACAAATTTCTCAGCCAAGACACGTATTTTTTCTAAGCTTTCAAAATCATTGCGTGAGCACATCTCAATTATATAAGTTTCAAGCTGATTCAAGTGTAATTAAATCAATTTTAGAGAACTCAAATTGATAAAATCGAGCAAAGCGAATTAACTTTTATTTGTTAAAAGTAGAAAAAGAATTATTTGGATTTAGATATTGAATACGGAGAAGCAATCCCGTTGTTGTCTTTGAAAATCGATCATTAAGCTTTTGAAGTTACATATTTATAACACTATAAAACAATTTACATGATAATGATTTAGATTTGTAACATGTTCAGCTTTACAATGTGACCTTCTCTTTAATGTACATTTCATCCATTATCTCAACATCATAAGTATTTCAAAATGAAAACACTTATTTTAATAAAAATTTCTCATCCGTTGTCTTTTACTAATTGTCACGCACAAACCCAGAAAACGTCCATTGGGCTTGCGGGCTATGGGCCTCACGGTGTGATATTGTCCGCTCTGGCCTGGCAGCTTAGCCGCACGATTTTAAAACGCGTCACACCATATTGAACTTGGGACCCACTTATAAACTATCAGGAACTTTCTCCCCTTTTCAATGTGGGATTCGGTTCTGGGCTATTACAAGCCCACCAGCATCCGCCTGGTTCGTCTCCGAACCACAACCCAACTCTGGGCTTCTGCCTGCAGCCCTAACTTTCACTGGTTCAACTCTCCGAACCACATCTACTGGAGGGAGAGCCGCTCTGATACCATCTGTAACATACCGGTCTAGAAAAGTGATCCCGGGATGTGGAACCCCAAATTTTATGATCATTTATGAAACCCTAAGGTTTGAACCCTGGGTTATTGATTTTTTAAAATATATAATTTTGTAATATATGGAGTTGAAGGACCGAATAATTAATTTAA
>JAXCLR010000105.1:44118489-44131458 GCA_035584095.1 Annona squamosa
AGCTGGTGGGCTTGTAATAGCCCAGAACTGAATCCCACATCGAAAAGGGGAGAAAGTTCCTGGTAGTTTATAAGTGGATCTCAAGTTCAATATGGTGTGACACATTTTAAAACCGTGCGGCTAAGCTGCCAGGCCAGAGCGGACAATATCACACTGTGAGGCCCATAGCCCGCAAGCCCAATGGACATTTTCTGAGTTTGTGCTTGATAAGTGGTATCAGAGTGGCTCCCCCTCCAGTAGATGTGGTTCGGAGAGTTGAACCAGTGAAAGTCAGGGCTGTAGGCAGAAGCCCAGAGTTGGGTTGTGGTTCGGGGACGAACCAGGCAAAAGCTGGTGGGCTTGTAATAGCCCAGAATCGAATCCCACATCGAAAAGGGGAGAAAGTTCTTGGTAGTTTATAAGTGGGTCTCAAGTTCAATATGGTGTGACGTGTTTTAAAACTGTGCGGCTAAGCTGCCAGGCCAGAGCGGACAATATCACACCGTGAGGCCCATAGCCCGCAAGCCCAATGGACGTTTTCTGGGTTTGTGCGTGACATTAATTGTAGTCATTCTTTACAAACTTTAAATTGTGACATAACATTAATAATATCTTAGTCTTCAGTTTGCAATATTAGCGATAGTTCATTTGTAACTTCCAAAATATTTTTCATCAAATGTAAAGTAAATATGAAGTCAAATGTTTTCATTCAATCTAATGAGCCACTAGCTTTAGCTCTTTGTTCAGACGTTAGACAGTCATCCATAATATATTTAAGAACTTCGATCACCGAAGAAAACATAAGAATTAAGTTTATTATTATATAATAATGTAATCCTCAATGAGTATCACCTGGTCATTTAAGGGTAATTTTTTAATTTAAACCTTGTCCACTAATAATTTTATTATTTTTTTAGTATTTTGTAATTTTTATTTTATAATTTTTGCAATATTATTCTCTCAAAGCATATTATGTCTTTCTTAAGATCCTCCAACAACATTCAAAAACATGCTAATTAAATTGAAAATGAGCAACTTAGATATGATTTTTTGCAACAACAGGAAGCATAACTTGAAGTTGATGAGCAAAACAATGAACATAAAAGGCATAAGGATTTTCTTTTAAAATTAAACTTTTAAGACATTGAACTCATCTCACATGTTGCTTTCACCATCATAACCTTGTCATCATGTTTTACGCATACTTGATATAAGTTTAGAAAATAATGATTCCATTGCGATCTTAACGAATAAAGCAAAAATATCAATAACAATGTGGTGTCTCAGCCCAAGTGTCACAACCTTACTCCAAGATCTATCGATTGGTAAGCGTGAATAGGATTGTTGCCCTGTCACTTGGCGAGTTATTCGGATATTTATCCATTTTATCTTAACTCCTTAGGAGTTTATATCATTTTATATATTCCATTTGAAATATACACACATGATCTCATAATTTTTCATACTTAACCATTTCATGATAAATCATTCTTAATAATTGACCATAATTTCTTTTCACTATTTATAGTCATAATCACCTCATAGTCGTGAACATAATAAAATCTTTATACAACATTCACACATCAATAATGTCATCAAAAATACAACCATACATATCACAGAGTTCTATCACAAGAACTTGTAGAAATTCATTTTTTTCTTGAATCTTCACCCGTGCTCATTGCATGGTTCTCTCCTTCACCTGTCTTTAGGATTTGTAAAATAAAACTGTGAGTTGAAATTCAATAAGCAAGCTATTAAGTTTTCAAGTAATTCATTTTCAAGGAAAATTATATAAATGCATTTCTTTCAATTTGATTGAAGACACTTTGAAAGTGATCAACTACTAATGGAGTAGAAACCTTTTCATAAACCATTCATGGAAGACCACTTTATACCCGCTCGAGGTATATCTTAAAACATGCTTCTCGTAACCATCTTGGGTATGTCATAAACAATGCAATGCATTATTTAAAATCATAACATTTATTTGGATAGAAGCTAGCTAGGCAACCATCCACTTTCATCCTCTCTCCCATTCTAGGAAGGTGCTGCAGGGCCTTGACCTCTCTTAGCGACTTGGCTGCACCAAAGGGGGCATTTGGTCCGCTTACTCCTTTGAGATGGACCTCATGCTTTTTTGTACATGCTTTCTTTTATAAACATGAACTCTGACATGCTAGCATAAATTTTCATTCATAAACTCATGAATTCATCATTTGACATAAGTAATTGAAAAATAGTAAGAAATTCATTTGTTCCATTACAAATAACATTTTAATACACATTTAATAAGGAATGACTATCCTTAAACATTTTAGAAAAGAATTTAAATCATTCATTTGCTAAATCATTTAAACAGTTAGAATATCATTGATAAATATTTTATCATATTTGATAAAACAAAGCATTTAGAAAACCGCTTGCTTACCTTTCTTGCTTAGCTTTCGCCTCGTTAACTTCTTTGCCTTTGCCTATATATAAACAAAGTATTGCATTCATAACAAGTTATTTGCTTGCATTCACTTAGTTTTCTAATCCCATAATCCATATCATACATAATTAACTTGGATTTTTAAGTCGATTATGCATACATGACAGGCACTTGTGTATCATATCATTCATTCCATATTTGTGTTTTAATCTCATATTTAGGGTAAACACATAACATACATTCATAACTCAACATATGGGGATTTATATCTCTCATTAATCATTTTTTATGCATATTCCATTTTTCCTACGTTAGTGCTTATTCTAAGCATATAAGTGACGTTTCAAGCTTCATAAATAAATCTCAAATATTGAGAAATATTGAGATAATTAATCTTTATTCATACAACAACATCTCATGCATTTTATCACATATTCATGCATATTTTGCATTTTACTAAATTCATATAAGTCACATATCATCCATTCACACATATGCTCCATATACGTTCAACATACAACACATATATTATGTACTTCTTAAATTTTTTTGGCACAGTAACTTTCACTCCTTTTCATCATCATTAAACCCCTTAATTAACATATACTTTAGAGTTTAATTTCATATTTTTAATTCATTCATCATAGGGTTCCAAAATAGCAACGTTAGGACCCCTTTTTCATCATTTCAACGCCTCTTTCATGACTTAAATCATAACAAATTTTTAAGTTATAATTTTTAGCAACTAATCATGCTTTTATAAACCTGAATTTAGGGTGTTATCACATATTTAAAATCCATAAGTCATTTGCCTCAATAACAGGAACATTTTCACACATATTGGGTATCCATTTGACCCGTTTTGACGTGTCGAAAACATATGTCCATAAAATCAGATTTAGGACAAATATTTTCAAACCCTTTTGGAAACTCAAAGCGTCTTAAACCTAGGGTATTTTAACCTCCACAACATCGATAAATCATTTCGTTATAATCAGCAACAAAAATCATATGAAAAGCACCCATTTTGGCCCCCTATTTGGACATCTCATATACATATTCTAAAAAATCAGATTTAGGAAAAATTCATCCATCCCACTTTGGCCGTCCAAAGGGTCCTTAATTTAGGGTACTTTACCTTACAATTCAACCATAAACAATTTAAGTGCTTACTTGTATCATGGAAAAATCGAGCATTTTCTTGAAACTCTAAGTTCCAATTTGCTAAAATCATCAACAAATACATAAATCAACATATGTAATTAAAAAGAACATAAATTACATCCAAATCAACATGCTTAAATCATACAACAACTTGGTTTAGGTTTTTGAGATTTTTCAAGTTAGCTTTCATCTCAAAATTTAACCTAAACTTCCATTTTCACTCTTTTGAACTCTTGATCTCATTTAAATCTTTTAAAAATCATTCAATACCTATATGAAGGCATCATAACTCAGCCTTTAAGAGTTCTTTATGAACCATTTCATGACTCATGAATTGAGAGAGAAAAACTTGATTTAGGTGATTCAAAACTCAGATTTCACTTACTTGAATCAACCCTAATTTGAATCCAACTTGAGTTGCTTAATTCTTCTTCTTTTTCTTCCTCTTTTTCTTCTTGTTTTCTCCTTCCCCTTTGCTGGTTTGGACGTGCCCAAGAGTGCTCAAGACTTAGCAACTTTTGAGAAATTTCCTTCCCTTTTCTCTTTTACATGTTCCATGGATATGCATCCATTTTATGAATTTTTTACTAGCTTGTGGGACCCATTTTCCACATGTCATGAGGGTAATTTATTTCTACCTTATTCCTTGATAATATGAAATTTTTATAACCAAGTAAAATTTGCATTTACTGATTTACAAAAAGCCACAAAATCTATGTATTTAAGCATTGTATTGCTGTCCACTCATGGACGTCCCCTCTTAGCTTAGGTTTTGACATTTTTTTGCCACTTTTTTCACATATTTATGTGCTCATTTACTTCACCTAGACATTAGGCAATTTAGACACATTTTTTAGGATTTTAAAAAATCACATTTCATGCCCATAATGCCTTTGGACGTCCCTTGCTCTTGCCACATAATCTATGCTTCATTTGAGCTAGATATTAGGCAATTAACCATGACATTTAATCCTTGAATTTTTCATGGATTTGACCATTAAATAACGCTTTAAAATTCAGCTCAATCCATCCAAATTTGACAACTTACATAACATTAAAATATGTCATTTTCTCAAATACTTTTTATTTAATGCTATGGTAGTCTAGGGTACACAAAGTCAATGCTAGGTACTCTTTTCTAATTAAATATTCTTCCATGGTAATTATATTAATCAAGTTCACTAATTCTATAGATTTTATAATTTTATTCAATCATTTCAAATTTTATCTTAAACCAACATTTCTACGTCAAGTTATGAATTTTTGAAAATATTCCTAGAGTGTGAGATTAAAAAGAAATAATTATCACCTTAATCTCATCACTTGTGTCTTAATCCAATCCACTTATAAGGTTGAGCCCAAAATTATGAGCTTGCCTTTAAAATTTCTTCTCATTTTGCCTCATAAGCATAAAGTTATGAATTTTCTATGCTTTTTAACACAATTCCATAATTTTTATTTCAATCTCTATTAATTAAATCATAAAAATTAAAATAAATATTCATGTCATATTAGTATATTTTAATCCTCATTAAGCCCCTTTAGTCATCTTAGGTCACATTGGACTTTGGCGATTAATCTTAATCATTATTCTTAATTGCAAACCTTAATTGTAAAATTCATAAATTCAAGAAAATCATCCAAAATTTAGTCATTTCACGCATAAATCATTAATTACACATTAAATGCAATTATATGAGTCTTACTTGGATTTGGGTATTATAATCCTCCCAATTATAATAGGTTTCATCCTTAAACCGTCTACTTTTGAAATAACTGGGGATACTTCTTTTCTACCTCTTCTTTCAGTTTCCAAGTAGCTTCGCTTTCCAAAGATTTTAATGTACTCAATTTCTCTATTCCGAAGATTTTGTACTTTATGATCCAGAATCCTAACAGGTCTTTCCTCATAATTCAAATGATATTGAATTAGTAGATTCTTTGCTACTAATACATGTATTGGATCTAGAACTTATTTCCTCAACATAGAAATATGAAAAATATTATGGACTAAAGCTAGGGATGGAGGTAATGCTATTCTATGAGCTAACTTCTCAATTTTCTCCAACATTTGGAATGACTCAATAAACCTGGGATTCAACTTGCCTCTTTTCCCAAACCTTATGACTCCTTTGAATGGTGTGACATTTATAAAAACGTATTCGCTGATTTGGATATTCAAATTCCTTCTCTTGCAGTTTGCGTAACTCTTTTGCCGACTCTGGGCTGTGAGTATACACTGGCGAATAACTTGCACTTTGTCTATTATTCGCTGAGACAAGTATAGGGCAAGCTTTTTCTCTCCAACTTCATCCCAGTTTAATGGTGTTTGACACTGTCATCCATATAATGCTTCAAATTGTTCCATTTGAATACTAGCCTGGTAACTATTATTGTATGCAAACTCCACTATCGATACATATTCATTCCATGATCCTCCGAATTCTAATGTACACATACGGAGCATATCCTCGATAATTTAATTTACTCACTCTGTTTGTCCATCTGTATGGGGATGAAATGTCATGCTAGACTTTAGCTTGGTGCCTAGGGTTTCATGTGAACTCTTCCAAAATCGAGACTAAACGTTGTATCTTGATTGGATACTATGGACTTAGGCACTCCGTGGAGTCGTACAATATTCTTGTAGTACACTTTAGTCAATCTTTCAACTGTATAAGTTCTCTTTATGGGTATAAAATGTGCAACTTTGGATAATCGATCCCCCATATAGAGTTATTTCCGGCCTATGTCTTGGGTAATCCTTCAATAAAATCCATTGTAATATCATTCCATTTCCATTCGAGAATTTCTAAAGACTATAGCTTTCTCGACATCCGTTGGTGATTTGCTTTCACCTTTGACAAGTTAAGTACTTTGATACATATTTAGTGATCCCTCTTTTCATGTTATTCCACTAATATACTTTCTTGAGATCTTGATACATCTTCGTGCTCCCCAGATGCATAGAAAATGATGAAAAATGAGTTTCCATGAGAATTATTTTGCTTAAATTCTCTTGAATTAGGTATGCGTAAGCGACCTTTATATCGATACATACCTTGCTCATCAACAATGAATTCATTCAACCCCTTCTTCTTCATTTTTTTCACATGATTATGTAGGTCTGTGTCCTCTTGCTGCGCAGTCTTGATTTGTTCAAATAACAATGATTGTAAGTTCATTTGTGATAATCTCGTTTGAACTCTAGGAGAACATATAATCAATTCTAGTTGCCTTATTTCTCGAAGCAAACCTTCCTCCTTAGTGATAAGGTGCGCTATGCTAGCATTTTTGCTCAATGCATCAACTACCACATTTGCCTAACCAATGTAGAACCCATATGTATGCATTAATCATGTATATGATATTTATATGTGAATTATTGAATTATGAAGATTTTATGTGATTTTGCTAATTATTACAATTAGAGTTATGGATTAGCAATAATGATGTGATTAATCATTTTGAGCTAAAATGAGACTATGGGATTAGAGCACATTCTTGTTGATTTAAATGTGCAAATACATTATGAAAAATCACTTTTCATTCATTTAAAATGAATAATGAGCATTGGTGTGATAATTGTTAAGTTAAATAGACAAATATTAGAAAATTCATAACTCAACGCCTGTAAGGCGGATTCAAGTGAAATTTGAAATAAAAATTAATGATGTTGGGTTTGGTATTATGAAATTATGAAATTATTTCTTAATGAAATGAATGTTATGATTTATTGATCATATTTCAATTTTAACCGTTAACTTTAAACGGCTATAATGGGAGTTAGGAAAATCGGATTGAGATGAAATTTGAAATGGTTGAATGAAATTATGAGATATTTATTTTGGATGGCTTAGATTAAGCTTGAAATGTTGAAAAAATACCTACATTGAAAAAGGTGAGGTTGGTTGACTAATGCACCTCAAGAGTACATTGTATTTAATGCTAGAGTACTTGACATAATTGCATGGTTTTAATGAAAGTTGAGGTGTCAAATGCAGCATATTTCTAAGGTATTTTATGCATTAATATAAAATGCAAATATCCAAATAAAATTCTAGCTATGAATGTCCATAATTGATGAAGTTATGAGTGCTCAAATGAGCATAGGCAATGTGGCACAAGGGGACGTCCAAGGGGCTGCCATGTTGTTTCTTTTTGAATTTTTAATTTTTAAAATATGTGTAAATGCAGATGAGATGCAAGGACATAAAGATATGCATTCCATCATGTCAATATCTAGCAATAAAAATTATGAAATATAGCTGAAAAGGAGAGTGAAAAAGTGGACAGCTTGTGGGGCATTTGGACATGCAGAAATATGGTTGGTTTGATGCCATTTTGTTAATTTTTTAACACCAAATTAATACATAAATTAAAGGGTGATTAAGTTTATAATTTACCCTTAAATTCTGGTTGAAAAAATGAAAAATGGATAGAAAATGGACAGCAATGGACGTGATCTATGGAGGTAGTTTGGACAACTAGGATTTAGGCAGTTTTGTGATTTTTCAAAAATGGTAAAATTCCATTTTACTAGGCTATAATTTTTCCAACACATGAAGGTGATAAGGGAGCATTTAAATGATGTGAAAAATGCAGGAAATGTGGGGCCCACAGCGAGAAAAAATTTAGCTTATAAACCCATGCACGTCCATGTGAGTGGAGATTTTGGAAAATGGCTAAGTGCTGAAATTCTCCTCCAAAGCACAGCAGCTCTCACGTCCATCTTGGCCAGCCAAGGAATAAGGAAAAGCAAGAAAAAAAAGAAGAGAATTTGTGGAGGAAAATCAGTTCCAAGTGTTAGGGTTTGGGTTAACACTAAACGAAGTAATTATACATGTTGTTTGAGTTGATTATTTTGAGTTTTTAAACTCGAAAATAGGAATATGAAAAAGATGCTTAAAGAATCGGTAAAGCGATGGTTTAATATGCTTTTGAATGAATATTGAATGGATATTAGATTATATATATGAATTTCTATGTTTTAGATGATAGAAATGAAGTTGGAATGATATATGTGTGGAAAACTCAAGTTGATAAACCCTAAATCTAAATAATAAGTTTCTGTTTGATATGGATAATATATTTAAGTTATTAAACATGTTTTAATGAATAATATATATTGATTTGAGCTTAAGGAATGAATTTTAGCAACTATGGATGTAAAGTGATGTTTATGACCCGAAATCTTCGTTTCTATGCTAAAAATGCTATGAAAATAGGTTTGCATGCTTTTATGAATGCTATATAGGGTAAAATACCCTAGGGTTAATGTATTATTGATGCTCCAAAGGATTTGGGAAAATAAACTCAAATATGATTTTTTATGGATTTATGAAAGGATGTATAAATGGAGTGAAAACAGGATCCGAAACGGGTAGATAACTTGCTGTTTTGAGAGGTTTTTATTTATGGATGTTAAACATGTGTTAATGCCCTAAATTTGGATTGGAAAAAATGGAATTATTGCTGAAAATTCGGATTTATTAAACTGCATAGGATTATGTGTCAAAAGACACGTTAAATGGGTGAAAAACGGGTTCCAAACTTGCTGTTTTGGAAACCTATGGTGAATGGATTTAAATCCCATAAAAATATCCTAAGTGTAGTGGTAATTAAGGGTAATTAACATGATAAAATATGGATTAAATTTCTGAGTTAGAAAATTTTATGAAATACATTAAGTATGTGTTGCCAAATGGGCATATGTGAATGGATAAATGTGTATAAGTGATGAATGACTTGTGAAAAGTGATTTTGTGCAAAAATGCATGAAAATAAGATGAATTCCATGTTTATTTATCTTTTTAATATTTTATGATATTAATTCTAAAATTTTGGATTTAAATTATGGAGCTAAGGCAATGATATGTGCATAAAAGAAACACCCATGTGTGTATTTTGGAAAAAAATGGATAAACGGCAAATTAAGGTTGATAAAGCTATAAATGATAATTATTGAATAAATTTTACGTGGTTGAATGGATACCCTACTTATCGGGTTATGTAGGTTATGTTATATGTTAGCCGATGAAATGTGTAAAAATGTGCTATATAAGTGCATAATGACTTGTGAAGTTGAATAAATAATATATGTGAATGGAATGGGTTGGAAAACTAAATGAAATATAAGGAAAAGAAATATATAAAAAAAAATATATTCTTCTCATGTAGGCAAAGACAAAGAAAAAGCGGAATCGGAAAGCTAAGAGACACAGGTAAGCAAGCAAATTTTCTAAATAAATTTTGTTTTCTAAATTGTTACATAAATGAAATTCTTGCTCTAAATTGTTTGATGAAATTGTGGAAATTATTTATAATATGTTTAAGGATGGTCATCCCTTAGCAAAATGGTGTTCAAATAATGTTTTACTTTCAAATGCAATATTATGAAATTTTTCTTTGATAAATGCTATGGAAAAATGATGTAATTCTATGTTTCTAATTAAAAAATCATGCTAGCATGTTAAAGATGGATTAATATAAAAGTTCATGTGCACAGGGTACTAGGTCCACTTGAAGGGTATAAGCGGACCGATTGTCCCCCCTTAGTGTGGCCAAGTCGCTTAAAATAGGTCCAAGGCCGGCGGCGCCCTCTCTGAAATGGGAGTTAACGTGAACGGATGGTCACTTAGCTAACTTCCATCTAAGGGAATTATGATGATTATGTACATGTTTTCATATGGCATTATACATATGGTACTCGTGATGGGTACAAGATTTCATGTTTTCAAGATATACCTTTTGATAAGGTATAAGTGGCTATCTAATATGATTTTAAATGCAAAATGTTGTCTGAAATGATTCGCCTGTAAAATGCAAATAACTTGCTTATTGAGTTTTGACTCACGATTTTGTTTTTTAAACCCAAAGGCAGGTAAAGGACAAGCCATGTTGGAGGAGCAAGTGCAAGCTTGAGGAGGCTATGGAAAAACTTTAGAATTTTTATATTATGAAGAAAAATCTATGTTGAATAGATGTAAACTACTTGTATGTTTATATTAATGACTGTGATATATACATGCAGTGACATCTAATTTAGGCAAAAGCTGACATGTTGCTTGAACATCATGCTGTGTATATGTGTTGAATGGATTGAAATGGCTTAATTATGCATGAGTTGGAAATGATTTATATATGTTTAAGATGAAAATATGAGAAATCAAATTCATATAAGAAAATATTAAATCAGTTAAACACCATTAAAACCCTTTGTGTGACAGGGCAACAATCCTGATCACGTTTACCAATCAATATGATCCTGAGGTAAGGCTTAGGATGTGACGCTCGGGTTTGGGGTGCCACACATAGTCCTTAAATAACTTAAGCCATCTTCGCTGTCTCATATTCAACTCCTTTTAAGTAAAAATGTACTTAAGGCTCTTATGATCAATATAAATCTCGCATTTAGATCCATATAGGTAGTGTTTCCAAAATTTCAAGGTAAATACCACTGCTGCTAGTTCTAGGTCATAAGTGAGGTAGCTTACTTCATGCCTTGATGCATAAGCTATTACCTTTCCTTTCTGCATTAGTACGCATCCCAATCCTTTCCTTAAAGCATCACTGTACATCACAAATCCTTCATTTCCTTTAGGTAGAGTTAAGATAGGCACTTTTACTAATCATTGCTTTAACTCTTGAAAACTGCATTCGCATTCTTCAGACCATACATACTTGACTCCTTTACGAGTCGATCTCGTCGGTGGGGCTGATAGTTATGAAAAACCTTTCACGAATCTCCTGTAGTAGCTTGCCAAATCCAGAAAACTTCTTATTTCTGCAATGATTGTTGGTCTCGGCCACTTTAAAACCACCTCAATCTTCAGAAGGTCAACTTGTACTCCTTTTTCTGAGATGATATGCCCAAGAAATGCTACTTGCTTTAACTAAAACTCACATTCTTCAGCTTGATGTATAGTTTCTCCTTCCTTAACCTTTCCAGTACTCTTCTCAGACGAATTTCATGCTCTTCTTCTGACTTAGAGTAGATCACGATATCATCAATAAACATGACCACAAATTGGTACAAATAATCCTGGAACACCCTGTTCAACATATCCATAAATATAGCAGGGTTAGTAGTGAGTCCGAACGGCATAACTAAAAACTCATAATCTTTATACCTTGTTTGAAATGCTTCTTATGAACATCGCTAGGACTTATCCTTAGTTAATGATACCTCGATTGTAAATCTATCTTAGAAAATGTCGTAGCTCCTTTCAACTGATCAAACAGATCATCAATTCTTGGTAAAGAGTATTTGTTCTTCATCGTAACCTTGTTCAACTCTCTGTAGTCAATACACAATCTAAGACTCCCATCCTTTTTCCTCACAAGTAACACTGGAGCTCCCTACCGTGATACACTGGGTTTTTTTAAAACCTTTATCTAATAACTCTTATATTTGAGTTCTCAACTCATTCATTTCTGGTGGTGCCATTCGATACGGGGCCTTAGAAATTGGAGCAATGCCTGGTATAATGTCAATCGTCATACCCATTTCTCTTTCTGGAGGTATTGTAATTAATTCTTTCAAAAAAAATCTAGGAATTCCTTGACTATTGGAATTTGATTTATTTTCACCTCTTTTTTTTTTCACATGTACTGATACCAAATAAGCTTGACAATTTTGGCGGATCATTTTAACCGCTTTCATAGAATATATCAGTATTGTTGAATCCTTAGGCTGCCTTAGCCGTCCAATAGCTATATTCTTTTTTGGGACTACTTCAAACTGACTTTCTTACTTTTGTAGTCAATCATTTCTCCCGATTGGCTTAACCAATCCATGCCTAGTATCACATCAAACTCGATGATGGGTAATAGGATCAGATCAACTTCTAAAATCATTGATCCTAGCCTGATTGGACATGCTTTGCATACTTGGCTAGAGCTGGTTAACCTATAGACAGAGGATTCTATATGGATTACTTTACTGATTTCCTTTACTAGTAGTGCATACGTGGTTACATATCAGCAAGCGATAAATGAATGACTAGCACCCGAATCAAATAATGCAATAGCTGAATTTTCTAAAATATAAACCATACTTGTAACCATTTTCTCTTCTTGCTCTTCGGACTTAGTCCAGGTCAGAACATACACTTGCACAAGATTTCTAGAGGTTCCTGTCTGTTAGCTACTCCTACTTGTTGGTCCCGAGTTGATGGCTAAACCCAAAAGGGGAGGGGTGAATTGGGTTCTTTAAAAAATTCTTGGGTAAATTAAAAATCTCAACCCCTTAAAAAATTAATCCCCTTTTTGAAAGCAAATAGAGAGCAATAAGATAAAGCAGTGAAAGAAAGTAAAAGACAAGATTTATAGTGGTTCGGGCAATCCTTCCCTACTCCACTCTTCCAAGCTCACACTCCGTTGTGACTTGG
>JAXCLR010000105.1:44144955-44157857 GCA_035584095.1 Annona squamosa
ACTTGTTCCACACATCCTCTATTTTCTTGCCATGTTTTTATGCTAGACGACAGCTGCGAAATCCACGCGCTATAATAGTTTAACATCAATATATTTTTTTAAAAAAAATTAGCGAAATCACATTCTCTGATCAAGGTGACTTTTAATCTCATGCTAAAACAAATTGTTTAACAATGTGATTGGTGTAAGTTTTGATTCTATCATCAAAATGACACCCTTCAGGGTAATATTATAAACTTGATGCTATCATCAAATATGTTGAACGAACTTCTAGGTTAACGTAGAAAGTTACTTTTCTTCTGCAAGAATCTCTTAATGTACATTGACAGCGTCAACAACTCATCGAAAATTGTTAAAATCTCAAAATCTAATTACTTTGTGTTAGGAAATGCAATACAATTAATGCAGAAGTAGCACAGTAAATTGAGATCAAATAAATAATAACGATTTACGTATACAATACACAAATTTACTGGAAAAATTCTTTAATCTAGAAGTAAAAACCCACCAAAGAAAGATATAAATCTGTTATGTTAAACAAGTTATAGAAATAGAAGCGTAATCACTGACACTCATTCTCTGAATGATTTATCCACATCCTGATCAAGACTATAATAACATACTCTCTCAGATCAGCTCAGAATGATACTTCACATGGTTATATTGAATCATCAACTAACACTGTATTTTATAAGACTTCCATAATATACTTATATAATACCGATACACATACTATTATATGTGAACCACTACAAACATAACTTCTATGCAGAATATAAAACAGCACTTAATAAAGTTTGGTCCAAAAACGAAAGGAAATGCTGATAAACCATAGACCAGGTCAAAATTCAGGACAAAACAAATGAATGGTTATAGCCTATATATGTATGTATAGTAGTTATAATGACGTTGCAGTAGTTAAAAACCACCGGACTCAATTCAATCTTTTGGTGCTAGCTCACCCACGTAATCAGTCCGCACGCACGCACGCTGCTTAAATTAGCTGTGCTCTCTCTCCCTCTCTCTCCACCACCACAAATTCAGGACTTCTGTTCGGATGCAGAGGAAAAGAAACCTATCTTCTCCTTTTTCTCTCATTCCGATGAAAAACTGGGATTCAGATCTCTCACTTCTTCCATTTCTTATTCTTCGATTCCAAGAATTCCTGACATCGTGTTCGAAATTATATATACACATGTAATCGCAATGTAAGATTACCTGCAGAATTCTTTTTTCTTCCTGCAATTCTGTGCAACAGAATTCAGATATTTCACATGTTCCATGCAACCATGCTTCAAAACTAAAAATCGTCACAGCGTATAATGGCAAAAAGTATATTTTCTTTAAAATAAAGTTTGCAATGTTTCAGGATTATTGATTTCCTTCGCAAGCATGAAAGCTCATCCGAAGCAGCTGCGCCGTTGGTGCCAGGTGCTGGCAACTTGCAGGAGATCGTCTTCATGTGCTGCCCTTGAAGCCCTGGGAGGCGGAGGAGTTGGAAAGGCACGGGCCACTCTTGAAGCTTTTGAGAATCCAAGCGCGGCGCTGCTGGAGTATCAGGACGGCGGGGGCGGCAGCAATGGCAGCAGCAGCGGCGACGTCCAAGAAGGAGAGGCGAGGCATGTGCCCAAGGGGTGCCTGGCAGTGTACGTGGGGCCGGAGATGCGGCGGTTCGTGATTCCCACAAACTATCTGTGCTTGCCAGACTTCAGGGTTCTGTTGGAGAGGGCGGTGGACGAGTTTGGGTTCGAGCAGAAGGGAGCCCTAAGGATTCCTTGCGACGAAGAAGTGTTCGAAGAGCTGATAAGGGGTTTGAATTGCAAGAGCTCCAACAAGAAATTGAGAAGAACATAGAGAGCAGCTGAGAAATGCAAGGCATGCATGCATCGGGGTATGCGGTGTCCATTGCGACATATTAAAACTTGTGTAGGTGCATCACTGTTTCCTTATTATATATCTCAAAAGGTTATGATCTCGTTAGCCTCCACCACGGCTAAGAGGTGTAATCTTTTATTTTAAAAATTTTTATGAAAATATTTTCTTAAATATATTTAATTTATATGTCAAATTCTTCAAAATTTTGGATGTTTATACTTTTTTATTTTCAAAAGATCAACATTTTGAGAGAGATTTAAGTCATTTTTACCTCACTAGGAATGTGGATTTTTGAAAATAAAAAATAGAGACATACTGAGAATTTGCAAATTTTAGTTTATGAATTAAATACATTCGAATGAACATTTTTCATGAAAAAACAAATAAGCAAATATACATATGGGATGTGATCCAATGCCTCTAGATGCAAATCTGCTGGATTCCATTTTCTACAAAATTTTGAAACTTTTTTTAATACATCAATGGGTCCACCAAAGATAAACCACGTGGCAAATTCTATGAAAATTTTTTGAGTTGTTTTCATAGGACTTTTTCTGAATTTTGAAAATACAAAAAATGAAGCTTTTTGATGTGCTCCAAGAAAAAGCTCCATTTTTTTTGTTTTCGAATTAAAAAAAATCCTATCAAATCAACTACAAAAGTTTTTAACATTAATTAGCACATAGTATATTCTTACTAAGCCGATTAACGTACAAAAATATTTTTAAAAAAATAAAAAAGGGATCCAAACCCTAGATGCAAATATGCTAATTTGCGTCTAGATGCATTGCATTGTTTTCATATATAAATTTTTTATTTTTCGATTGACTTTCTATATAAATTAGCTCCAATAAAATCTTCCATATAAGATCATAATCCAGTAAACATTGTTTCTTATTTTGGGTAATTTGCAAATATACATTCTTAGTTTAATTATAATTGCAGATATACCAACATAGTTTTAAAAATTGCAAATAAACCAGACACAGTATGATCATCATTGCAAATATACATACTCCATTATAACATCGTTACTGCATCATCACAGCGTTGGCATAATTGCAAAGATATGTAAATTAAAAATAAATCTGATTTGAGGCCCTATTGTGCGGAGATATGCACACTCAATTAGAATACAACACTACATCAAAGAATTTCTTAACACAACCACTTTTTCCATAAATTTGACAATGACTTACATTTGACTAGATTCTACCGTTCTTAAATAAATATTTGCAGCATTTGATGACTTAAACTTGTCTAACCAAGTCAAATATGGATAATACAACTTAGTTGTCATTTTAACAAAGATCAGTGGTGGATCTAGGTGGATCTATGACCTTTGGCGAGTGGAAATTTGATGAAAGGACCATGTTATTATTTGATATGGGCAATCACGTTAAAATAAATGGTATTTCAAAATATTTTTTAAGTTCTTGAGGAATATTAATTATATAATTTTTGAAATTCTGGTAGGGGTAAGAAATTTTAGTAGTAGCAATTTGCCCCAATAAATATATGTAGATCCACCGACGTCCAAAGTCAATCATGTGAAAGATAGAAAAATTTATCAGTTTATTGCATAAAAAGAGAACAAATCTATACATTTGCATATGAGTACTTTGATATATCAACAATTTGCAAAAATAAAAATATAAATAAACATGATATTCTTTATAATATTCTCAAAAAAGATCTTTTATGAAGAGTTTTTCTTCTCTAACTTAGACCTATATTAATTGAAGGACAATAAAACACACACTTGCATATGAGAAAAAAAAATACACAAATTAGTTCATAGAACTCAACAAGTAGGATATGTTACATACATTTTGTTCTTTCAACAACTAATCTAAGTACACTTTATAGGCAACATATGAAATAAAAATCTGTACTTCTCATCATAGTGCATATAAACTCCATGACACAAGACCTTAGAAACTTATAACTTCATAAGTTTTACGGCTCAACATCTCAATACTTACTAAATCCTTCTCGCCAATCTTCTAGATATGGTAATGCGCTACATTTTTATCAAAATCAAAATATTTGACCACTATTTATATGGGCTTCATATCTCATGATATATGTATTGAATGATTAAGTTGACTCTTTCCTTGAAATTGCGATGTATAAAATATATATAAATGAACTCTGTGATTGTCTAAATCAAATATTTTAAGACTCAGATATCAAGCCACAACTTGGGCCATTATTGATCGCCTCATTGTGTGGGTGTTGGGTTATTGCAAGTGCATGAGTCATAGCTTGTAATATATAAGTATCAATCCTATAAAGAATTAGAAAACTAAAGACTTTAGAAAGTAATTACCTTGAAATGATCAAAACAAGTGGTTTAAGAAAAAAGAAAGAGATTAAAGGCAACATACACTAATCTAAATGTGTGAACGAAGTTTTAGAATTAATGATGTCAGAGATTTAGGATCTAGGATTTCATATATAACTTTTCTGCAATTGATGACTAACTCGCTTGTTTAGTCCAAATAATTTTATATTAAAGGAGATAAATCCTAATTTAATTTTACATTGTCTTTTAGTTCATGAAAGACAAATTTTAATCTTCATAAATGTCTATATTTATGAGATTATATTGATTAAATCTATTAAATTCTATAATAGTTTGTATAATTCCTAGAGGGTGTTTTGCTTATTTTCATGGTTTAAACTCTTAAGTTTAATATTTTGATTATCATATTGTGGCGCCCCAGCCCGAGCGTCATAACCTTATTCCAAGATCTATTGATTGGTAAATATGATCACGATTGGCGAGCTCTTTGGATATTTATCCCTTTTATCTTAACTCCTTATGAGTTTAATTATTTTCAAACATTTTCTTGGAAATATACGCATACGTTCTCATAATTTTTCATACTTAACAATTTCATCATAAATCATTCTTAATAATTGACCATAAATTTTTTCGCTATTTATAGTAATAATCATCACATAGTCATAAGCATAACAAAATCCTTATACAACCTTCTGACATCATTAATGTCATTAACATACAATCATACATATCAGAGAGTTCTATTACAAGAACTTGTAGAAATTCATTTGTTCCTTGAATCTCCACCTGTGCTCCATGCATGGTTCTCCTCTTTACCTGTCTTTAGGATTTGGAAAACAAAACTGTGAGTCGAAACTCAATAAGTAAGCTATAAGGTTTTTAGGCAATTCATTTTCAAGGCAAATTATATAAATGCATTTCTCTCCATTCTGTTGAAGACATTTATCAAGTGATTAACTACTAATGGAGTAGAAATCTTTTCATAAATCATTCATGGAAAGCCACTTTATACCCTCTCGAAGATATATCTTAAAACATGCTTCTCATACTCATTCAGAGTATATTATAAACAATGCAATGCATCATTTAAAATCATGACATTCCTTTGGATAGAAGCTTGCTAGGCAACCATCCATTTTCATCCTCTCTCCCATTCCAGGGAGGCATCGCTGGGCCTCGGCCTCTCTTAGCGACTTGGCCCACCAAAGGAGGACATTCGATTCGCTTATACCTTAGAGGTGAACCTCATGCTTTTGTACACATGCTTTCTTTCATGAACATGACTTGACATGCTAGCATGATTTTTTATTCATAAACCATGAATTCATTATTTAACATAAGCACTTGAAAAGCAGTAAGCAATTCATTGATTTCAATAGAAATAACATTTCGATACTCATTTAAACAAGGAATGACCATCCTTAAACAACTTAGAAAGAATTGAAATCATTCATTTGCTAACACATTTAATCAGTTAGAACATCATTGATAAGCAATTTATCACATTTGATAAAACGAAGCATTTTAGAAAATTGCTTGCTTACCTGGCTTACTTGGCTTTCCGCCTCATTAACTTCTTTGCCTTTGCCTATACATAAACATAGCATTGTATTTATAAAAATCCATTTTCTTGCATTCACTTATTTTTCCAATCCCATAATCCATATCATTCATAATCAACTTGGATTTTCAAGTCAATCATACATACACGACAAACACTTGTACATCATAACGTTCATTCCATACTTGTGTTTTAATCCAATATTTAAGGTAAACACATAGCATACATTCATATCTCAGCATATGGAAATTTATATCTTCCATTAACCATTTTTCATGCATTTTTCATTTTTCCTACATCAATGCTTATTCTAAGCATATAAGTGACGTTTCCAGCTTCATAAATAAATATCAAATATTGAGATAATTAATCCTCATTCATACAGAAATATCCTCATACATTTTATCATATATTTATGCATATTTTGCATTTTAGCAAGTTCACATAAGCCGCATATCATCCACTCACACATATGCTCCATATATGTTTAACATACAACACATGTATTATGTGTTTCTTAAAATTTCTTAACACAAAAACTTATGCCCATTTTCATCATCACTAAACCCCTTAATTAACATATACTTTAGGGTTTAATTTCAGATTTCTAATCTGTTTATCACTGATTTTCAAAACAACCATGTTAAGACTCATTTTTCATCATTTCAACGCCTCTTTCATGACTTAAATTGTAACAGATTTTTAAGTCATAATTTTCAGAAACTAAACATGCTTTTCTTACCCCAAATTTATGGTATTATCATATATTTAAAATTCATAATTCATTAGCTTACAGCAACATCTTCATACATATAGGGTATCCATTTAACCTCCAAACATATATCCATAAAATCACATTTAAGAAAAATCATTTCAAACCCTTTTGGACAATCAAAGTAACTTAAACATAGGGTATTTTACCCTCCATAATATTCACAAATCATTTCATTACAAATATTAACGAAAATCATATGGAAAACACCCGTTTTGGCCCCCATTTGGACGTCCCTCATGCATAACCTAAAAAATCAGATTTAGGGCAAACTCATCCAGTCCACTTAGGTCCAAAGAGTCCTTAATTTATGATACTTTACCCTACAAATCATCCATAAATAATTTTAGTACTTCCTTTTATCATTTTTAACCCAAAAATGGAAAATTGAGTCATTTATTGAAACTTAGGGTTTCATATTTGCTAAAATCATCAACAAATGCTTAAATCATCATATGTCATTCGAAAAAATATGAATTACATCCAAATCAACATGCTTAAATTATACATCAACTTGGTTTAGGGTTTTGAGATTTTCTAAGTTAGCTTTCATCTCAAAATTCAATTCAAACTTCTATTTTCACTCTCTTGAATTGTTGATCTCCTTTAAATCTTTCAAAAATCATTCAATCCCCATATTAAGTCAACATAACTCAGACTTTAAGATTTATTTATGAACCATATTCATGGCTCATGAATTGAGAGAGAAGAACTTGATTTAGGTGATTCAAAACTTAGATTTCACTTACTTGAATCAACTATAACTTGAATCCAACTTGAGTTGCTTGGTTCCTTTTTTCTTCTCCTCCTTTTTCTTCTCCTTTTTTCCTTTCCCCTTACTGGTTTGGACGTGCCCTTGGTGCTCAAGACCTAGCAAAAATTTGAGAAATTTCCTCCCCCTTTCTTCATGTACACGTTACGTGGATAAGCTCTCATTTTATGATTTTTTAACCAGCTAGTGGGACCATTTGCCACATGTCATGAGGGTAATTTATTTTTATCTTATCCCTTGATGATATGACATTTTTATAAGCAAGTAAAATTTGTGTTTACAAATTTATAAAAATCCACAAAATCAATGCATTTAAGTATCATGTTGTTGTCCACCAGGGGCGTCACTTCTTAGGCATGCTTTTTGACATTTTTATGCCTCAACTTTCACACATTTAAGTGTCCCATTAGTTACCCTAGGGTCTTAGCTACTTAGATATGCATTTTAAGATTTTTAAAAATCTAATTTCCATGTCATATCTACCTTTGGACGTCTCCCTTGTTGCCACCTTATTTATGCTCCACCTTGAGCTACATATTAGGCAATTAACCATGACATTAAATCTTGAATTTTCCATGGATTCGACCATTAAGTAATGCTTATAAATCCAGCTCAAACCACTAAAAAATTAACAACTTACATAGCATTTAAATATGTCATTTTCTCAAATACTTTTTATTAAATGCTATGGTAGTCTAGGGTACAAAAAGTCCATGCTAGGTACATTTTTCTAATTAACCACTTTTCCATGGTAATTAGCTTAATCAAATTCACTCATTCCACAGATTTCATAATTTTATTCCATCGTTTCAAATTTCATCTTAAGCCGATGTTTCTATGTCAAGTTATGAACCTTTGAAAATATCCTTAGAGTGTGAGATTAAAAATAAATAATTATCACCTTAATCTCATCACTTGTGCCTTAATCCAATCCATGCATAAGGTTGAGCCCAAAATCATGAACTAATATTTCAAATTTCATCTCATTTCATGTGGTGCCTCCAACCGGGGCGCTTGAGAGCCTTACTCTAGGATCGCTTTCTGATCGGTAAATGTGAATAAGATTATTGCCCTGGTCACACAGCGAGATTTTTTTTATATTCATACATAATACCCATAACTTGTGAAAGGATGAGATAACCAAACCATTTCTATTTGATTCCACATGTGGTAATTAGAACTTGTCTTTTTGTACATTCATAACATATTCATCAGTTATTTAATTACAATGAAGGTTTCCTAGTCAGTCAAGGCTAACTTTATAAAATTCAACCTTCCATAGATTTATACAAGAAAGGAAGTAACTTATGTAACCCTATACTTCACTTCGATTTTTGTCTCATACCTGTCTATAAATTTTGAAAAAACATTACATGAGTACTAATACTCAATAAGCAGGTCCTTTCATTTTGCAAATTAACATTTCTCATTTTCTTTTTATGCATTTCATAGATATAAAAATGCAAATGCATTCAAGCATACATGATATTTCTCACGATGGAACGCTAGCTAGGCATCCATCACCTGATCCTGCTCCCATTTCAGGAAGGGCGCCGCAGACTTCAGCCTGTATTAGCAACTCGGTCATGCTAGAGGAGGAAAACCGATCTAATTGCACCTCTCTCATGACCTAATCCTCGTGCACAATGTACAATCATTTTCATGCTGGCATGCCATTTCATATATAAATAATTTTGCATAAATAATTTATAAACAATTTTCAACAAATAGAAATATTCTTTGTAATTCAAAAATTATTCCTTAAACAATATTTAAAATATTCAAATTCAATTATTTATAACACGTTTGCAATGCAAGATGAAAAACATTAATTTTGGAAGTATAACTTGCTTACCTATAAAATTAGCTTGTACCTTCCCCCTTTTCTTTTCCTTTTCCTATACACTTAAAAAAGACCATTTTTTCTTATAATATCCCATGCTTGCACATTTTACTAACTTTCTTTTTCCACATGTGTTCATTTCATATAACTATCTTTTAACCATATTTACAAACTTGGCTATTATTAACCATTCTTATCCTCGTCGAACTTTCTTCAAGGTCTAACCTATGCTAACTGCCCTTGCAATATATGGACATCCATCCTATTTCTACATCAAATATTCATATCAATTTGTTATTTGAACTATTAGTGGAATGTGAGCATATGGCAATAAAAATTTAATTCATACCCATCTTTTAATTACTAAATTAACATAACTATGGGAGTATAAAAATCTGTTTACACGTGTATATATTTGTTAAACATGGGCAACTTATTAATGGTAATTACTTTTTTTCCATGATTTTCAACGAATTTCAAAATCTTACAGCACTTAATATGTATATTAATTATTTCGACATCCAGCAGCTGAATTAATAGATACATTAATTATATCCATTAACGTTCAGTTGGATAGAGCTTCTGCATTTAATTAAACAAAGTTAGAATTTAAGCATGGAACGAGATAGCACTTATGAATTCTAAAAATGTTTTTGACACAAAACAATTAGGAATGAAGGTAAGAAATTAATTAAATATAAATAAAATCTATTTAATATAAACCAACTGTTTAGGAACAGTGTATATATATATTCAGCAAGCAAAATTACATTAATGCTCAACAGGTTAATATAAAGCTTCTGAATTCAAATGAAAAAAAAATCGGATAGCAGAAATAAAATTTTTGAAATCATCCAAATCGGGCGTCAATGCATTTACATATTTATAAAAAATTTTTGGAACATTGCTGCCGTCCACTTAATATTGCAGCCGTCCACCACTAATATGTTGCTGCCCATTTTATGAACGTCCCTTTCAAAAATTTCATTTTAGCAACAGTTTCATTGTTGAAACATGCTAAATTAATTAATGTGAAAATCATTAAAAGCTATTAATGCTCGTCCATACCTGTTTAAAATGGATCATCAAGATTGGACATCATTTTTAGAGTTTAATTAAAATCATGTAAAAAAATCATGCTTAATTAATAAAACAGCATATGCATGAACGTCCAGTAGCATATAGATTAAAAGTCTATTTGATACAAAATCTTTATTTAGGAATAGTCAAATATTTTTATAGCATGTGTTTTATATTTATTAATCAACGTTCTACATAGACTGTTAAAAATATCAAATGTACAAATCATATGATCATCCAGCAAGTTGTTTTAATAATTTAAAATAAAAAATGAAATCATTTACATAGGGGACGAGATGAGCATCATAACTGAAATAATAATTATAAGTAAATAAAATATGCTGATGTGAAGAATGAAGAAGAATGCCTGGAGTGCTAGATGGTTTGACTCTAATTAATGCTACCGTCGACGCCTTTCTCTCCCGTTCTTTTAATTTAGCAATCGTAACATATATGTGTATCTCTCCTTGCTAATGCACTGAACATCTAGCACTCGTTTCTCTTCTTCAGCAGCCACTTTTTATATTTCCCTTACACGATTTACCATGGTTTTGTTTTTCTTATCTCAAGTGTCACCGCTGTAAATTAAGTATAGCTGTTGGCTTATTAATAATTCAACATAAATAAAATACAAGTGTTTACGTTTTATCAATCCAACGTGGTTAAAACATGGCTATTTAACTTTGACCAATACGGCTGTCCACATTATGTGTACTGGACATTTGTCTTGCTAACGTTCACATTTTTCTATTTTTTAACAAAAAATTCCATCATTAATTAATTAATTCATAATTGTCTATATACACACCTATATATTATGAATTTTTTCTAATTAATATATATACAATTGCTCATAAAATGCACTATTCGAAAAATTTTAAATTTTTTATTTTATTTTAATTAATTAATTCATATTTGGATATAAAATTTCTTTTTAAAATTTTGAAAACATGTTTTCTAAAATTTCATTCATTTATTAAATTGGGCATATTAAAATAGGTTTGATCCTAAAATTTCATCTCAAACGGCCTATATGCATTAAGATATTAATTAACTAATCAATTATGCAAAAATAGCAAAATATCCGTTGGACGTAAATTATTTTTCATAATCTTTTCTGTCTAGATTAAAGAGCATACAATTTAATACTTCATAGCAAATTCTCTTGTCCATCCGAGTTATACATGCTTAGATCTAATGGAAACAGTGAAGATTAACATAAGCCCTTAACTAGGACCCCTAATTATCTAAAAATTTTTATTTATTTTTATTTTTCCATAAGTTCCTTAAATTTAAACAGTTTCAATTTGTTATAATTCAGAATTTTGAAATTTCTTTTTGAAAAATTTGTAAAAATTCATTTTCATATCTAATCTTGAAATCATAAATTACCCATTTAGTTTTCTTATAAACCTCAAATTTAACTTTTGTAAAATTAAATCCTCTTCTTATCTATACTCTTGTCAAATTTACCAATCAATTCTTTATTCTAAATTTACAATTTAATCTCATTTTTTCTAAAATTGAAATTTGATCTTTTTGTAAATACACACATTTTTCTATAACCTTTCTGAAATAACATATACACTATATCGTCTTTCAGCATACATTACATTCACGAAGTTTCAAATAACATAGGTTTTACAATCCTCCCCTCCTTATATAGGTTTTGTCCCGAGACCGGATATACTTCAAATAAATGGGGGTATTTTCTCTCAACTTACTCTCAAAATTCCCAAGTAGCTTCAGTTTCTGCATATCGGTTCCACAGGATTTTGGCATACTCAATCTCTCGATTCCGAAGCTTCTTTACTTTTTGGTCCAAAATTCTAATTGGTCTCTCTTCATAATTTAAGTGGTCATGAATTGACAAATTTTCTACAACTAATATGTGGGTAGGGTCAGCTACATACTTCTTGAGCATTGAAATGTGAAAAATATTATGAACTGATACTAGTGCTGGGGGTAGGGCTACCATATAGGCCAAATTGCTAATTTTTTCCAATACTCCAAACAGCCCTATGTATCTTTGGTTTAATTTACTTCTCTTCCCAAATCTTGTGACCCCTTTAAATGGCATTACTTTTACAAATACATGGTCTCGGACTTGAATATTTAAATCTCTTCTCTCGCAGTTGGTATAACTTTTCTGTCGACTTTGAGCCGTGAGTATGCATTGACAGATTACTTGTACTTTTTTTCGCCATTCTTCTTAATAGGTTTGGGGCTAGCTTTCTTTCTCCCATCTCATCCCAATTTAATGGGGTTCGACATTTTCGTTCATATAGAGCTTCAAATGGAGCCATTTGTATGCTTGCTTGATAGTGATTATTATATGCAAATTCAGTTATTGGTAAATATTCATCCCATGATCCTCTAAACTCTAAAGTGCACATACGAAGCATATCCTCAACAATTTGATTTACTCGTTTAGTTTGTCCATCGGTTTGAGGATGAAGTACAATGCTAAATTTTAGTTGAGTACCTAGGGTCTGATGTAAACTCTTCCAAAATCGAAAGGTTAAACCTAAATCTTGATCCGAAACTATGGATTTAGGTACTCCATGAAGTCTGTGGAACCCCGATCTTTGAGACGTGTACAAAACCCTATGATTGTAAACCCTAGGTAATATATTTGAGAAATATATATTGATGGATATGAAATATATGGAAATGAAGGTTAAAATA
>JAXCLR010000105.1:44187509-44221828 GCA_035584095.1 Annona squamosa
TATGTTAGAAACCCTTTTATTTGTTTAGTTTCATTGTATATGGATCTCATCTATAAATGTGTAAAATTAATGTAATAAAATGATCTAATGCTAAAATATCAATTTTTAAGTAGTTTTTTCAATATCTAAACCATCTAAAATATCACTACTATGTAAATAAATGACTCTATAAAGTATTATTATATTTTAAAATATGTGTGAATGGATCTAAGTGTTTTACATAATTTACACATGAATATATATTTTTTCCAACAAATGCGGCCCATAAACGTACTTGATCAGTATGAAGCTTGGTATCCTAAATAAACAAATGATATTAAACATAATGAATGGATTAGATTTTCCATCAAAGATCAAAATTTTAAAATTTAAGGGAGTTACAAGGCTCCACTTCTGCATAACCTAGTTACATAAAAGCGAAGCCCATAATTGTTTATGCATTAAGCATTTTAACTATAATTACAATAAATGTTCTACCATGTAATCATAACCTAATTAAACTATAAAATATTTATTCTAAAATTTAAATGTCATCCATTTTTGTTCCTAAAAGTTGAATTATTGTATCTACATTAACTTTATTTGCAAATAATTACAAATATACTAAATTTTTTAAATTATTGCACACATACCAATTAACTATGAGATATATGTCTCACTTTTATTAAACTTTATGTAGTAATTTCATGCAATCTCATTTCTTTTTCTTACCTTAATTGTTAAAGGTAAATGCATTACATTCATTGTACTTAGAATTATGTTTTACTCATAAGACCAACTTTCACCAAAACTAAAGATATTATAGGTCATATAAATATATTTACAAGTAAATTATGAATAAATAAGTTATCATAATTAGAAGTATATTTTAGAATTAAGGACTATACCAAATAAACTTTTTGAATTAAAACTTTTTATTCTCCACAACTACTCTATTTTTTAATTATTTTTTCATATTTATCTATATAACTACCCTATTTTCAAGCATGTATACACAATTACCCTTATAACTAATCTATTTATTTTACTTCGTTCTTTTTACTCATCATCATTACTCCTATCATATCACATCATTTTCTCCAATTTTCAAAAAATTTTCATTCAAAAGTTTTATCACTTCCTAAACACATCCTTAGTTGGTGCGAATGCAATAATGTTCAAAAAGTTCGTTATTTCGATCGGTAATTTTAACTTCTATTAGTTCGAGAGTAACCCAAAACTAATGTTAATACCCGATCCGAACTCAACCCGAAATTCTAATATTAAGGTTAAATTCACCTAAATCCGGTACAACCCAACCTGAGTTGCACCCCTATCGTACATTGCTTAAACTAGAACAAGTTGCTTCAAGTGGATAGATGTACATCTTTAAAGGTAGGAACAAATTCTAGCAGACAAAATTTGCTGAAAATGACAGATGACAGATTTAAAAATTCACCAGGCTTCACTCTGATACCCATTTGATGTAGGACAAGATGCCCTTCATCAATAATAAGGGAAGACTTTGGATGAAAGAGGAAAAATTCTCTCAATAGGATAAAAAGAGAAAAAAGGGGAGAAATCACAAACAAATTAGGAGAAAGAGAGATAAGATTGGAGAAAAACTTCAAAAGTAGAAAAGGTATAGGAAAAGTAGAGAAAATGATAGAAGAAAGAGGAAGGAACCACTTAAGGGGGTGAGAAGGAAGAAAAAGGAAATACACGAAGCAAGGATGGGATAAAGATGAAGAGGAGGGACGAGAAGAAGGAGAAAAGGAGAATTTTAAGAAAATAAAGATCTTATTCCATTATTAAAATAAACTGGCTTACATAGAACCCGAATAACCCTATTTGTGAAAAAAATAACTTTAGGCAACAAGAAAATAGAACCCTACACAATAAGCAACCTTGTTTAACAAGTTGCTATTCATGATCTCCATCAACTACACACTTATTTATGAACTAATGAAATACTATTCATCAAATTCATGAGAGCAATAGTCACACTAAATGAAATCTTCAGAAACTCATAATGCCTATACTAAGTTCTAAAAGCTATTTTAGCATGTCTTCTCATAGCACATTCATTTAGAAAGACACATGAACCTTGTGGTTGATCAAACAAAACATCAATTTGTGGATGCTGATACTTATTCTTAATGGTCATCTTATGAAGCTCTTTATAATCAATACATAGTCTCATACTAAATTACAAAGAACACAAGTGCTTCCCAAGATGACTTACCAGGACAAAATCCTATATCAATAAGTTATTACGACTAGTCTCATGCTAAATCACAAAGAGCACAAATGCTCCCCAACATGACTCACCAAGACAAATAAATCCCAAATCAAAAAGTTGTTGCAATTACACCTTCAGTTCTTCCAACTTTGTAGGGTCCATCCAATAAGGGGCTTTTGAAATTGGATTGATACTAGGAATTGATCTTATAATGAAATCAATTTGTCTCTCTAGAAGCATCCCAGCAAATCTTTTCAAAATAAATTTGAAATTCAACAGCCACAAAGATGTCTTCCAATTTATCCTCCTTAACCCTTCCTAAGTAATTTCCCAACTTGCAAAGCCAACGAGAGGTGACACACTTCTCGTTTACTTCCCTTAAATCAACCTTTTCTTCACAAAGCCTCCCGCAACCTAACTTGGTGCTCTCAAAGGTCCTTCTACCTAACAAACTAAGCATTATATTCTAGAATAACATTTACATCTTTTATAGATGCAAATAAAATATCTACTAAAATTGTTAGTCCTTCAATTTGTATTAGGCATGCTATACAAGCACGTCTTAGTAACAAACTACAAAATGTAATCAGAACGTGCAAAGTCAATTCATCAATTCCAGTGCATGCTCTCAAGTGAACATTACTACCACAAAAGATTTATCTACACCTATATCAAACAAAACTTAGTCTAATTTCCACAAAGATGAGTAACATTTGGCACTTGAACTTGCTTAAGGTAGAGTGCATGAACTTACGATTGTAGCCGCGCAACTAGCTATTGTCTACTGCCTTGACAACATTGCACTAGCATTCCTTTTAGTTTCATTTGGTCATGTGATATGACTAGATATTCATAGTCAGCATTTTCTACGATATCAAGCTTCCCATAATCATAAATTTTAGCACGAAACCACAGCTTTCAAAATATATAAGCATGACTCATTAAAACCCCAGCCATAGAAAAATTTGGATTTCACAATTCACTAATGCTTCATGAAATCACAAGACCAAATGTACAGCCAAAAGAGCAAAAAAGTGGTACAATGAGAATGGAAGAAAAATTTAATTGAGAAAATGATGTGATATGATATACTTAATAATTAAGAGTAAATAAAATAAATTTAAAATAGTCAAGGCAAAAAAATATTAAAAAATGATTGAAATGTAAAGGAAATAATAGGAAAATTAAGATACTTGGTTAAAATGTCAAATTATACTAAAGGTGTGTAGAAAGGAGTGAAAACATTTTCTTAAAACTTCTACACATTACCAAATAGACCCTAATTGAACTATTTAATTTTGTATCCTATTACCTGAATCCCAACTATCATCACAAGCAATGAATGAGGGACTAAGGCGAAGTTTATGTTAAACTTACAAGGGTAAGTTCCACGTATACCAACAAAATTTACCCATAGTTCCACTTATACCTACGAATTTTCAAAAATTCGAAATATGCCCATGTTTGTTGCCTAAAATTCCATTCATACTCATTCTATAAAGAATTTCTTAAAGGGACGTTAACCAACCCCCCCCCCCCTTCAAATGATGAATATGCTCATGCCCTAATTATGACTCTATAGGTAAAAAAAATTCATATTCTAATGAATTTTAAGTATTTTTATAAACATACAATCATATATTATTTGAATATGAATTTTTAGTCATGAACAAACTAATCCCAAGCTATATTAGGGCTTGGGCATATTCATCATTGCAAAAGAGTGGCTAACAAATCCCTAATGGCAGAAGTGCAAATAGAATTTTCAGCAAAATATACTGATGTATTTGGAATTTTTAAAAATTCATGGGTTTATGTGAAATTTTTCCAACTTACAATTTCTCCGAAAAAATGGAGAAGCTTTTTTTGTTTCCTAATAGTCCCAATGCTAGGGATTTTAGTAGTAGTTACGCATAACTAAAATTACACTAAATCATGTTATGTAGCATTTAAAAAAATTAATTTTTACAAAATCACATGTTAGTATATTTTTCTGAAATTGTACTTCCGATAGCCAAGGGCGTTATACAGGATGAAAGTAGCAATTCCATCACAACGTAAAACAATGTAATGCAAATGATGTATCATGGTAAGACCATTTGAACTAGAGAAAGTACTGGTTACGAGGGGAGAATAATCTGGGCCTTGAATTACGTAGAAAGAGAAAACTTGCCTAGGTTAATGACTAGTCATATAACATATGTTATTGGCAAGAAAACAACCTCATTGTCCTATGGGAATGGCAGTGACTAAGATTTAGGTGAAAACTGAATAGACATGAGGATTGAAGAGTACAAACTACAAAGATGTGGAGTTTTGTAATAATATTAGTGAAAACAACCTAATGAGAATAGGGTACAAGTATGGAATTGGTGGGTGCCGCATCCTATGTAAAATGCATTTCCTATTTTCATAGATACAAAAGAGTAAGATAGCAACGGCACTGCCAAACCAAGTATACAAAAAGTTGGAATTGGATAGATTTATTCCGTGTAAAAACTTTCCGATAATATCACAGAAACAATTAAATGACAAAGTAGATTATATACCACAGATCCATGCAAGCAAACAAGGAACAAGATAATTTTTACCCCAAAAAAATGTCTGTAACAAGAATAATAAGAAATGCTTTTCCAGAATCTGAAATATTATTCAATAGCTTGTATCCAGTAAATTTCAGCAAGGCTACCTGAAAGTCACAAAAGAAGGTAGGCTGGTCAATACAAAATCCATGAAGATTTAAACTGTTGGCATGCATATATTAAGCAAGTTGCCTGTCAGACATCAAATATCAGAGGAAAATTAAACTGAGGTCTCAGGGTGGGAATAACAACTAGCTCAAAGTAATCTTAACTAAAGAAGATACAATCATAACAAAGATATCTACAGCAGATGAATTGTCAGAAGCCTACAGAGAATGCATAACATGTTGGTAACTCCAAATGAGGATCACTGATTGCCATCTGCCACCAAAGTCAGGTTTCAACCTAAAATTAAATTTGGAGAAAAAGTCAATAACATAATGAACATGTGGATCTGTAAAAAAAGAAAATATTTAAATCAATCATCCATCAGCATCAACGAACAAGGAATATACATTGATGCAGGATAAGATGCCTTAAATCAATAAAAAGGGAAAGATTTCAGAAGAAGGAGAGAAGATTCTCTCAATAGGGAAAGAAGAGAACAAAAGGTAGAAAAACCACAGAATGATAGAAGAAAGAGACAAGGAAAGAGAAGACTTAAAGAAATCTCAATTCATAAACTGTCATAAATCACTCATTCAAAATGTTGTCGTAAAATTAATGACCCTATTTATAAGAGGATTACTAAACCTAGAAGTTAGGCAACAAGAAATACATAAATTTGTGAAACGAGAAGCTTGCATAATCAGAGAAACGTAAATAAAAGAAATTTGTTTCAACTAAAGATATTAATTCCCTCAAATAACAAATATAAAGAAACCCTAATAAAGACAAGTGTCTCATCACAACCAAGATCTGCATCACTGACAAGTTTGAAAAAAAATGTTCTAATCTCAGAGCAATTCGTGTATGAGAAAAGAAGAAAAGAAAAGAAAAGAAAGAAAAAAAAAGGTCAAGAGTGATCCAACTTACAACACTGTGGAAGTGGGACCCTCACTGGTTTACTTTGGTTTACAACCAATTAAAGCCAAAATCTTAGATCTTTAACAGATAAGAAAAAGAAATGACATAAGGAATTTGGCATTTTAAGATCCAAATCACTTCCAAAAGTAATTTAAAATAGAACTATGAACTTCTGCAAGCAGAGCTCTTTTCATAATCAACACATCCACACATAATCAAAACTATGAAGTTAGTTTAGCCCAGTAGATGCGACTTAGGGTCCAGTGCGACACATAGAACTATGAACTTCTGCAAGCAGAGCTCTCTTCATAATCAGGCTATATTCTAAATAAACAATAAGTCAGGAACCAGGCATTCAGGGTGAATACATTCAGCATTTCCTGAAAAGCTGTTGGCATTGGCTGCATTCTGATTTCATTAAGGAAATAAAAACACTCATCTAAGAGAAAAGGACATTCTTCCCCTAATGCATACAGAAGGATTGAAAAGGTACTATGAAGGTAAATGCATCAAAGGAAAATGTATTTGATTGTATAATGAGCAAAGTCAACCAAGCCAAGAAATGGGTTACTCTGCCTTACAAAATTTCAAATTTCATCAGATCAAAAAAGCCCCAAAGAAGTTTGTATGAATCCTAAAGGATCAATGCCATTGAGAGAGAGAGAGAGAGAAGAATTTTGGGGAGAAGCAATAATAAGAAATAATATCATCATCATCATAAGTCATTTCCCACCCAACTGGAGTCAACTGCATTGATTCTGCTACGCCGTTCTTGACTATCAATCATTAAATGTTTAGTAATCTATAATATTTTCATACTTTTTTTAATGTTTTCATAAATGTAAGAAATATTCTCATGTCTTTCATCAACTTCCTTAATCTACATTTTCTAAATAAAACATATAAGCAGATAGTCATATTTTCCAGAAAAAAAACTTAATACAAAGCAAACTATAAACAAGTCAAGTAACCAAAAATCATAAACTACTAGCTAAGCATATAGTGGACCTCAGATCTTTTAAATACAATTAAACCTAATGCATGCAATTAAGATGTTTACACATCCATAAAAATCTGGACTTAAAATGAACAATCAGAACCCTCCAGTGGACTCAAAATGCAACAAAATGAGAAAACTATTTATAAGACCAAATGGACCTTCTAGCAAGAAAATACTCAACAAGTAAATGGATAGTCAAGAATATGCCACAAGTCTAAAGGAGCTACTACTGTGGGCCGCTTGGGCCAATGCATTAGGTCGAAGCTTGGGCTATCTATCTAAGCCAGTTCGCTAGGCAGCTAGGCTGGTCCAACACTTTTGGGCTCAGCCCAACAGCCACCCACCATCAGTCATTCACAATTGCCAGTGTCTCAACTAGGTCATGTTTAGGCCTCCTAACCAGGCACCTGGCCTGCGCAGAGGCATTATGCTCAGCAAGTATTGGTCTTGTCACTAGGCTTGGCCTCAATGCTACCTCAGCAACAAGTCAAAAAGAGGAAGCCATGCAGAACAAACAAAAGAAAATAGAATAAAGAGAAATATCTGGCCTCAGTGCTTTGTCAACAACAAGACAAAAAGAGGAAGTCATGCAGAACAAAAAATAATAATAATAATAATAGAATAAAGAGGAAGATCTGGATTCAGTGCTTCCTCAACAACAAGACAAAAAGAGGAAGTCATGCAGAACAGACCAAGAAAAATAAAAATAATAGAAGTAAGAGGAAAGATCATTTAAAAGGGAAAGAAATTGAGAGACTTAGAAGGGAACAATAGAAAAGCAACATAAAAATTTAGGGAAACAAGAATCTGAAGAAATAATCAAAATGAACTATCTTACCTATAAATAAGGTTCCTTATTTATAAGAAAATACAAGTTATATAATAAATATATGAAAGCCAGACCAAGAAGCAAAAGTAAGCTTGCACAAGAAACAAACCTATGCAATGATAAATAACTCAAAATAGAAATACCATCCATCAACAAATACGAAAAATAAACCTCAAATTAGTCTTACTTTCTATAATTGTGACTGGTATAAGTACGAATTGGATACATAAAAAAATGATCTCCATCAATTCTCCTCCAATTGAAAGAACTTGCCACCGGGGAATTATCTAAATGACAACACTGACAAATTTAGATCCAAATTCTAAAGTGTTTTTTTCAAATATCTAAGTAGCCTCTACACCTAGTTTGTTCCTCCATTGAGCAAAATATCTTTAATGATGACCTAAATGAGAAGTAATAATATCATCTTAGAGAATTTTTTTTAAGTAATAGAAAATACTAGAATCTACACAACAACAAAACTTAAGCAACAAGTAAACTTGAAAAATAAGAAAACTTGCATAATGAGTAAACTTGAGTAATGAACAAACTTGCACATAAGAAATAATTCAAGATAAAAATAAACACCCCAAAGTAATCTAAACCATTCATCAAAAAAATCAAATAAACCCTGAATTAACCCTAATTTCTATAATTACCTCTTATAGATTACACCTCTTTCTATAATTGCCTAGCCAGTCCAATCCTGTTCTGGTTACACTAGGATAAACTCCGTTCAAATTAATCTTATTCATCATATCCCATAGGAGGAAATTACAGCAGTAGTTGAATCTTCTGCAGGAACCAATAGTGAGGACACGATGGCATTAGTTAAAATCCTAGTTCCCCTTATTTTTCACTACTAGGCAGAAGGAATTTTAGTTCCTTATTAACAGAAAGAAAAAGGGAGAAAGAGAGCCAAGAAGCGATTTGCAAAATCGGGGAATTCAAATTATTTTTTCTCTCATTTTTCTCTCATAACAAGGTAAAGCAGGATTATTTTTATTTTGATTTATTTGGAGCAATTTACTTTATTTATTCAAATAATAGGTTGTTAATGTATCCCTAAACTAACATGGAATATTGATTGACGCTGCTTTATATAGGCTAACTTAATTCAATATGGTCTTTTCCTAATAAATTAGAAGAAGAAATTGGGATATGAACTTAAATATAAATCAAATTATCCATAGCAAAACATATTGAGAGAAGTAATATTGATTTTTGCTCTTTGAAATGTAAATACAAGATGATGCGTGTAAAAAGTAAAAATAAATACTATAGCTATTAAATGATAATAAAAAAATAATATGTGTAAGTTATTTGATCAGACATCCGCACAGAGGGATCAAAAGTGTTTTTGTTTTGGGAAAATTTTAAAAAAGAAGCATTTTTGGTCTAGAGATTTTGCATCCAGATCCAAGACAAATTTTGTGATCTAAAACATCCAGCCAAAAAGAATCACAAGTGACCCCCTCTCTCTCTTCCACTTGTTATTGGGCTAGCACCAAGGGTAAGCGTAACCCCCTAGCACACCGGATGGGTGGGCAGACGGATCGCAAGTTGGATAGGCGGGGCGATCACTCGAGCAGACGCGTGCGAGACGTGAGGCATCATACTGCACAGGCGACACAGCATGGTGAGTCAGGACTAGCACTGGACGCAGTGCACGCTGACGAGACGCACATCGCTCTTGTGGCGCACAGTCACATTTGACTAGGCGGGCTTGGACCAAGTCCTAGCTGATGTGGACCACTCTCCTTGAAAAGAGGAAGTAGTGGGACACCTCACCTTGGGTAGTGGGGCACCTCACCCCAAGTAGCGGGACACATGGCGTGCATCCCTTGAAGCAGAGGGAACATCTGTCACTTTGGGAGCTACTTGTGGCGGAGCGGGAGATGTGTTCCTATGTATATTTAAGCCCTTGAATCCCTTTCATTTGTAACTAGTTTGACATCAAGAGAAGTCGTGGTGTTGTGGGGATCTTGGGTATGAGCTTTGTACAATCAGGCATTAATGAAAGGTTGAGAAGAATTCTTGCAAGTTCTTGTGTGTTTTTATCCTCCCTCTCTTGAGAATTAGTTCCTTATTCGTTAGCCTCTATTTGCGGGTATTTTGGTTGCTAAGGCTTAGCAAACCTTAGGCCGGTTTCAAGCGTGATCATAGACCACGTTCAATCTTGTAACAATTTGGTATCAAAGCTGTATTTGTATTTCTTGGGAAGTTTAGATCATGGCAGATAGAGGCGCTATGGGATAATTTGAGAAGCGGATCTCTATACTCGAGCGGCACGTTGATGTGCTAGCTACTGAGACTGAAATCGTGGAGTCCAATGCTTCAAACGATGTGGGAGCTAAGATGCTAGGATTTACGGAACAAGTTGAATTCTTGGAAGTAGCACAAGGAGCACTACTAGCAAAGATTGATGGACTAGCAGACGAAGTCGCGGTTCTTAAAAAGGCTTTGTTGGGATCAACTAGTGCATTCTCGGATGGACACAAAACTAAGGTACCCAATCTAACCCCTTATTCTGGTGCACATAATGGTAAAGAATTGGAGAATTTCTTATGGGATATGGAACAGTACTTTAAACCTGCACGAACACCCGCGAATAAGATGCTCACCATCTTATGTTTGCATCTGACTGGGGATGCAAAACTTTGCTGGCGGAACTGTGTCAAAATGAAGAACGAGTTACGGGAGCAATTTATGCCTTACAATGTAGCGTGGTTGGCTAGAGAATCGTTGATAAATTTTAAGCACACGAGCACTGTGCGCGAGTAAGTGAAAAGCTTTCAATCCCTATTGCTGAATGTGAAGAACGTGTCAGAGGATAATAAGCTCTTCAATTTTATGATGGGTCTTTAGTTGTGGGCACAACCCAAGCTGCGACAGTAGAGTGTCAAAGACATAGCTGCTACTATCGCTGCTACGAAAAGTCTTGCCTATTACAAGGCGAATCAAGGAATGCGGGATGAGAAGAAGAAGTCTTCCTCTAAGGGCTACGGGAAGGCAAAGAGGGATGGTCAGGTGGGTGAATCAAAGTAGAAGGGCTCAAAGTCGGCTCCTTATCGGATGACACCAACCGAGCTGAAAGAACTCAGAAAGCGGCTCAACGAATTATTGGATGCGGGATTCATCCAACCTTCAAAACCACCATACGAAGCACCTGTCATTTTTCAGAAGAAACATGATGGGACATTGCGGCTATGCGTTGATTATCGGGCGCTGAACAAAGTGATGGTGAAGAACAAGTACTCACTTCCTTTGATGGCAAATTTATTTAATTGGCTAGACAAAAGCGAAATACTTCACCAAGTTGGACTTAAGGTCGAGCTATTAGTAAGTCAGAATGGTAGCGAGTGACGAGTTAAAGACCACAATGGTAACGAGGTATGACTCATTTGAGTATTTAGTAATGCCTTTTGGGCTAACCAATGTTCAGGTTACATTCTGTAATCTTATGAATGATGTACTCCATCCATATGTTGATGAATCTGTAGTCGTATATTTGGATGATATTGTCATTTATAGCAATAGTCTAAAGGAACATGTTGCTTATCTCAAGTTAGTGTTTAATAAATTGAGAGCTAACAAACTCTTTGTAAAGAGAGAAAAATGTAGCTTTGCTAAATAAAAATTATGTTTCTGGGGCACCGCATATCATAGGAGAAGGTGCACATGGATCAGGGGAAAATCCACATGATGGTGAAGCGGTTGGTTCCCACGAAGGTCGCAGAGCTAAGATCTTTCCCGAGGTTAGCCAATTACTATCGGCGGTTCGTTGAAGGCTACTCAAAGAAGGCTGAGGCGCTAATAGACCTTCTCAAGCAGGATCAGAAATAGCATTGGTCCTTGGAGTGTCAAAAGACTTTTGACACTTTAAAAGAGGCTATAGCAACAAAACCTATATTGAAGTTGCCAGAGTTCGATAAACCTTTTGAGGTTTACACCGACACATCGGATAGAGCGATAGGAGGCGTCCTTGTGCAGAGTGGGCATCCGGTGGCTTACAAGAGCAGGAAGCTCAATGAAACGGAACGACAGTACTCTGTTCATGAAAAGGAGATGACAGCAGTAGTGCATTGTCTGCGCACTTGGAAACACTACTTGTTGGGTGGTATGTTTATTATTTATACTGACAATGTTGCTTCCAATTATTTCATGACATAGAAAAAGTTGTCCCCAAAGCAGGCTAGATGGCAGGAATTTCTGAAAAAATTCGACTACACCTTGAAGTACAAGATAGGGCATACCAATCAGGCAGCTAATGCACTAAGTCACAAAGTCTATTCAGAAACACAAGTGTCAACAATTGTGAAAGTTGGGAGTGACTTGCTTTAATTGATGAAGGCTAAATCTCATAATGACTCGATCACTTGGAGGCTATTGACACAAGTGAAGGATGGCACTACACGTCGGTTTTGGGAAGAGGATGGAGTCCTCTATGCTCATGGTGGGCACCCATACATACCGACTATTGGTGGGCTAGGAGAAAGCTTCTAAAAGAGTCATGATTCCCGGTGGGCTGATCACCCAAGTTAGGAACCCACCTATAAACTCCTTGCCAAAAGTTTTTTTTGGCCCAAGATGCGAGATGATGCGGAAGCGTGCTTGAGGACTTGGCTCGTGTACCAACAAGACAAACCATAGTGGCAAAAGTCAAGAGGGCTATTGGAGCCCTTGCCTATCCTAGAGAAACCATGGACGTGTTTGTCAGTGGATTTCACTACGGGACTACCGAAGTCGAAGGGAATAAGATCCATCTTGGTGGTGGTGGATCGTTTCTCCAAGTACGGGACATTCAATCCTGCTCCACGTGGTTGTAAAGCTAGAAGGGCGACCAAGCTGTTCTTCACAAATGTCGTGAAGCTATGGGGCATGCCTTCTTTGAGTAGCCTCCAACAAACCGCCGATAGTAATTGGCTAAACTTAGGAAAGATTTTAGCTCCGCGACCTTCATGGGAACCGGCCAGTCCACTATCACTTGGATCTTCCCCTGATCCATGTGCACCTTCCTCTGTGATATGCGGTGTCCCAGAAACATAATTTCTATCTAGGTGAAGTTACATTTTTCCCTCTTTACAAAGAATTTGTTAGCCCTCAACTTATCAAACACTAACTTGAGATGAGCAACATACTACTCTAGATTATTGCTATAAATGACAATATTATCCAAATATACGACTACAAGTACATCGACATATGGATGGAGTACATTATTCATAAGATTACAAAATATAGCTGGAGTATTGGTTAGCCCAAAAGGCATAACTAAATACTCAAATAAGTCATACCTTGTTACCATTGTGGTCTTTAACTTGTCACCCACTGCCATTCTGACTTGCTAATAGCCCGACCTCAAGTCCAACTTGGTGAAGTACTTCACTTTGGCTAGCCGATCAAATAAATCTGTCATCAAAGGAAATGGGTACTTGTTCTTTAGCTTCACTTTGTTCAGCGTCTAATAATCAACGAATACCCGCAACGTCCCATCATGTTTCTTCTGAAAAATGACAGGTGCTCCGTATGGTGCTTTTGAAGGTTAGATGAACCCCGCATCCAATAGTTTGTCGAGCTGCTTTCTGAATTCTTTCAGCTCGGTTAGTGTCATCCAGTAAGGTGCCTTCGCAGTAGGTCGAGCTCCAGGCGGTAGCTCGATGTGATGATCAATAGGTCGCCTAGGAGGAAGCTCTCTCGGCAACTGTAGTGGCATCGTGTCCTCATATTGAAGCAACACATCATTGATCATCTCAGGTACTTTGGCATCCAACATAATTCCCTCCTCCCTGAGGGTTGCTAGGAAGGTTTGATTGCCCTTTCTCAAACCGCCGTCCTTGAGTTGCAGTGCAGAGACCAACTCTACACGGCTCTGGCTTGCATGAAATGAAAAAAGGACAAAATAAGGAGTAGAGTTACCCGTGAGAAGCATGCCTTTTGAGGTGGTGTAGAACCACCCACGCCTGGGCACTTGTGATGAAGTCCAACCTCGGTATCACCTCAAAGTCATCCAACGGAACCACGTTCATGGTGCATCTGCCTTTCCAACTTCCCACACTCAGTGGGACATCTTCGGTTTCCCCGGCAATAGGTTTTGCCTTAGAGTTCACCGCCTTAATCCGACTCAGCCCTTTCTCTAATTTCAAACTGAAACATTAGACACGATCAACAAAAATAAAGGTATGAGTCGCACCTGTGTCAACCATCCCATCGTATTTGTGCCTGTTCAGCATGATAGCAACATACATCAGCCCTTTGCTCACAGCCTTGTCCTGGGTTGTTAGCGCATTGACTGGCTACAACTGGTTCACTCTGGAAGGCGACTCCCCCTAGTCGTCCTCTGTAAAGACAATAGCTGAAACCTTCTCTTGCTTTGGGCAATCCTTGGCAAAATGCTGGCCCTTACGAACGAAGCATCCTAAGGAAGGAGCCAACTTTGAGCCCTTCAACTTTGATTCACCCACCTGACCACGTCTCTTTCCCTTCTCGTAGCCCTTAGAGGAAGACTTCTTCTTATCCCGCGTTCCCTGATTCGCCTTGTAATTGGCAAGGCTTTCCGCAACAATGATAGCAACAGTTATGTCTTTGACACCCTACCATCGCAGCTTGGCTTGTGGCCACGGCTGAAGACCCGTCATAAAATTGAAGAGCTTATCATCATCTGACATGTTTTTCACATTCAGCAACAGGGATTGAAAGTTTTTCAAGTACTTGCGCACACTGCCCGTGTGCTTGAGATTCCGCAATGATTCTCTAGCCAACTACGCGACATTGCAAAGCATAAATTACTCCTGCAACTCGTTCTTCATTTTCACCCACGTATTGATCTTTGGTCGGACCACATCCTCGACACGGTTCCGCCACCAAAGTTTTGCATCTCCAATCAGTTGCAAACATGATACGATGAGCATCTCATTCTCAGGTGTTCGTGCAGCCTTGAAATACTGTTCCATATCTCATAAGAAATTCTCTAATTCTTTACCATTACGTGCACCAGAATAAGGAGATAGATTTGGTACCTTAGTTTTGTGTCCATCCGAGGATGCACTAGTTAATCCCAACAAAGCCTTTTTGAGAACCGCAACCTCGTCTACCAGTCCGTCAATCTTTGCTAGCAGTACTCCTTGCGCGGCTTCCAAGGATTCAACTTGTTCCGCCTATCATAGCATCTTAGCTCCCACATCGTCCAAAGCATTGACTCCACGAATTCAGTCTCAGCAGCTAGCGCAGCAATGCACCGCTCAAGTGCAGAGATTCGCTCCTCAAATTGTCTCATAGCACCTCTATCTGCCATGATCTAAACTTCTCAATAAATAGAAACACAACTCTGATATGAAACTGTTACAAGCTTGAACGTGGTCTATGATCACGCTTGAAACTAGCCTAAGGTTTGCCAAGTCTTAGCAACCAAAACACCCGCAAATAGAGGCTAAAGAACAAGGAACTAATTCTCAAGAGAGTGAGGATAAAAATACACAAAAACTTACAGGAACTCTTCCCAACCTTTCATTAAAAAGGAATAGCCTGACTATACAAAGCTCACACCCAAGATCCTCACAACACCACGGCTTCTCTTGATGTCAAGCTAGTTACAAATGAAGGGGATGCAATGACTTAAATATACATAGGAACATATCTCCCACTACCCCACAAGTAGCTCCCAAAGTAACAAATGTCTCCCCTGCCTCAAGGGATGCACGCCACGTGTCCCGCTACTTGGGGTGAGGTGCCCCACTACCCATGGTAAGGTGTCCCACCACTTCCCCTTCTTAAGGAGAGTGGTCCACATCAGCTAGGACTTGGTCCAAGCCCACCTAGTCAAATGTGACCGTGCGCCACAAGAGCGATAAGCATCCCGTCAGTGTGCACTGCGTCCAGTGTTGGTCTCAACTCGCCATGCTGTGTCGCCCTACATAGCATGATGCCCGGCATATGTGATCCGCCTCAAATCATGTCCAAGACGTGCCGCACTCACACCAAGGACTTAGCATCTCGCCCGCGTCTACTCGAGCGACCACCCCGTCTCGTTGATACGATCGCCCCACCTATCCAACGTGCAATCCGTTTGCCCGGCTATTCAGGTGCAAGGAGGTTACACGAAGAAACCATGGACATGTTTATCAATGGACGTGCTTGTCAATGGATTTCATTACTGGATTGCCAAAGTCGAAGGGGATGAGACCCATCTTGGTGGTGGTGGATTGTTTCTCCAAGTACGGGACCTTCATTCCTGCTCCACATGGCTCCAAAGCTAGAAGGGCGGCCAAGTTGTTCTTCACAAATGTCATGAAGCTATGGGGATGCCGTTGGACGTGGTCAGCAACAAGGATTCCTTATTCACAAGTCAATTCTGGACGACACTTTGGCAGTTTATGGGTACTCAACTAAACTTCTCTATAAGCTATCACCCTCAATCAAATGGTCAGACTGAGCGGGAGAACCAAATATTGGAGGAGTCTTGTGGCACTATGTTGCAACAAATCAACATGATTGGGTCGATTTGCTGGACATGGCTCAATTTAGCTACAATCTTCATGAGTCGGGTTCCACAGGTAAAAGTCCTTTCGAGCTGGTCATGGGGCAAAAACCAAAGACGCTGAGCGAAGTAGCTAGCCAACATGGTAGAGGACATTGTCCAGAGGCGTATCGGATTGCTCGTGAACAATAGGAACTTTTGGAAGAAGCGAAGGACTGCTTGGCTAAAGCAGTAAATTGCATGAAGAAATATGTTGATCAAGGCAGGAGGTTCCTTGAGTTCTAGGTTGGGGATAAGGTGATGTTGAAACTTACTCCTCAAAGTTTGGAAGAAAATCAGCAAGAAGCAAGCTCACGAGGGCTTGGTACAAAAGGACGATGGCCCCTTCAACATTTTAAAGCGGGTCGGCAAGCTGGCTTAGTAGTTGGATCTACCTGAAAGGTACCAACTTCATCCAGTTTTCATGTCTCCTTTCTTAAGTCATTTTATGAAGATTCTCAAAATCCAAAAAGGAGCATCTCGAGGAGGGCTCCACCAATTGTCTGAACTCAGTTTGATAAAGAGGCTGAGGCAATACTTGACAAGAGAGTCAAAGGCCAGAGCAAAAAGAACTGGAGAATCGAGTACTTGGTGTAGTGGAAAGGTGAGAATCGAGTAGGCAACGTGGCATAAGGATGCAATGTTGTGGCAATTTGAGAAGCTCGTTCAAGACTTCGAGTCGATAAGGGCATGAACGAGTTCGCGCGGGGGAGGCCTGTAACCCCATTGCATGCCGGATAGGCGGGCGGACGGATCGCATGTTGGATAGGCGGGGCAATCGTATCAACGAGGCGAGGCGATCGCTCGAACAAAAGCGGGCGACACGCCAAGTACTTGGCGTGAGCACGGCACGTCTTGGACGTGATTCGGGGCGGACCACAAATGCGGGGCATCATGCTGCACTAGACGACACAGCATGGCAAGTCGGGACCAGCATTGGACGCAGTGCACGCTGACGGGACGCTCATCGCTCATGTAGCGCTCAATCACATATGACTAGGCGGGCTTGGACCAAATCCTAGTTGCAACCAACGATTGCAGCTCGAGCAAGCACATGGCGCATTCTTAATCGTCCATATGTTTTTATGTATTTTCTTCCTATACAATCTGTTTTGGTTCTATAAATAGTCATTTCCTATGTTTTTAAGCCTTCTGAGTACTAGAAGCATCAGCATTGTGCATTCGAAGTTTAAATTTTTACGTATGTAGACAGCTATATTATATACATTACTTTCAGTCATATTTCAAAGATATGAAGTCCACTGTTCCACTATATACACTTAGTTACTAGTTTCTGCTTTTTAGTTACCAGACTTGCTTATAATTGTCTTCTATCAAGTTTATCCATGCAAAAAAATGACTACCACTTGTGCTTCCTTTTTCCCTGGTTAATTGAGTTTTATACTTAACATATTTTGTCTATATATTTTATTTAAAAATGCAGGCTACGGAAGTTGAAAAAAACATGGTAGAGAATATTTCTTTCTGCTGTTTCACTTCATGAACATTTATTTATTGAGATTGGAATCTAACAATCCATTAGAGTGGGCATGATTATCTTTTATTAACTTAATTTTGAAGTTTTATAACAATCCATTTGAGCAGGTATGATTGTCTGTAACAACTTAATTTTGAAGTTTTATTTCTATTATGCAGTAAGAAATTCCATCTATCTTGTGTGTGACTGATCTTGAGAGAGTCGCACCTGGGACCAAAGTCAGTATTACGATGCTATTTTAGGTCTAGGCACCCAAATTAGATTCTTCATTTTTTTCCACATATAGCATTCATTGATTGAAGTGCCTGAACTGTGAGTAATATTGTAGCGAATATATTAGATTTTCATTCTATCTAATTTGCTGACTATGCAACACCTTTCATGAGATCTTCAAAAGATTAGACCCTGGTGAAGGTACACACACAAAAGAGTCATCTATGAAATCAGATTCTATACATTCGCTTACTAGTCCGAAACTCTGAGCCTTCCTCATTCGATATGAGCTGATTCTTCAAAAGCGTCCCTAGATCTTCTGAGGATTAATCCAAGCCTAATGTCTACTACATATTAGACCTTGCAGAACAGCACCATAAAAAAGAGATGTCTATCAAATCAAAAGCTTATATAAATTTGCTGACTTAGTTTAGTAGGCTCCTAAGTGATCTAGACAAGCAGCTTGTCTGAATTAACACTAATATTATAGTGTTGCCTGATAGAGAACAGAAAATATAAAATGTATCTGAGAACATATTAAATACTGCAACAGATAATGAATCCAATAAAGTTAAAAATACAAAATAGAGTTTATTTTCTTGCGCATAGGTTAGGGTACTTTATTTGAATTTTTTAATACTTAGGATCTTAATTTGAGATTTATGCATTCCCAACCAATTAAAAGATTCAAAACATAGAATAGATCATCGCCTTTATATTTTGTTTCAAATTTTTCTTTGCACATGGTTAAATTATGGTTTTATTTACTACCAATTTCAATAAATATGATAGCATCAACTAGGGGTGTGTTTGGGAATGGATAAAATTTTTAGAGAAAAGTTTTGGAAAGTAAAAGTTGTCAATGATGTGATATGATAAGAGTAATGATAAGGAGTAAAGATGATAAAGTTAAAATAGATAGGTTAGTTGTATAAGTAATTGTGTATAAATGATTGAAAAGTAGGGTAGTTGTATACGAAAATGTCAAAAAAAATGATTAAAAAATATAGTAGTTATGAAGAGTGAAAAGTTTTACATTAAAAAGTTTTAACTTAACATTTTATATCTATTGTCAAATACACCCTAGGGCAATAAGATTTTTTTTAGTTGTCCTCTGGTTTTATTTCTCTTATAATATTCTTCTCAAGCTCTGTTCTTGATTCCCTAAATTCTTGTCCTCTTTTTGCAAGGATGTTCCTCATTCTTCAAATGTTCCATGGGTTAATTTCAAATATGACCATACGTTTTACCCCATTTCCAAATATAACCACAAGTTTTACATCCATTTCCAGATATAACCACAAATTTATAAAAACGTAAGTATGACCACACATTTTTCACCATACTTCCAATTATGACAATGTCATCAATTTTGCTCATATGCTTTTACCAAAACACCTTAACTAAAATCTAAACCTAGACAAAAAAGCAAGGTTATCAAAATATGGAGTTAAAGCAACATGCAGTAGAAGTCATTCTTTATCTAAGAAAGGGGGATATATTTAGGTTAAAATCAGGGGTATTTTGGTAAAAAGAACATGAGCAAAGGTTGACAAAGTTGTCGTATTTATAAATATGTTGAAAATATGTGGTCGTATTTTCTCTTTTTATAAATATGTAGTCATATCTGGAAATAGAAGTAAAACTTGTGGCCATGTAGGGAATAGCCCATTGTTCTATTATTCTCCTCCAATCCTTTCCCAATTTATTTTCCTTCTTTGGTATATTGATAATGTTTGTCCTTCTTCAAAAGTCTCTCTTCCTGTCATCTTAGAGCTTTTCCATTCTCTATCAACATTAAACAAAAATAGTGTGTCCATGTTTCAACAAATAAGAACATTTTAACTGGCAGTTTAGCTAAGAAAAGCATAAGGAAGCCTATTTAACAGGAAACGGTTACCTCATTTTTGACATATTTCATCTCCCATCTTTTAGGAAAACCTATTACTTCAAAGAAAACTTATCTGTTAAGCACCTAAAATCTATTATAGCATCAACTTCTTTCAAAATTTATTTATCTGGTTTCTGGTCTACATATATTTCTATTCCTGGATACCTGGTATGCAAAATGCGAATGCTAGATAACAAAGACAACCTAAGAATAATGGAAGGAAAAGGCCCAAAGAAACCAGAAAAATAAAATTTTTATATAATTTCTTCCTCCTTCCTAAACACAAAAGAATTCATAGTAACACTGAAACATCCAATCCAAGAAAAGTAGAACATCTTCATAAGCTAACACATGAAGTTGGATATATGAAAAATGTGATACTAACTTTACTTTGATTGAAGTACATGAGAAAGAACAAGGAAGCCCCAAAAACCATATCGGAGAAGATATTAGCAAATGCTTTCTTGTTCTCTAATCTCCACTCATCTCGCAACTCTATTCTGTTGACCCAACAAGCAATTGTAGTTATCATTAAACTTAGATAACATCCATCATTTACAAAGAAATATAGAAATAAACATGACTACATAATTTTTACTATTCGATATGATGGAAAAGGAGGGAGATGAAAGAAAATAACATTGGCAGCATTAAAAATGATAACACCACAAAGTAAATCATCATCAGCAGCATAAGTCATTTCCCACCTAGGCGGCGTTGGCAACAACCACAAAGTAAATAAAAACAAAATAAATAAGCTTTTTGCTATGAATGATAATTATGGGAAGAATGCAATTTTATTGTTGGTAGATCACATCTAAAGATGAAAATTTTGTTGCATTTGAGGAGTCTTCCTTTCTTGCTAACAAACAAGCCCTTCATAAAGTCTGGACAAATCCATAGACAGTGATTGGGTCGTATTGCTTATGCAATTATGATAAAAATAAATAAACACAAAAGCACCAGCTTGCTAAAGCCAAGATTGCATAGAGAAGTGTTAGAATGACAAATGGATGAGGTCATGAGAGAGAATTAGAGAGAGAGAGAGAGAGAGAGAGAGTGCCAAGAAGTGTAAGAAGAAGCTACAGGCAAAGGGGAAAAAAATGCTTAACACAAAAGCTGGAAAAATGTGTGCAGAAATGATATTAGCATCATCATAATCATACTATTGATTATACTTCTGACACAAACCCCATTTGAAAACAAGAATTTTTTGCCATTTTCCAAGCTTTATTAGGGAAATTATTGTAACCTTATCCAATAATTACCAACAACAGGTTAATGGAGAACGTGCTTAGCTTTTATTTATGCTTAATTTATTTTTAGGGCTACTTTATTTAATTTTTTTATTATTTGGTGAATATGATATATTTACCATTGATGGATGGATGGATGGAATTATTTATAGGCTTTTGTCACTGCATATCGTATAAGAATTGGGATTGCCAAAAATTACATAAAGGCTCCTTCTCCTATAAGTAGATGCATTGTGTTAAGGTACATTAAATTGAACTTGAAATTTCTCTGTATCATCTGAGTTTATCCCCTTGCTTCACTTCTCATCCTCCTGAGAGGATCCTTCCTCTGTCTTCTATTTATTCCCCCTATTGTGCTATAATAGTTAAGAGGGTACCATAATGCAACTCTCAAAATTCAAAAACATGCAAAAGGCATGGAATTTGCTTTAAGATCTAGGGAAGAATATCAGAGAGTATGAGCAGATTGACTGGCATGAATTCACCTGCTTCTGACAAATGGCTAGCTACTGTTAATGAAGAAATTATCTCAACAGTGAACATGAAGGTATAGAAATTGGTTAATCATCAACCTAGATGGAGGCTATTGGTAATAGGTCTTAAAAATCAAGTGCAAAATTCATGGATCATTGAGTGTTAGGGTGATGATTCCATCACCAATGTGGGTTTTCAATCACAAGTTCGTTTTAAAGTTGGTGATTCATCATGCTGTGACCCAAGACTATGAGCTTGATCGTTCCGCTACTTCAAACTACATTGTTTGAGAATAACTTAATGTTCCTTTGAAAAGAAAATCATCAAGGAAAGACAGACCATTTTGCTTGTGGTAAGTTAACATTCATAACATATTAAATGACCCACTAATTGATGATATTCACATTGTTTCCTTAAGAAAAATGTTATGCGCAATAAATATTGGTAAAATATCCAAACACACCCACTCGTCATTTTCAATCATTTTAGAGGTTTTTCTGCTTATGAAGACATCTGATGCTTTAGGTAGATAAACGTAATGGTGTCCTATGTCCATCATGGATAAATGGAGCCATGACTTTGACATACAATGATAAAATTTTCCAAATCACGATAGACAGCAGATAAAGATCTTACGCTTTATGTCTCAACTCCCACCAAGTCTCTTCATCAGAAAGAGGAGGGGATTTACCAATCTCCACTTCAAACCGGTATCTGGCTTTCTCAACTTCTAAATCCTTTACCATCTTTAGCTTCTGAGATTTTCTCACATCAAGAATCTCAGCTGCAAGTGGTACGGTCTTCACATACCTGTTTAAGATGTCATAGTAACAGCATGCAATCTTGAAGTCGATTTATGCTTTTAAAGATTCAACAACCAACTGAATGTCTAAAAGCTCAAAAAGGTATGAAAAGATGTACGCAATGATTTTAACGCAACTTGAGCACTAGTAAATTAGATATGAACAAAACGAGTAGAAAATATGAAGTTACCTGTCCAAAAAGGGCATGAAAACATAGTCGTGAACCAGAAAATCTAAAGCCCATGGTAAGATGACCAACAATGCCAAGAATTTTGCCTGGAAGTAACAAAAATGATAGAAAGTTCTGATCATCACAAATTTCCTTCGATAAAGCAAGAAAAAGGAGGGCATAACGAAACAAATAAACTAATGGACGTTTATGCATAAAGGGTTTCCAAACACCATCAAAAGATTAGGACATCAAACAAAATTTTCCACTCATGTTAAGTGGTGTCATCAGAAGATGGGAACCAGACACACCCAGTTTTCCGTTTCAACCACAATAAATGCGCAATGGAACTGGGAAAGCCAGGAACCAGTTTGGCAGTTGATTTGGTTTTAATAACATAGGTGTTAAGAAAAGAAGCATGGGAAGTCACCAACAGCAATTGTTTCAGTTATGTTTCAATGCAAAATTAAGATTGTATAAATGGTGAACTATATATGCACTTAGGCAGATTAATCAATACCAAGACATCATTCTGATGAACATGAATCTAGATGCTCTCTAACATTGTAGACAAACTAAAGGCCTGTTTTGGTCGCATCACGTGGTTTTATGAGAGAATGTTAAAGACAAACTGAAGAACCAAACCAATGTTTACAAGAAGAAAAATTGTCACTGAAGTGCTTTTAGTGGCCACAAAAGAATTATGACTATATCTGACTTTCAGTCAGAGGCAGAGTTTCTTCAACATCTTTAGGCTGCAAGCTGATCAAAATTACTGGGATTAAATGACAATATTTAATTTAATAGACCTGAATTAAATTTATGATCAAAACTCCTTTGATGAATTGAATTCATGAAAAAGAAGGGGAAAAAAAAGGATCTTGACAACATCATCATGTGAAAGACACACAAACAATTATGATAGTGATTACGATTACAATGATTTTGTATGTGATATTTGCCAACTGCCAAAACAGGTCATGACTAACAAAAGTTATGAACAATATTAGAAGTATCGGTGAGATGACTATCAACACTAAACATCTGTAGTTAACTTAAAATGAATGAAAGGAAATATATGTGATTGACTTGCTCAGACTCTGGTACAGAATCAACATATCTTCAAGTTATTTTGCATTGGTCTGCTCATCTTATATTTCTTTGTGTTCAGTAAACTTTAATGCCTTCAATCTTAATCAATATTTATCATAATGACAACGGAGTTGGATGAAAACTAATTCTCCAATTTTTTTCAGTAAATAATGTAAGTAATGACAAAAGATTCAATCGATCAAAAAAAAATTAACTGCAGATTCTATAACTGAAAGTCAATAATACAAAAGCAAAGAAGAAGTGATTTCACAAGAAGACATTTTTAGAAGTTAGGATAACTCACTGAATTCCATGATGCAAACCTAAAAACTCGATCTTCGTACAGCAATTCATCCTCGTTATTTCCAACAATCAGATCCCTTAAGGCTCCAGGGAATCCCTTCTCTGGAATTATTTCCATTGGATCCTTAGGGCCCTCAGAATTCAGCTCCTCCAATCCATCCTCCCAATCCCCGCCAGAGAAATTATTAACAGCACTTGACGACCCTTCCACAATCCAGTCCTCCCACTGTCGGCTCTCAGCATTCTTTGCATCTTCTTGTGCCTCACGCAGCTCACAAATTGCCTCAGCCCTACTTTTCCAAGCCTCAAATCTTTCCTCATCTGGCATTTCCTCGTCATTCAAGCCCTCAGAATCCTCTAGCAAGTCATCTTCTCTTAACCCGAACCAATTCGCGTCATCGCCAAAGAAGACCTGCCACCAACTCTTTTTCTTCTCATTCCCATCCTTTTTCTTGGCACAAGCAATCAGCCCATGCAGCTGCTGCCTTCTTTGACTACTAACCAAAATGACAGAATTGAACGTGCCATACGATAATGATGACGAAAAGCCCCTACTGAATCGGGCACAACCAAAGAAGATAAATTTCTCACATGAGGCCAAGGAATTGCTCATTAAGAACATGGATTGAGAGACACATTTTTCAGCCGCGCCCAACTCTATGATAACCCCGTGAAGAAGGAAGCAAAGAACACGATAGAAAATCTTTTCTTCAGATTTGAAGGCATGTCGATTGAAGACCATTAACTTTTAAATCCATCCAGTTACTAGTGACAAATCTTAAGTAAAAACTCGAAAAGCCCAATATACTCTGTTCCTCCTATGAGAGGACAGAACAGGGAATGCCTCAAACTGCAGCAAAAACAGAGAGGAGCAGCAGCAGCACTGCTTCGCCCCGCAGAAGAAGACGGCAATCTTTGAAAAACCTGGAAATGGGAAGTACGAAGACTGCTCTCTGTACTTGCTCCAAATCCGAAGAGAGCGGGAGAGGATAACCGTTCCAAGGATAAACTATCCGCAGCTAGGGTGCAAGCCGGGCGGGTTTCCCAACCCAGCCCGGTCCGGCGACTTAAAATACGCGGTTCACGGTTTATTGCAAAAGTATCTTCTGTCTATTAGTACCGGGTCACTCACAGCGGCCCTTAAAAACCCACCTTTTTTATACTATTGAAGACAGATTTTTTACAAAAATTATTTTTTATGCTACCAAATAACTTTAAAAGATATGAAAATTCAAATTATTTTAATAAGAATAACCAACACTTCTTTAAAAAAATCTAGTTTATTGAATCTGTCCATAATTATTTAGTTAAGTAAGAAATCATGTTTTATCTAAATAAAAACTATGCATCGGTCATTTTAAAAATATGTAAAATTAATATAATAAAATAATTTGATTAATATATCAATTTCAATTTCATATATTTAACATCTAAATTGTGTAAAATGTTTTTCTTAGGTGGATAAATGAGGAAGGCCTCAATGCTCCCTGGTGCATACACCTATTTTTTAAAAAAAATTTCAAAAATTTTTTACACTAATGTTAATCTAATTATATTTAACATGTATATAATTTTTTACAATGTGATAATATTACAATGTGAATATATTTATTTGAAAGTGCGAGAATGTTTGGTTTTCTGATAAAATTTGAATTATATATATACAAAATCTTAATTCATTTCATTCAACTGGTACATCAACCACTAAAGTATATGTAAACATAATTTTTTATTATTAGATATTTTTAAAAAATATTTGTGTAGAAAATATTATCTTTTAATATGATTTCATTAGAATTGAAGAAGTTCAAAAAATATATTTTATATAAGAAATTATATTATATTATTTAAAGTTCATATGAAGAAGGTACTCTCAAGGATAAAAATTTTAATATTTATTTCTAAATTTTTGAAAATTTAATATGATTTTTTATTTTTTGAATATAATTGAATCTAATAGTATATAATCGAATCCAATAATATCTAACTAAATTTAATAACATATAACCGAACCTAAAGTCATGCAATTAGATATAACTGGATCTAACTTTTGTTATTAATAAGTGAATCTTAATTTAATACATATAATACAATCCTATGCCTCTTATAAGGTCGTATTATACCTTAATTATAGAAATTAAAAATCACATAATAGGATTTAATAAAATTGCCTAAATTTAACAACATCTAACTGAATCTAGCATCATCTACCTGGATCTAACAGCATTTAACTAGATCTAACCAAATCTAACTTTTGATATTAATAGGTTAATCATAATTTAACACTTGTAATATGTTTTAAGCTCCTTATACGGTCATTTATACCTTAATTTGATAAATTAAAATTTAAAAAATAGAATTTAATGAAATCACTTAAATCTATTGACATTTAACAACATCTAACTAGATCCAACAACATCTAACTTAGATAATTAGAACTTAAATAATAAAGTCATTTATACCTTAATTACAAAAATTAAAACTTAGATAATATAATTTAATGAAATCCATCTAAATCTGATTACATCTACCAGCATCTAACCAAATCAAATAGCATTTAACTGGATTTAACCGGATCTAACTTTTAATATTAATAAGTAATCTTATTTTAACATCTATATGATCCTAAGCCCCTTATAAAGTCATTTATACCTTAATTACATAAATTAAAACTCAAATAATAAGATTTAATGAAATCCACCTAAATCTAATGACAGCTGACAGGATCTAACAACATCTAACTGAATCTAACTAGACCTAATTTTTTATATTAAAAAGTTAATATTAATTTTAACACCTATAATATGATGATAGGCCTCTTATAAGGTTATTTTTTAGAATTATTTTTTATTAGCATACCAATTTTCATCCAAATTTGATAAATATATGGGTCTCATCTAAGAGTATGTTTGGCAATAGTTGAAAGTTGTCACATTAAAACTTTTCAATTTAAAACTTTTCACTTTCCACATCTATTATATTTTTTAATTATTTTTCACATTTTTCTATACAACTACCCTATTTTTCAATCATTTCTACATAACTACCCACACAACTAACCTATTTTTTTAAATTTTATCATTTTTACTACTCATCATTACCCCTATCATATCACATCATTTGACAACTTTTACTCCTCAAAACTTTTCATCAAAAGTTTTACTCATTCCCAAACACAACCTAAAAATAGTATAAAATCAACATAATAAAATAGTTTGATATAAATACTAATTTTGAATTATTTTTTAACATGTCAACTACCTAAGATATAATTTTTCCATGGATAAATAATTGTATTAAGCATTAATATATTTTAATGCGTCTATTTTGAGCCAAATACGTCATAACTTATGTTTGTTATATGGTACATAATTTACATGTTGAAGAAAACTTTAAATTTATTATTTACATCAAACTATTTTAGTATATTGATTTTGTACTATGTTCAAATAGTGGTCATACATATATCCAATTTGATTAAACATTAATATGCTAATAAAAAAACAATTTTCAATACAATGAGTGGAGCAGATATATATTTTACGATCATGTGGGGTACATTTTGAGCCAAATGCATCATAAGTTACAGTACATTTACATGCATGAGACAACTTCTCTACATATATGGCCTTAATATTTATAAAAATTTAATAAAAATGAAATTTTCCATCAAAAAATAAGAAACCAATTTTTTTATAAAAAATACATGTAACGCACTCATATGCTCACAACTATGTAAATAGATGATAATGTATATAATATAATTTAAGAGGCCAAAAGATAGTAAAATTTCATGAATCAAGGGTTGAATAAAATGATTGTGTGGATTGTAATAAATGTGTAAAAAACCTAATTAATTAGAACTTGAGGGATGAATTTTGAAAATAACTTGATAGAAGCTCATGACGGTTTTACACATATTTGTTAGATGATTTTGGACATATGAGTACCTTTTGATTTGATTGAATGATAGATATTTGAGATATGACTTTAATATGTGAATTTTAAACTTGAAAAAGAGTTACAGTTGAGAGTTGACTATATTTGAAAGATGTTTAGTCATTGGTGAAATGCTCAATATGTTTTTAATGGATATAGATGACTATGGATGAGATTCGAATGATAGATTTGATAAAATGATGGAAATTGACCTATTTATGTAACTAAGCCTAAAAGAAGAGAGATATTGAAACTAACTAAAAATCATTTATAAGAGCCATGATTTGTGAGAAAACGAATCTAAACATGATTAAAATGTATTCATGATATTTGAGAATGAAATCAAGATGACAATTATGAAAATTGAACTCTTTAGTAGCTAATGGTTAGAATTTGGCAAGAAACGAACATGATCGAAAAAATTTTAGAAACAACATAGAACAAGATGGTTTCTAGCATGGATAAGATGCTAAATGTATGTGTGAACTATATCAAATGATTTTTAATGTATTAAAGGTGATATATGTAATTTGGGCCAATGAGACCTGTTGTAGAAGCAAAATGGCTAAAAAGTTAAGGAGTTTGATTTTATATAAGATATTTTTTGAGCAAATAAATGGCATAAATATGATATTTTAATGATAATAGATGTGTTTGGATAATTGGTTTAGTGTTGAGAATATTTTAACATATTATTACCACTTATCTTGTAAACGGGTAAAAGTTATTGGTAAACTTGTAAAGTAAATGCATGTCAAATGTTGTAGTAATTAAATTTTGAGCTGAAATTTTGTAAGAGATATATTTGAAGTTAGGAATCCAACGTAAATAGAATCATCTCAATCAGAGTTTTCTAGAGAAACTTATTGGCAAAATAGTGTAACATAGTTGCAATCGGGCTATTCATGGGCCAACATGAGACAAACCATGTTGCTAGATGTTTTAGACATGGGAGGGGTCCGAACCCTCCACATTTCATGTCATTTCTTTTCATTCTTCCTTCTCATAACCTCAGCTATCTAACTTCATGAAAAACTACTCAAAAGTGCTTGGATTCATATTATTTTTACATCAAGGAAGCTTCTTGGATCAATGAGAGAACTTGAAGCTTAGGAGAACTTGAAGATTTTGGGTAAAATTGAAATTAAGGTAAGTAGATTCTTTTTTAATCAAATCATGGATATGAGTTAGAATTATGATGTTTTTGTGATTGGTTTTGGGCACCTTATTTGTTTTTATGATTTGGATGAATTTTGGAAATACAATGGTTGTTTAGAGATTGTAGAGAAGTTAGAAATTAGACATTTTGATGGAAATACATGTAAAGGATAAAATGGAAGTGTTTAAAAATGATTTTGTATGATATCATGATGAGTTGGATGGAATCCCATGGATTTTGAGTGAGTTGAACTTGATTTTCAAATAACACCTGTAACGTGTTTGATAAAATGCCTAAGCAAGACTAAAGGTGAGAAAATGATATATGAGTGGGTATGTAATATTTTTTGAAATGAATAAGTTGTTGCAAATCCTTCGAGCTTATGCAACATTTAATTATTTGGAATGAAACTTGGTGGACTTGATAAATATGGGTTGTATGAATTGAAATGGGGCTTGAACTTTGTGCTTGAGGATATTGTTGGATGTATGTTGGAATTTATGATGAATTGACATAAGTTGTGTATTTAGATGGATTCTGAGATGGCTTGGTATAAGCTTTTGCATGATAAATGTTGATTTGATCAATTGGAGCTAGGTCATTTGAAAATAGTTTAATACTATTGGCTACGTGTTTGTGTATAGTTTTGATGAACTAATGGTACATAGTTTGAAAGGAGCACGAGTCATGATTTTAGCTTGAGCATGATGCACATGGCATGTGTGGCACCCCTAACCCTAGACGTCACATCCTAAGCCTTACTCCAAGATCTTATCGATTGGCAAATGTGAAATAGGATTGTTGCCCTGATCACGCGGCGGGTTCTTAATTGAATCTCGTCCAATTTTTTTTCGTTTCATTCTTTTCGTTTCATTCTTTTCGTTTCATTATTTGATTCATTTACATTTCACTTTATTCATCTTACAAGTTGCAATTATCATTAACTGCATACACCATTCATAAACTTTCATCCTATTCTTCTACATTAAAGGTCCTATTGACCTAATCATAATATTTTCACTCCATACATATATACATCTATCAATTCTTAGCATACATGCACTTATCCTTTAAGGCATTTCTTGTCTTAGTCATATCATATACATGCAAGGCATTTTTAATCTTTTACCTTCTCCATCATATAATGTCTGTATAAGGTATCCTGAACATATGTACTAATAGTACTATATCCCTTAGGGCCTTTATTCATATTTTGCATGCAAAGGATTACAAACCTTTAAAAATTCCTTCTTCCTTGCCTTAATAAGAACATGCTTTTCGTCGTTTGATTTCTCCTGCACCTGTCTAAGGGTGGGAAAACAAAACATGAGTCGAAACTCAATAAGCAAGCATCTTTCACTCTCGTTTAAATGCATTGCTCTCTATTCGGTAGAAGACACTTAGCAAGTGATCAATTACCAACAGAACAGAAATTTTTTCATAAATCATTCATGGAAACCATTCATAAACCATTCATGTAAATCATTTGTAAATCCCAATTTTTGAGCATTTTATAAACATTGGATGTGCAAATGCATCATTTCCATTTATGACATAATCCTTCATGTGATGATACGCTAGCTCGGGGAATATCCTTTCATAACATGATCCTTTTCATCCATGACGCCAGCCTGTCTGACTTGGCCTCGTCAAGGGGGACATCCAATCCTCTTACTACCTCGACTAACTTACTGGATTTTTATTCCATGTATGACTTTTAGTCAACCGACATTATATACCTCTTATACGTGATAACTTGTCATTCTCACGTAGTGAATTTTTTACACCATCCATTTGAACATCATATCGATGAAACATCATTCAAATTCATATTAGCATGCCGTTTCCAAATAGAGAAGAATTTATTCAATTATTTCATTAAAAGCAGTAATCAATTCCTAACAAGAGAAAAAGGGACGACCATCATTAAATAACTTTAGAAATATTCAAGTAAAACAACTTGAAAGCATTTTAGCATTTGGGAATAAAATGTCATTTTCAAAAGTTCTGCTTGCTTACCTGTGGCGATCTTTTTGTGCCTTCCATCCTTTCCTTACCTTTTCATAGACAATTAAATATGATTACTTTATATATTTTCATCTTATGTCATACTTATATGCTTTGTCTTTTTCTTTAATTCACATATACATGTTATATGGGTTTAATCTCATATGGTCCATAACATATTAACTTTAAATCATTCTTTCTTTGGAATGCATATCCATCTTCACCCTTGTCAATGGTCACACACACATATATATATGACTTACTCATAAGTCTTTTGACAACCACATAACTATGTAATCTTGGTTAGTGGTTCATTTTCTTCATTTCAATCATATATCTCAATAACATAGGCACATATATGTCATAAGGTTTTCAACTTGCATTTAATCTCCTTTTAATCATTCAAAATACTTGGATAACACTCACTTGAGACTTCAACAATCAAGTTCAAGCAAGGTTTCTCAACTTCATATTTCTTAAGTCATATGTATATTCCATATAATTTCTATTAGCTTACACCACTCACTTGTAGTTCAAGTTGGGTATTCATACATAGCAACATAGCTTATATATTATATCATTCATTCATTCATTTTTAATACCCCTATGCAGGGTAAATTTTTATACACATCATAATATTTTATTAAATCATCATATGGAGGTTCATTACCTCCCATTTGTTATTTTTACATATTTTTTATATTTCGTACGTTGGTGTTCATTTTAGGCACATATTTGATGTCTTAAGCCTCATATATTAATTTTAAAATTTGAGATTATACTTAATCATCAAAACAGAAACATAATCATGCATTTCATTATAATTTTATGAATTTTTGTGTTATAGCAAATCACATAAGTCATTTATCATTCAACCATACATAGCCTTTCATATATACCCATCTTACAATACATATGTTATGTGTTTCTTAAATTTTTTAAAAAAAGTAACTTGGCTCCTAATTTGGCATGATTAAAATCCTTAATTAGTACATTATTTAGGGTATATTTATGGAATTTTAATCCATTTATCATAGGATTCTAAAATAGCAACTCTGGAACCCGTTTTACACACTTTCAACATCTCTTTTAACACTTAAATCAAAATAGACTTTTAATCCATAAATTCGAGCAATTAATCATGCTTTTTTTAACTCAAATTTAGTATAATATCACATATTTAAAATTCATAGATTGGTTGCTTACAAAATAGCAACTTTCATATATGTTTTGGGTACCCTTTGCACCTCTCTTTGGACGTCCCTATGCATACTCTTAAAAATCAAATTTAGGGCAAACTTTCCAAAATTAGTTTGCACATCCAAAGTATCATTAATCTAGGATACTTTACCCTATAAATCATTCATAAATTCATTAGCATAATTCATGCTTCATATATATCATAAAAATGTGAAAATCAGGTCATATACGTAACCCTAAGTTTCATCTTTTCTAAAATTCATAACTTATGTCCAAATAAACATATATAATTTATAAAAGCATGAATCACAATCTAATCATGGTAATAAATCAAAACGGTAATTTATCGTGTGAATTTAAGAAAATTCAAGCTAGGTTATTCACCCATAATCAACCCTAGCATTCAGTTTCACGCTCTTGAACCCTTGAATTCATTCATACCATTCAATCCTCATTCAATACCCTAATTAAGGGGATCATAAATCATCCTTTAAGGGTTCTTTATGAATCATATTCATAACCCATAATTAGAAGGAAGAAACTTAGGTTTTAAGGATCCAAAACTTGAAGTATACTGACTTGAATCTAAACAAACTTGAATCCAAACTTTCCCAACTTGAATCCTTCTCTTCCTTCCTCTTTTTCCTTCTCCTTTTCTCATCTTTTTCCTCTTCTTTCCTTGTTGAAATTGGGACATCCACAACTTCCTTGGCTTGGAGATTTCTTCTCCTTGAACTTTCTCTCTCTAACCCTCTTAGCATGGAACGTCCATACCTTGTATAGCGTTTGATTTTTTTTCAGATTTTTTCGCCCACTTGCCACATCATTTGAGGATAAATTAGATGATTCTTATCCCTTGATGACATAGCCCATTCACATCCAAGTGAATTTAATATTTATCTTAAGTAAAAATTCATCAAATCAAGCTCACTAAAGAGCTATATAGCTATCCACTATTGGAACTGTCCATACAGCCCCCTTTTTGGCCTTTTGTGCCACAATTTCCACTTTAATTAAATTTTTATTACTCACCCTAGGTGCCTAGGTAACTTATATGCAGATTTGGCATATTAAAAAATCAAAAAAATCAAGATCTCACCTGGGCGTCACTTGTATGAGCCACCTCTCCATGCCTCTTGAGCTACTCCTCTTAGCCCCTTATCCATTCATTTATCACCATGATTTTATCATGAATTTTTTCATTTTAGGTAATTAAGAAAATCAACTCAAAATCACCCTTGGATGACACCTCACAAGTGCCATAACTCATGCATTTAAACCACTTGCTTTATCATTAATGTCATGCTACTTTATGGAGCAAAAAAGTCAAAGCTATTTGTCCTTTTGTGATTAAGTATGTTCTCGTAATAATTAGCTTAATCAAATCCTTCCATAATATTTATCATATCATTTTATTTGTTTATTTCAAATTTCATCTCGAAACGACTTTTCTATCTCAAGTTATAGTCATTTGAAATTGACTTTTGGATTTGGGATGAAAATAAATAATTGTCACCTTAATCTGAATATAATTTTCATAATTCAATCCATCCATAAGATTGGGCACATAATCATGTGCTTACCTTTTAAATTTCGTCTCAATTCGCCTTATAGGCGTTAAGTTATGAATTTTTTAGCATTTATCACATTACTTTCATAATTACTTTTCTAATCTTCATTAATTAAATCATGATAAATGAAATAATTATTCATTGCATATTAACATTTTTTCATCCTCATTAGGTCACTTTAATCATATTGATCCACCTTGGCCTATGACGATTAATTTTAATCAACATTCCTTAATCATTAGCCCTAATTGCAATAAATCATCAAATCATTAAAATCATTAATAAATCAATCAATAAATACATAATTCATGTTTACATGTCAAATGCACATATATGAGCCCTACTTGGGTCTGAGTATCACAACATGAGTGATGCATATTCATGGTTTGCATACGATTATTATGACTCTTTATTGACATGAGGATAGAGTTGTTTATAACCTCATATGGACATGAGGCTAGTTTGGTTTATGTGGAACCCTAACCGTATACGCATTACTTTGACCGTATACGCGTCATTTCGACATTTGTAATTATGTAATCATTTTATGAATAAATGAAAATTCATGAAT